>QJSC01000314.1:363473-429219 GCA_003697955.1 Calidris pygmaea
TCTGGCCGAGGGGATCGAGTGCACCCTCAGTCAGTTCACAGGCAACACCACGTTGGGTGGGAGTGTCGACCTGCTGGAGGGCAGAGAGGCTTTGCAGAGGGATCTGGACAGGCTGGATGGATGGGCCGAGGCCAATGGGATGAGGTTCAAGAAGGCCAAGTGCCGGGTCCTGCCCTTGGGTCCCACCACCCCCCTGCAGCGCTCCAGGCTGGGGGCAGAGTGGCTGGAGCTGCCTGGCAGAAAAGGACCTAGGGGTGTTGGTGGCCTGTGGGCTGAACAGGAGCCAGCAGTGTGCCCAGGTGGCCAAGAAGGCCAACAGCATCCTGGCCTGTGTCAGGAACAGCGTGGGGAGGAGGACTCGGGAGGTGACCGTCCCCCTGTGCTGGGCACTGGTGAGGCCCCACCTCAAGGGCTGTGTCCAGTTTTGGGCCCCTTCCCACAAAGAAGACGTTGAGGGGCTGGAGCGGGTGCAGAGAAGGGCAACGGAGCTGGTGAGGGGTCTGGAGCAGAAGTCTCCTGAGGAGAGGCTGAGGGAGCTGGGGGTGTTCAGCCTGGAGAAGAGGAGGCTGAGGGGAGACCTTCTCGCGCTCTATAACTACCTGAAGGGGGGGTGTAGAGAAGCGGGGGTCGGTCTCGTCTCCCAAGTCACAGGAGATAGGACAAGGGGAAATGGCCTCAAGTTGCGCCAGGGGAGGTTTGGATTGGAGATTAGGAAAAATTTCTTCACGGAAAGGGTTATCCAGCATTGGAATAGGCTGCCCAGGGAGGTGTTCAAAGGACAGGTTGACATGGTCCTCAGGGATATGGTTTAGTGATTTTTATTTCTTATTTATTTTTTTGTCAGATTTAGGCTGATGGTTGGACTAGATGACGTTTAAGGTCCCTTCCAACCCAGACGATTCTATGATTCTATAAAGGTTCAGGCAAATTCACAAAACATCTCTCCGTTCTAAACACAATTTCCCTGAAAAAATACAGGGCCACAGGGGAATACAAAGCTTACATGGAAAGTTAGTACTTTCTTCAGTGTTTCTTGGTTGGATGCACACATCTTTGGATGCACACAAGTCTATGGGACCAGATGGGCTACACCCAAGAGTGCTGAAGGAGTTGGCAGACGTGCTCGCCAAACCGCTTTCCATCATTTACAGGAAGTCATGGCTGACTGGGGAGGTTCCAATGGACTGGAGGGTGGCAAATGTAACACCCATCTACAAGAAAGGCAGAAAGGAGGATCCAGGAAACTATAGACCGGTCAGCCTAACCTTGATACCAGGGAAAGTCATGGAACAGGTCATCTTGAATGCCATCAAAACCCACATAACGGGCAACCAGGGGATCAGGCCTAGTCAGCATGGGTTTATGAAAGGCAGGTCCTGCCAGACGAACTTGATCTCCTTCTATGACAAGATAACCAGATTATTGGACGAGGGAAAGGCTGTTGATATTGTATACCTGGATTTTCAAAAAGCATTTGACACTGTCCCCCATACAAATCTGGTGGAAAAACTGGCTTCACACGGCCTGGACAAGCATACGATCTGCTGGATCAAGCACTGGCTGACNGACCATTTCTATTTAACGTCTTTATTGATGATCTCGATAAGGACATAGGGTGTATCATCAGCAAGTTCGCAGATGACACCAAGTTAAGCAGGGGTGTTGATTCCCAGGAGGATAGGGAAGCCCTACAGAGGGACCTAGATAGATTGGATCACTGGGCCAATATCAATGGCATGAGTTTCAACAAGGGCAAGTGCCAGGTCCTGCACTTGGGCCACAACAATCCCATGCAGCGCTACAGGCTGGGGGAAGTGTGGCTGGAAAGCTGCCTGGAGGAAAGAGACCTGGGGGTTCTAATTGACAAGCGGCTGAATATGAGCCGGCAGTGTGCCCAGGTGGCCAAGAAAGCCAACGGCATTCTGGCTTGTATTAGAAATAGTGTGACCAGCAGAAGTAGGGAGGTGATTGTCCCCCTGTACTCGGCGCTGGTGAGGCCACACCTTGAGTATTGTGTTCAGTTCTGGGCACCTCAATGCAAGAGAGATATCGAGGTGCTGGAGCGGGTGCAGAGGAGGGCAACGAAACTAGTGAAGGGCCTGGAAGACAAATCATATGAAGAGCGGCTGAAGGAGCTGGGACTGTTTAGTATGAGGAAGAGGAGGCTGAGGGGAGACCTCATCACTCTCTACAACTACTTGAAAGGACACTGTAGAGAGGTTGGGGCTGGTCTCTTCNAGGGCAATGGGATGAGGTTCAAGAAGGCCAAGTGCCGGGTCCTGCCCTTGGGTCCCACCACCCCCCTGCAGCGCTCCAGGCTGGGGGCAGAGTGGCTGGAGCTGCCTGGCAGAAAAGGACCTGGGGGTGTTGGTGGCCTGTGGGCTGAACAGGAGCCAGCAGTGTGCCCAGGTGGCCAAGAAGGCCACCAGCATCCTGGGCTGTGTCAGGAACAGCGTGGGGAGGAGGACTCGGGAGGTGATGGTCCCCCTGTCCTGGGCACTGGTGAGGCCCCACCTCGAGGGCTGTGTCCAGTTTTGGGCCCCTTCCCACAAAGAAGACATGGAGGGGCTGGAGCGGGTGCAGAGAAGGGCAACGGAGCTGGTGAGGGGTCTGGAGCAGAAGTCTCCTGAGGAGAGGCTGAGGGAGCTGGGGGTGTTCAGCCTGGAGAAAAGGAAGCTGAGGGGAGACCTTCTCGTGCTCTATGACTACCTGAAGGGAGGGTGTAGAGAAGCGGGGGTCGGTCTCATCTCCCAAGTCACAGGAGATAGGACAAGGGGAAATGGCCTCAAGTTGCGCCAGGGGAGGTTCAGATTGGAGAGTAGGAAAAATTTCTTCACGGAAAGGGTTATCCAGCATTGAAATAGGCTGCCCAGGGAGGTGTTCAAAGGACAGGTTGACATGGTCCTCAGGGATATGGTTTAGTGATTTTTATTTCTTATTTATTTTTTTGTCAGATTTAGGCTGATGGTTGGACTAGATGACGTTTAAGGTCCCTTCCAACCTAGACGATTCTATGAGTCTATACAGGTTCAGGCAAATTCACAAAACATCTCTCCGTTCTAAACACAATTTCCCTGAAAAAATACAGGGCCACAGGGGAATACAAAGCTTACATGGAAAGTTAGTACTTTCTTTAGTGTTTCTTGGTTGGATGCACACATCTTTGGATGCACACAAGTCTATGGGACCAGATGGGCTACACCCAAGAGTGCTGAAAGAGTTGGCAGACGTGCTCGCCAAACCACTTTCCATCATTTACAGGAAGTCATGGCTGACTGGGGAGGTTCCAATGGACTGGAGGGTGGCAAATGTAACACCCATCTACAAGAAAGGCAAAAAGGAGGATCCAGGAAACTATAGACCGGTCAGCCTAACCTCGATACCAGGGAAAGTCATGGAACAGGTCATCTTGAATGCCATCAAAACCCACATAACGGGCAACCAGGGGATCAGGCCTAGTCAGCATGGGTTTATGAAAGGCAGGTCCTGCCAGACGAACTTGATCTCCTTCTATGACAAGATAACCAGATTATTGGACAAGGGAAAGGCTGTTGATATTGTATACCTGGATTTTCAAAAAGCATTTGACACTGTCCCCCATACAAATCTGCTGGAAAAACTGGCTTCACACGGCCTGGACGAGCATACGATCTGCTGGATCAAGCACTGACTGACTGGAAGGTCCCAAAGAGTGATGCTCAATGGATTCAAATCCAGCTGGCGGCCGGTCACTAGTGGTGTGCCTCAGGGCTCAGTGTTAGGACCATTTCTATTTAACGTCTTTATTGACGATCTCGATAAGGACATAGGGTGTATCATCAGCAAGTTCGCAGATGACACCAAGTTAAGCAGGGGTGTTGATTCCCAGGAGGATAGGGAAGCCCTACAGAGGGACCTAGATAGATTGGATCACTGGGCCAATATCAATGGCATGAGTTTCAACAAGGGCAAGTGCCAGGTTCTGCATTTGGGCCACAACAACCCCATGCAGCGCTACAGGCTGGGGGAAGTGTGGCTGGAGCTGCCTGGAGGAAAGAGACCTGGGGGTTCTAGTTGACAAGCGGCTGAATATGAGCCGGCAGTGTGCCCAGGTGGCCAAGAAAGCCAACGGCATTCTGGCTTGTATTAGAAATAGTGTGACCAGCAGAAGTAGGGAGGTGATTGTCCCCCTGTACTCAGCACTGGTGAGGCCACACCTGGAGTATTGTGTCCAGTTCTGGGCACCTCAATACAAGAGAGATATGGAGGTGCTGGAGCGGGTGCAGAGTTGGGCAACGAAGGTGGTGAAGGGCCTGGAAGACAAATCATATGAAGAGCGGCTGAAGGAGCTGGGACTGTTTAGTATGAGAAAGAGGAGGCTGAGGGGAGACCTCATCACTCTCTACAACTACTTGAAAGGACACTGTAGAGAGGTTGGGGCTGGTCTCTTCTCACAGGTAATTAACAATCGAACGAGAGGGAACGGTTTCAAGCTCCAACAGGGTAGGTTTAGATTGAACATTAGGAAGGAATTTTTCACAGAAAGAGTGGCCGGGCATTGGAATAGGCTGCCCAGGGAGGTGGTTGAGTCACCGTCCCTGGATGTGTTTAAGGGACGTTTAGATGCGGTACTGAGGGATATGATGTAGGGGAGGACTTTGTAGAGTAGGGTAGATGGTTGGACTCGATGATCCCAAGGGTCTCTTCCAACCTGAATGATTCTGTGATTCTATGATTCTTCAAAGTGTGTTTTAGGAAAAACCTTTTGATGAAAAGCATGAAGGTATAACCGAAGCCTCTTTTTTGAAGTTTCTATTCAATAAGTAAACTGCAATCAGAGATAAAAGACCAGGTCTACAGCATCTTCTGCTACTCCTGCTAGATTTTCTGTAATTATACTTGTGCTTTTATATTATTATGTTTAATTATATGGAGAGCTTGAGCCCTATTAACTCAAAACGGATCGGGTAAATGCAAAATAGTTCCAACTTCTATTTGTCTTTGAACCAATTTAAGATTTCTTTTAATAAATTTAAGGTTTTTAGGTATGTACCCTGTAAAACAACTCTGTGAGTGCAGAAGTATGGGATGAGACAAAGGACTGTTTGACTCGGCACCCTCCAGCAGACAGTGGTAGCTAGTGTCCATCTGGAGAAGATTCCCAAAACATGCCAAGAACCCCCAAAACATGGTGTGAAAGCGAAACAAAGCAGCTGATGCTGGTGCATTTAGAGCTCTCCAAGCTCTAAATGCTACAAGATTTATTCCAGAAACTTATACACTTTAGACAGGATGGTTTTTTTTGTTTTGTTTTTTATTTTTTTAAATAACACCAGTGAAAATGAAATCTAAGTATGGTACATCTGCTGTCTGAAACCTTTACCATCAAACAACAGATAAACTGCAAGAACAGAGTCTATACGTTTCTTGCTACATTGGAAAAGACATTTCATATCCCTTGCAACCCTCAAAGTTTTTACAGCTCAGTTTTTACAGGAATAAACACCTTATAGGACGTAACTGATTACCATCAAAATATCTGTCTATCACTAATCTCCGGGAGTGCTGAAGACATGGAAGAAATACCTTCTCCCAAAACAGACACAATGGTGGTACCTTTGTGCTTTCCAAGATACCAAATAGCAAATAAATATCATAAAACCAGTTAACAAATCTACTGCTCCTGGTGCTAATGAGCACAGTTAAATTAACATGAAATATAACTTCAGCTTCTTATTGCAAATTTCAAAAAAATAGATAGGATATTTGATTTGATACAGAAATTAAGATTGCTCATCTGTCCTTGTACAGCTACGGGTCTCTGCAGCGTTTGTGCTTCTATAAAAAAACAGAAGCGCAAAAGGAATATCAGCTTCTGCCCACAGTGATCTCTCTCTCCCCTCCAAATGCACACATACACACAAACATTTCTCAAAACAGCATCTGACCAGAAAGGACAAGTATCAGTGGGGGTACTTGTTCGGTCAGTCCCATCCAAGCGCACAGTCATGGAAGTTTTACACCAGCAAGGATGTTTTTTCTTAAACTCACAAAAATGTAACAATAATTTCAACTCAGAGGCTACAGGGAGGCCATCAGCTGGAGGACTGAAGTGATGCCTCCAAGCTGGCTCAGTTTCATTTCTATAGCTGGGAATACAAGGAATCTTTCAAATCCTCCCTGTAAAGTTTCCAACTGTGAGGTAGCACTGAAAATAATCCTTTAGGTGAGAACGCGATTGCAGAGATATTTCTGTAGATCTAACAGGCATTCTTAGCATTCAGTACTGCCAAAGACTGTTCCTCTCCTAGTCCCACTCAACCCTAGTTTTTTTGTTTTAGCCATCAGGCACTGACAAAGTAGCACACCTGACACAGAAGTACTCAGCTTCCACTCCATATGCAGGTTGACTGTAATGGAGAGGTTGATTAATTCTGTATTAGCCAGATGCACAATTGAAAATAAATCCCAAGCCATTGATTACACTGGAAGAACAAGCAGATAAGGCATTTTCTTTTCATACCTCTCGTACTTAATTATACAAAGGTTCTGCCCACAAGGACCACAAAGAAAACACTTTAGCACAGTTATGGGACTTTTAAATTATTATTTTCTATGTATGGTTGTTTATGTTCTTTAAGTATAAAATTAATACTATTTTATTTGTGCAAGATTCTGGTTCATTACAGGTTTATTTCTGGATAATTAAGGAAACAGTCATTTATCTGAATTCACTCACTGAGTTTATCTTTCTTTGTCAGTATGTTCGTAAGTATTTTAATTATCAGAAAACAACAGGTTCACTGATTATATGAAGACCATGCCTGTAAATGTCTGGCTTTATCTGCAGTTTGTATACTGAGCAATTCAAAGACATTGAAAATACAGTACTCTCAATCACATTTCTTTGAGCACCCAGAACATTATTAGCGGAGCAGAGACTTTCATCACCTGTTAATCACTACCTCCTTAGCAGAATAAAAAGACTAAGGCTTGAAGACAAAACAAAACAAAACTGTTAAGTCCCTGGAGCTGTAAAACCACTAGCCTGTGACACTATACCCATCGGTGTTATTAACTAAACAGATAAAATTGTAGATATAAGGAAAAATTGACTTGAGCAGCATCCCAGAGGTAAGCTTCTGTGTCTCCCTGATTAGCTTCATTCAATTATGTCTTCTTAATTGCTCATGTGTTGAAGCTCATTAAATGAAAAATAATATTGCTTCCTGCAGGTTGTGCACTTGAGATTTGAAAAATGGACACCGCTGGTGTACCTTTGAGATACCACCACAGAGACTTCAAAGAGCATTTACAGCCAATCAACAGCAAAGCAGATTGCTTTTTTTTTTGTGGCTGCAGGATCCTCAATCTCACTGTTAGCTTGGTGAGAGTGTATTTCTTATTTTCTTCTAAACTACCAGTAAATTTTCATTTTAAAATCATTTCGCCCCACCACCAAAAAAACCCAAAAAACCAAACAATAAAACACAACCAAGCCCAAATTTTTACAGTTAAGGTCAACACAACAGCAGATAATTTTGTTAAAGATAGCACCAGAAAACAACACAGATCTAGTGGCTTGCCTTTAGCTTCATAGTGTAAACCTTTAACTAATGCAGCCCACAAAGATTAAATACCACTACTCCATAGACATACACTGAACAAGCAATGAAGATGCGGGGGTTTTTGTGAGGTGGGGGTTTTTTGGCTTTGGTTGGTTTTTTTCCCCCACAGAAAACATACAAAGAATTCCAAGTTGATGCTCTTAACCCCATCTCTACCAAATGAAAGCATCTTCTTCACACACTGCATTCATTATGCTTAGCAGGAACTGCAGATGTCTCATTTAATTGAGTGGGAATAGATTTCCTATCAGGACAAACATACTTTGTGAGCGTCTCATAAGAAATGTATCTTACAGAATGTGAAGAAGAAACTATAACCAAAATCTCTATCAATAAAGACTGAAATAACATCTTTGACTGATCAATGTCTCCTACTGAAATGAATTTAAGGCCATAAAGATTTGCTCCAGTTGCCTATGTTACACAATATCAGATATGTGCCATGTTCAACTAAAAATAATGTATATTTTTTTCTCCCCCGCAACCCAAACCCAACCAGTGCTGGGTCAGTGGAACAGACAGGTCACAAAACGTACCTAACATTTATCGCTTCGAAGTTGCAAAGCCTTAAAAAGTGTCCAGATTTTATCAATTAATTTTGCAATAAGCAGTAGTGAAGGAAAACTTGGAAGGAAAAAAACCCAAACCACTGAAGAAAGGGAAACAGAGCTGAAATTTCTGGCTTCTGGCTTGTGTATCTGAAACTTTGCATACTCATTAAATGGTCTACACCAATGGCTCAAAAAGCCCTTCAGCACCTCTTACTACAATATTGAAGATGAACTTCAGAAAAAATTATAACCTAAGCTTGAAGATACTGGTTTTCATCTTTATACATCTAAAAATTGAGATAAAACACCAGATAACATGGAATTAAAGTTAATAATAGTGGTACAAATCTTGCTTTAAATTCTAAAGTAGCTATCCTAACAAGTATCAGCTGCAGAAAACTACTCCCCCATCTTCTGATAAGCAGGACTCATTTCATTTTCCAGGGTTTCATTTCTCTGCAGTGACTACTGAGTGCCGGCACATTGAAAGCACGAATCACACATCATACGGATCATCCAGTCCAACTCCCCTGCCAAAGCAGGGTTGCCCAGAGCGCATCACTCAGGAGCATCCAGGCAGGGCTTGAAGATCTCCAGAGAAGGGGACTCCACACCCTCCCTGGGCAGCCTCTGCCAGGGCTCTCCCACCCTCACCCCAAAGAAGTCCTTCCTCAGATTGGAGTGGAACTTCCCATGTTCCAGCTTGTGCCCGTTGCCCCTCGTCCTGTTACTGGGAACCACTGAAAAGAGTCCGGCTCCATCCTCCTTCAACCCACCCTTTAGATCCTTGTCAGCATTAATAAGGTCTCCCCTCAGCCTTCTCTTCTCCAGGCTAAAGAGTCCCAGCTCCCTCAGCCTTTCCTCATCAGGGAGATGCTCCAATCCCTCCATCATCTTTGTTGCCCCATGCTGGACTCTCTCCAGTAGTTCCCTGTCTCTCTGGAACTGGGGAGCCCAGAACTGGACGCACTTTTCCAGTTGTGGCCTCCCCAGTGCAGAGCCGCTGATGCTGTGTGAGCAGGCCAACATCACCAGCAAGATTTATTTGGAGCTGCCCAGTTTGCACTCAGGTGTCCTGTTGACCATCACTGTTATTGCCAAACAGAGAAACAATTTAAGGACATTTTTAGAAGGTGTAACTGTGAGTTCATCTAAAACCAGCCATTAATTATTGTAAGGATTACAATAATTAATGATCACATTAAATATTGTAAAGATTCACATAGCAGAATCCCAATTGTGTTATGGGGGGAAAAGAAATCTGATGAGTCATGAATTATTTGCATAGATGAGTAAAACCTACTGTTTCTGTGAAAGAAGATGGGAGAGAAGAATATAATCACCATCAACTCATAACAATAGAACAATATCATACATCAACTGCCCTGTTATCTGATATCATTACCAGGTATACTATGTGGAAGAAAAATAGTACACTGTTTTCCTTCAATGTTTTTTTCTGAAATATTTCAAAACTTACTGTGGTATTTTTGTGAGTAATTAATTTTTGTGCTGTATTATCCATTTGCCAAAAAAAAAAAAAAAAAGGCAAAAACCAAAAAGCCCACCTGTTTCCCAAGAAACACAACCACCCAGCATCGGCCAACTATTCTCAAAGAAACAACAAAACTACCATCTCCGGCAACATCTGTACAACACTAGGCAATGATAAACGCCTTAATTTAAGCTTGGACCATCTGGAGGTTCAGAGGAAACTTTTAACGATGGAGGCCCCTAGCTCTTACAACTGCACGTTCCTCTTTAGGACCCAACAAATAAGTCTGTTTAAACAACCCTGTTTAGAAATAAACAGTGCAATTAGTCTCAGGCAAGATTTGAACAGCAGGTCAAATAGTTAACTCCTGTCCCATTAGATATCCTTAAAAGTCCAGGAATCACTAGGCAGTAAGAGAATTTTAGGTAGCTGCTCAAACCAATGATGTTCCCAAACATGATGATACTAATAACAGAAACCCCTTCTTGTCAGTATAATTGAGTAAATACAAACAGCTCATTTTAGTAAATGAAGAGGAAAAATCATTATTTTGGCAATAACTTGTTCTTCTCAGATAGTACCACAGAGCAGGGACCTATTTTCAGGGAAAAATAAATCAAATATTTAACAACACATCAACATTGAAGGCAAAATAATCAGTAGCTTAAAAATCAGTGACTAAGACTATAATACTATGCTACAGGATCAAGCAAAGCAAACGGTGTAAGCAAGCTATTTACTGCTCTGTTTACTCTATTTACTGCAGGAATGTGTTTAAAAATGCCTAACAGTTTGCAACACCTTGAATAGAAACCCCATTCAGATGTTTCTCAAATGAGAAGCAATAATGTTTATCACTACGGAATTCAAAAAAAGAAAACTGAAATGGTATTGTAGGTAAACACGATCAAAATCATACCACAACCCCCACTCCTCTGTGAAAGTCCTCTTCTGAGGACTAGGTCTGTTTAGCCTTCATTGTCAGAAAAATCCCATTTATCTATATATCCCATTTAAGATGACAACTTCTCTCCCTCGTTTCCTTTTTCACCTCCTCAGCCCTTCATTTTGCCATCAGGCTTAACCAGGTACATCACAATAATTTGACAGTATTTAAATATTTGACTTCAGCTCATTGTAGCCTGCATATATGAACTATTCATCTTCACACCAATTTAAAGGTTGCCATATCTCAATACACTGTCTAATACACACTGCAGTAATGGACAGATTTTTTTTTATTTTTTTTTTTTAAATCCATCTATTGCTAACTTCTGCTTATACAGGAATTTTCCTTTCTCCATGTAAAAATAAATAAATAAATTCTTATCTTCATCAGTGATTCCCTAGAAGAGATGAGGGAGAGGGTATTTGCCTGGGGGGAAATCCAGTGAGCACGTCATTGCATAAGGGCAAAAGTCTTCAAGACAAAAATCTTTCCCAGTCCATTCAATTTTCTCTATTTAAGTTCACATTAAATATTAAAATCCTAATCTTACCTGTTGCAAAAGTCAAGGGCATTAATTCAGCTGACACTACAGGCAAAGAGTTACAAACTGCAGTTACTTCAAGAACTACAGCAATATTTGTAGAAAAGCGGGGAGGGTGTTTTGTTTGGGGTTTTTAGGTGGTTGCTTTTGGTTTTAGGTTTGAAACCCCAGACATGTCCTCACCACAGGCATTCCATACAAATCCCCAGCAATCGACTGTGTTTACATGAGTTTTAGTCAAGAAAAATTCTTGTCTGTATTTAATGATAGACAACAGCTGAAGAGTAATGATCCCTTAATCTGAAAATGATTGCTGTAAAATGAATTCATTAAGCTGAGCTGAGAGGGCTCATCCTTTCCAGTTGTTGGACTATGCTCCCACCACACACCCTACAGCAGAGACCTCTCTCTGGGGCACGACCTCAGACCCTGCAGAAGTTCAGACCTTTAGAAGCGCTGAAAACCCCAGACCCCGATTTTAAAACCTTCCTGAGTAGGAGTCCATACTTACCAAATAAACAACAACAAAGCAAGTCAAGATCTCCTCCGAAAAAAAGATTTCACGCTTCTTTTTTCCACAACTTAGTTACGGTGCTACTGATCTTTTTCTATACTAATTACTTAAAACTTCATATTTATTGCTATTGTAATTGGAGGCGTTCTTGCAATACCCCACTGTTCAGTCATGTCTTGGCCATGCAATAGAACAGAAAACTTATGCTTGTCATCGATGCACTTAAGAATGCCAGTCCTGATATATAAATTAATTGAACTGAAGAAAAACCAGGCATTTGAAGTGATTCCAAACCAATTCCTGCTATGTCAGCGCACTGTGTCTTGCGGTGAAAAGGAATTAGTGTCAATGGAAGTGGTAAATTTGTTCTGTGAAATCTGGACGTGAGATAGAGATCACAAACAGATAAAGTCCTCTAGAAAACCTTACTTCCTTACTCTAATTCTGCATCAAAACACTGCCTAAATCATTGAATAAAGTTACAAATATACATCTCCCCGCTCAAGACTCTTTCCAACATTACCAGCAAAGCACAAAAACGATGAACCAGTATAGGGATTAGATCTGCTCAACACACACGCTCTCAGGCTATAAACCAAAGTATGAACACACAGACACAACTGTTGCTGATTTTTAGGAGCTCCGACCAGTGCCACTGGAGTTATAGTTCACTCTATAAAAGCCCCAAAGTCCAAGCCCCTCTTACAGAGGGAACACAAGCTGTGCCAGCGCACTTTCACAAGGGTTTCTGCTATCCCTGCACCAGGCCTTCCCTTCCCAGACATGAATTTCACCTGAAGAAAGGGCACCCGTTCCTTGGAAGAAAAGCACCAGCTCAGCATTCACAGGTTCCCACACCAAGGGATGCTTGCAGCCGTATAATCCAGGTAATCCAACACACATCATCTCCTGTGCCAAAGAATAAACGCTGAGCAGAAAGAATGTGGTAGGGCCGTGCTTAGAAAGAAGCTGGTTCCTAGCTAGATCCCAAGGATGTTGGGATCTGAGATTTGTTGCTTCCCAATACTCATCTGTCCCAGCAGCATCACAGGGAGCACACAGGGCACTCGGTCACTTCTGCCAGGAGACAGAGGGCTAAAACATGCACATTAACTAAGATGAACGTGGTTTCCGATGCCCATATTTCATGAATTTCACTTGCCTCTGGCCAAAGGAAGATAGACTTTTCTGCAGACTCAAAGCATTGCCAGCGGCACTTCAAGATGTCCCATCAGTTACTCTTTGAAGAACGAAACCCTTGCAGAGGAACTAATGGCTGCACTGCCATCCAGAGTCATCAAGGACAGCTCTTTTCCCTTCAGGATCAGAGCAAAGTTCCAGAGCTCCCAACCAAAAGCAGCAAGTTTCCATAAAACAAACAAATTACTTGTGCTGTGAAGAGGAGAGGCTTTCCTGGGCAGCCCTTAGGCAAGCACCTGTTCCCTTCTTTCACTGGATACGTGCAGCCTAGGGTTCAGGGAATGAAAAATGAGCTACAAATATTCAAATACGCATTTTCCTGAGTTAATTTCCTGCCCAACAGTAATACATCAAGATCTGAAACTATTTCATTTTTAAAGTGCTCTTTTAAAGTGATTTGTAAGGCCCTTTAGTTATTCAATTTTTTTGTAGCATAAGACTCCGTTCAACAGAATAAAAGATAGTAGCTAATAGAGGTTACTGTAAGGCACTAATAGCGACTAATGCAGCAGAAAAACAGCTGAAGGAGATGAAGTCTGAACAATCCCGCTGGCAAAAGTGAATTGCAAAGTTATGTTTTCCACAGGAAAACCCTTATTTAAAAAGCAACCTCCCACTCTGAGTAAAGACAAAGACAATTTAAACGGCTATTCCTTACATCCTGATTGAAAAAAAGAAAAAAATCTGCTTAACCCTTATGAAGTGTAATAAATACTTGGGTAAGTAAACATTCTGATTAGCCTCACTTTTATTTCATTTGAGGTGCCAGCACTAACTGTAGATGGATTTAATCTCAATTAGCTCAACACCTTCTAAGCATTGGAGCTGGCAAGAGATGTGCTTTCTCCTGCCCGGCCCACGAGCCTTGCAAAGGCCGAGTTTCAGCTGAAGAACCCAGTGAGGACATGGTGTGATGTTCTGCCCTCGCCTGGAAGCTGCTCCTGAGCCCTCCCAGGCTTGGTATCGCCCTCCCCTGTTGCAGGTCTGGCAGTTACGCAGCCCGAGGGTGAGTGATCTCAACTCATGGAGCCAATGGAAAATAAACCCAGCGAGCTCACGAGTAGTTACCAGCCATCCCACATCCCCGTCTCTCAGCGGCAGTAGAAAACCCAGGAGCAGGATGGGGCAGAAAGGAGATGATTCTCAAGCAGCTCCTTTAGCGCAGCCGGGCAGACAGTTGGGCTCCCCTGGGAACCTGCTACCTCGGGCAGCTTCTCACACAGCCAGCTTTGCATCCGAGGTTAAAAACGATAGGTGTTGAGCATTCCACACAACTCTAATGCATACACCATGATGGCAGATGAAAAAAATAAACATAGAAATCCATGTCGATTCAGCCCTTCAAGTTTTTTCCCCTCCATCTACATGGTAAGTTAGACTGTAATGAAAATGCCAGCACGTATTCCTTCAAGCTTCCCAAGCATGAAATCTTTGTCCTGCAAAGACACTTCTCCTAGCAAGTTCTATAATCTGAGAAAAGAACAAACTAGTAGGTTAGAATTAAACATAACCCATTTAGTTGTCAGTGACGGGTACGTAATCCACAGCGCAGAGGTCAATGGCACATCTCCTGTTCAAGACAAAAGGAAATGAGCCTGAAACTAGAAGATAACATCACACCGCTTCAGTGCCAAGTCCAAATTCACCCATACCTTTGAAAAAAAAAAAGTTAAGAAAAAAAAAAAATCAAAATAGATCATTCCTACTTTGCCATATATTACACCCTAAGTACTGGTTCCAAACGAAACGCATGTGGAATCCAGGCACTGACATTTTGGAACGTTACATGACAGGGTGGTAGAACAAGTCCCCTGATCAGGTGAGGTGCAGGGAGACTGGCAAGAGCCAGCATCAGACTCTGCAGGGGAACACGTGTAGGCTTTGCAAGCCCAGCCTTTCCCCTCCTGCCCCTCAAGAACTCCCTAAAACACAACCCAAATTTGCACCTGCATTACAAGAAAACATAAGAACCAAGACAATTTCATCTCTGACTGTGTTAACTCAGAACTTTTGTCAGTATTCTTGTTTTATAGCTAAAGATCCTCAAGTGAAACATAAGGGACTTCTCAAACCTTTTATTGGTTTGTGTACTGAAACAAGGCAAAACAAGTCAACTTCACACTAAAAGCAGTGCCAACAAATTACTATCTTCAAAAATCCTTCAAAGATGCCATTGTATCAAACAGATCATCAAATTCACAATCCCATTAAACACTTCTGAAAGTCCTAGTAACAGAATCATTGCAACATTTGTTGGTGGATCTTCATGTTTGCTTTTGGTTTTCTTTTGGTTTTAAACAGTTACCAGAATTAATTATGCTTTTCTCTCATCTTTTAAGAGTAACAAATAAATTACTGGTACCCCCAAGTTTGCAGCGGTATCCTTCAGGATGGGTATATACTAAGTCTAAATGCTGAAGACCATTAAATCTGTTAATTGTCAAATGATCATTTTTTGTTGGATTGGTTTGGTGTGGCGTGAAAGTGCACACAGAGAGCTTTCTACCGACCAAAAGATTGCTGCTGGATTGGTTCTTCCAGTCACACACAGTGGATTAAATTTAGAAAAAAAAAAAAAAAAGGAATAGGAATGTCATCAGATCCTGGGTTTCCACCTTCCTCCTCACTGCTTCATTTAGCTTGAGAGTTTGCCTCTGAATTCAATAGAATAGCATCGAAAAAATAAAAGAGATTTTAACTGACCTGATTTAATGACTAATGTGGTAACTCTTTAACAAAAGAGTTGGGTTTTTAATATTTTTGGGGGGTTGCTTTTTAATACCAAGGGCCTACAGTGGATGTAAAGTATTTGCATTTCGTAAATAGATTTTCCGTAGTCCCCATAGGAAGTGATTAAGATGGCTGGATTACTATGAAAATTGTAAATACCACCTGAAGAGAGATGGCTAAAAGCAGTTGACAACGGGACATAGTTCAGACGGGTACTTTGTCACTGAAAGGTGATAGAGTTCTCTACAAACGAGTAGTAGCACAAGACTGAAATTTCAGCTGGCTGAAAACTTGGAACATGAAATGCAGGACACAAATTTATTAGTGGCACAAAGAAACAAAACTTGAGCACAAATATGACATGGCTTTGATACCACTGACCAAAATATGCCGTAAAAAAAAAGAAATCCTTAAAGGCTTATCTGTTAGAGATTACAAAAAAAGATGACAGAGCTGTGTTATGTTACAACACAACCACAAGCCAGTAGAGGAGGAAATACACTTTACTGAGCACAGTAATTCCAACAGAGCACAGCTGGCATCATAAAGAACTGTCAGGATGTCACCCGGACACAAAATACACACCGTGTGCAAGAGGAATTTAGCTGAAAGAGGGTGACAGCAGGACCACCAAGATCAGGAGGGGCAGGAGAATCTACTGTGCAAGGGCAGCCTGCAGAAACATGTTGGTTTAGTTTAGCAAGGAAAAACCAAAAGGGGGAATTGCTGCTCTCTAAATGTTCCTTCAGCTGGGGAGCAGGAACACCAGCGACAGCAACATATTACCTGAACTGAAATATTAGGCAGGTGCTATCAGCTCACCATGAATAAATTGTCTCATTTCTACAAGACAGTGGCATAGAGCCAAACGAACAAATGAGATGCTGGGGAAGCTTTCTAATAAGCATAGGAAGAAAGCAGCCTGTTTCCAAAGCAGTCCTTGATCAACTTTTTAAGACTGCTTTGTAACTTCATTAATTGCTGCGGCTGGGGAAGATGTGATGACTCAGGAGGTCAAGCAAAAACATCTGAAATAGAAAAAGTATGAGCTAATGGAGAGAAAGGCAGTAAGAGGGGCACGCAACTAACCCAACGTGCACAGCTACAACCATGCAAACAGATCATCTGCGTGCTAGATACAAAGAAGGAGCTTATAATTTCTGCCCTAATTGATTTTTCCTGTTTGCATTCATGATTGTCCTGCTGCTAAAATAACTACTGTTTTTAAATCATAATTGCTAAAGGAATGCATCTGTTATAAACATAGAGCAGATTATATATGTTAGAACACAGATTTTGTTACTGCAAATTAGAACTACTCTACCAGTCCCAGGCATGCCAAAGTACTTCTCTGCAACGATGTAAGTACAGAACATTGTTTTCTATTTAGCTGCAAGAACTCAAAGTAATTGTTTTTATAAGCATTGTCTCATTAGCTGGTGGCATTTGTTGAGTAACCAGTACCCCACCCTGGCTTAAATTAATTTCCATATAATTTTTCTCTACATAGTATTATGGAGTTTATGCAAAGTACCTTGAAGATATTAGAAGCACATTCAGCTAAATTTACCCTTGCCTGAACACGGGGAAAAATAAAAATCAGTTCATGCTCAAGGTTTAGCATCAGGCTGCCGCATATTCCTCTAAGCAACAGCATTTCTGAACTTTTCCCCCCAGTAAAGTAACAATACTCTTGGCTGTACACACTGAATCTATATTCATTGAAAAGCAAAGCTCCTCTGTCAGACGATGTAAGAGAACACCATCATTAAGGATATAAACAAGTTTGGGTTCTGTACTAAATGAAACTGCATGAGCCAGCACAAAAAAAAAAAACAAAAACAGACAACAACCACCCCCACAAAAAAACCCAGGAGTAATATCATGACGTGGCCACACCAGCAGGGAACCTTATAAACTCTTCTGAAACACTGGTTTAGACAGAAAACATGACATTTCAAGAATCATAGAATGGTTAGGGTTGGAAGAGACCTTAAAGATCACTGAGTTCCAACCCCCTGCCATGGGCAGGGACACCTCCCACCAGACCAGGTTGCTCCAAGCCCCATCCAGCCTGGTCTTGAACACTAAGTTAACGCAGTAAAGCAAAGTCTGTAAAACCCTGACACTGTCTGAATACTGTGTCCAAAGTTGTGGATGTTTGGAGAAGATATATTGCCAAGTCATCCACAGGATTTAAACCCGACTTTAAAATATCCTGTATTTTCAGGTCTTCTCAATTTCCTAGTGACACAAGTCTTCATAGAATTATTGCAAACGCTCAATATAAGAAGTAAATAAGAAGTCAAACTGGTGAAAAGCAATTTAGAAAACAAAAAGCAATTTAATTAGTGGAGTTTCTGCTGCCACTGCTATGTGTTGGTGATGCTCACGGTATCTCCTGACACAGAAGTCAAGGAGTTGCACAGATTCTCTCCTACCACATGACCCCATCAGGCAAAACACAGGTTTATGTACAACAGCTCATTAGCTACACGTCTGCAGCCTTCGTAAGTAAGGGATTCGCTGTACGTCTGCAATCACACCACCATTAACGAATGATAGCTCTACACAGAGCTCTGGCAAAGCACCCTTCCCTTCCTCAAATCACCTGTAACGAAAAGGTACACTCTGCGTACTTTTTGAGATAGCGACATTAATTAACGTGGGAAGTCTGGCATAAAATAAGTAGAAAGGGACAAAAACCGAAACCTGAGAAATCTGTTTTCCTATTTTGAAACATCAAGCTGTCTACTACTGTACCTCCTGGGTCATCTGCGCCGGGTGTTTTGCAAACTTCAGCATCCTTCACGTATAACTAGAAATCAGTATTCAACTGAACTTCCTAACATTATTTTTGATCAAAGATGTCTTTTTTTGGATGAATGTTATGATGTTGCCTGCGCGAGTACAAACAAGATCACAGTAAGAAGTATTGCTTTATATTTTCAGCCTACCTCTTTCCACAACCCCAGAAGGAATACGGCCAAGTTCAGTTCTATCATCCTGCTTCCCTCCCCTCCCTTCCTATTCCCACTGCTCCCCAGCATCCACCTCCTGCCGTGCTGCTGAACACGCCGGGGGACATCCCGCTGCCAGCCAGCCTCCCCTCCCTCAAATCCAGCGTGGTGCTGCTCACAGACCGTTTGACAGCCATCGCATGTCCAACCCTGCAAAGCCTAACGGTCCCACTCCTCTGCTATCGTAAATGATTAAAAAGCAAGCTAATTGTATCCAAGCATAGATCAAGTGTCTGAAACACGAGCAGCTCGTGCACTTCACTTCAGTGTCAAGAATGACAGCTATAATGACAGCGTATAAAAATGGATAAAATGAAATTAGTTTTCTTGTATATTACAGACATCAAATACAATGGAGGGTTGTGCTGGGGGATGGAAGGGAATAAAAGGACATTTGGAGAACAACTAATAGAGCAAGAAAAATAAAATTTTTACTTAGTACCAAAAAACCTAGCAAAATTCAAGTAGGAGCAAGGACTTCTCATGAAAGCAAAACTACTGTACTTCGTAACTGCCAAAACAGAGTTTTCTAAAAGAAAATTCAGCTGCAAAAATAAGTCGTAAGTATTACATCTACTATTACAGCTTACCTACGTAGAAGGTGTGTCTGTAATCAAGTTGCTTATTATAAGTGGCATTCTCAAACTGTACTCAGTTTTTACTTATCCCCCTCATTGCTCTTAAGAGTATTTGAGAACAAGTCTGTCAAACTCAGCTCTTCAACATTTATGAATTGTTCAAAAGAATAAATCATAATCAGTTACCTAAGTCTGTAATTTTTTATTACTCTAGATAATTGTCAGAATGCATTTCTGGTATCTTTTAAATTCAACAAAGATGCTGTGAGGATGAACATGAGATACTGGTGCCATGTTTCAGGATTTCTGAAATTTTTCTACTCTAGAAGACCCTCATTGTGGATCTTTGGTCAGATATGTACACAGTTCTCTCTCAAACTCCTGTTACGAGTGCTGTAACTGACCATCTAAAAATAAAGCAAGGTAAAGTTCAATGAATAGCAATAAACAAATTTTAATGCAAGAGACCAATACTGAATAATCGTAACTTAAGATTTTATCTTGCCTGGTACATCAACAGTTTGTAAAATATTATCATCATCAGAAGCTTAAAATCATGAAAAGAACCCAGATCTTTCTTTATTGCAATCTCCCTTTCCTACCAAGTATCAAACTACTTTTTCAAGTTATAATTCCGGGGATGAGGCGGGGGGGAATAAAATGAAATCACAGAATCATCCCACTCCTCCCCCAGCTACGCCCCCACGGCAAAAGCCTTACCTTCATCATTCTGGGCCGAACCTCCTGCTAAGATCGTAGCAACTGCAGTTCCTAGAGCTAACCATCTCCAGAGACAAAACCGCTGTAACATTTTTTGTCAAACTTCACTCAATGCAAATCTGAAAGAGAAAGATTTGATACGCACGTTAGTCCAGCAACCTACACAAAGGTGAGCGATTACAAACTATTTCGCAGGTAACTGTGGGACTACATATGGCACGTATAGTCTATAAGTGCGCAATGCTGCTTTTGCTAAAACAAGCTAGATTAATGCCATTAGCATCAATACATACATATGGACTCATTAACTTGATAACCACGTATGCAGAGGCCTCCAAGTAAAGAAAATGCAAGTTTCTTGTTTAAATCAGGTCTCATTTCCATAAAACAAAGTATTTATTTATTTTCCTGCTTTAGCCTTAAGCTTTAAAGCACTTTAAGTGACTGTATCAGAGAAATTCCACTTATTAGAAGTAGTGTTCAGCTGCAAAAGTCAGCAGGGACCCGGTTTCAAGGACATCGTCCAGCAGAACCTCTCCCAGAAAACACATGAGTGAACCCCATCGATAGCCTTCTTTAATGAAACAGACTGTCGGTTCATGCCCAGCAAAGGAGGAAAAACAAACAAAAAACCCCACATGCACCAAAAATGCCATGAGAATAAACTGGCCAAGACAGGTCTGGATGAAATCCAGAGCATATTTAGAGTGAGTAACATTAGAAAGTTATCTAAAGCTCTGTTTTATTGCTGCAATAAAAAGAATTAGCATATTTCTATAGCATAGAATGGAATTACTGAAAAATATTCCTTCACATTTAAAAACATTGTGACAAACACAATGGACTTCCTAGCAACAGAAGCATGAAATGGAGAGAGACTTACAGCAGTGTAAAAACAAGCTATTGTATAAAAAGGGTTTAAGTGCTGTCAATTTTCCCAAGCAAAGCACTTGACTGGGATTTCATTGCCACTTTCTGTTTATAACTTTCTATCCTGGTTAGAAAACTGCTGCATTTCATTCCAAGTCAAACAAACAGACTATTAGCCCCACTTAACAGCCTCAGCATTAACACCATCTGATCCCCCATCAGCGAGACATTGTTCGAGATGTGCTAGCATTTTCCTTCTGCAAACCCAGCTTCTCGAAAACACAAACGCACGGACAGCATCTACTTCACACAACTCACACAAAGAAAGTATCAGTTCAGATGTCTTTTCAGATCACTCTCGAGTTATCCGAGCCACAAGGAAGCGGGGTTTCCGTGGACAGGAATAGGTGGTAGTTGCGTTAAGTCTTGAGAAAGGTCTTGGCTTGTCCAAAGACCTGAATTTATTCCAAATGATATCACCTTGCAAAATATTTTGGTTAATATGAAGGAAACTGCTGTGATATAAACCATTCCTTTCAATTAAAGAAAAAACAGGGGAGGAGAGGACAGGGGGAAAGCGAAGAGACCAAAATGAGTACGCATTAAGAGTTTTGGAGGAAAAGCTACCTTTTTCAAATGGATAAGGAAAGCAACCAGGGGAATTTAATAAACCAGATTGAGTGGCCCACATTTACTTAAATATTTAAAGTTCCTAGGTGGTTGACACTGTATATAATCTATCCTGCTTCCCAGGGCAACTCACACAGGTGGGATCTATGAGGCTCCCTTACACAGCAAGCAAAGGTCCTTTTTTCTTTCCAAAGACATGGATCACAGTTGACTTTTTGCTTTCCAGTAGATTTTAATACCAACATTTGCTATTCCAAACAGTGCCACCAAATAAAGGGGGGTGGGGGAAGCAATAAAACTGTTTAAAATCCTACACAACACACACTGCTCCACTTCTCATTCCGAGGTTAAAGATGAAGAGAGGCTTTTCCAATTTCCAGCTTCATTCAAGTAGGACTTCTCCCACCCTGCTCTGCAGCAGGGGGTCACTGCAGGCAGTCAGTTGCAATAGGCAGCAATTTCAGGAAGAACTTAAATGTTATACATCAAAACAAGGAAGCAGCCTGCATCTAATTGAAGCAGCAGTGCAAATCTTGTGGGACTGTTCATTTTCATTTCAGCTAGACAAACGTCACTCTTGACAAAACAGACTCAAGGTTACACAAATTAATGAATTCAAGTCATGCAATAGCATCTATGAACCATCCTAAAGCACCCACCTTCCTCCCCTCTCCTCCTCTTCCACTGGCACTTCTACAACAGTTTCTGCCCTAACTCCAGCAGAGAGCACTCAAATGAGAATTTCAGACCCCTTCCTAAAGGGTCTATTTTCCTATACATGTAAGGAGACCAGAATTGTTAGCAAAGATCCCACTAGCCATAAGAAAAAACTATTAAAAAACTTGCTACGCAGCTGTGAAAAGGAAGCTCCAAGCCCATCAAGTCTGTTATCAACAACTTGACAAGTATGTTACCCATAGAGAAAAAGAACTACAAAAAGAGCTAGAGAAAAGCTAGTTCTTTCTTGAGGAAAAATAAATAAATCCCTTCCTTGAGGGAGCCATCAGTTTGCTACTGTTGCTCAAAAGTGGCTTTTTCCTCCCTTCTACTTACCAAAATGCTAATTTGATTACTGTCATCTAAATTTCTACTTAGCCAATTCAGAAGTCATTCTGGGTTTTACATCTGCAACTTGAAAGAACAGAAATTACTTCCATAATATATTCCAGTTGACGACGTTTAAATAAAGGCTGAGCCACATTGCCCAAATAGCCACGAATATTCTGTGATTCCGTGAAATGGATTCAAATTAATCCAATGTCAGCGTTAGACTTCGCCTGACTTCCTAGGAACTTCTAAGGATGCGAACTTCTCAGTATTTCACCAGTTTTTCCACCCACATTAAGAGGAGATCCTTAAAGAATTGGCCTCTGATGTTTCTTGAAGTTTAAGCAGACGGTGCTATTACATGAGGTGGCATTTGCTGTCAAGTGCTTCCAAACTCTTACACCTCAAAAACAGAAACAAGTGGTTCAGGAGACTACCTTAGTTTCTTTAGGTCAGTCTAAGAAAGATCATACACACTTCAGAGGCCTCTGATATTTCATTTTACAACCTTAGAAGAAAAAATAATCCAGATTTCCAATCACGATGTTCTATTTTAGAAAGTTATTCAAAGCTCAGCTGACATACTTGAGTTGAGTCTACTCTGGCGAGGTTTTAGGACAGATTCTTGGCAGATTTATTTTTGATTTTGATGAAATGTCAAGTAAATCACGAGGATAGCAACAGTGCTGCTCTAAGAATAGGCATCTCTATATGCAACTGTAATATTTGCCCCCTTTCTCCTCCAATTTGTACCAGAAAAAAATATTATGGAGTGTAGAAACCAAGAATATTCTTAATTAAACAGATTCTGCTAACTCAGAAATAGCTCAAAACAAACCACAAGCTACTACAAAGCCCCCAAAGGTAGACAATCTGTAAGAAATACAGTGTTGAACTCTAGATGCAGTCTGTCAGGGCAAAGGACAATTATGAATTGATGCTAGATGGAAGATCTGTAAAGTAAGAACATCTAATATGTCTACAAGACTCAGTATTTTCCTGGAAAATATTCCGCTGCAGCAGAATTTTGGAAGTTTGATGTTACCATGGGCAACTAGAAGTTATGCACTCAAAGCACAAAAAACTTGAAATGAAAAATAAAAGAATGAAAGTTTTGGGGAATTTCACTGCCTGGCATGTCTGCGTTTAAAAGAAGAAAAAAAAAGTTTCAGTATTGTTCTCTCTGGAGCGTTCCCTCTTTGGCTGTACAGCTGTATCGAGAAACAAAAATACACATGGATTTTCCCCGAGGAGCAGCGGCAGGAGCCGAGCACTGGAGATGTTTACAGCTCGACGGCAGCGAACTCGCCTAACCCCATTTCAAGGAGCAATCACGCCTCCTCGTCTCAGCTCTGGCTTTTTTTTTTTTTTCCCTTGCCCTCTCACCAGCGCAGCTACTGATCAGCCAAAACACCAACTAGTCATCAAGACACCTACAGACGAGGCATTTTATCCTCTCTTAAAATTTGTTGAAATGAATAAAAAACCCCAAAATATCACATATGAGTTATCACATCCACGCACCTTGAATATATTTATGGCCCAATTATATTACAGTAACCTTAAATATTTATTTTGAGATCAGTTATTACAGTACTTAAAGTGTTGAATTCATTTGAAGCTGAGGGGGGAAACGTGGACTCGATCAAAATCAAGAGCCACGCATGGTTGGACTTCAGACTGGGTTTGCAGCAAGCCAGAGGCTCTTGGCTTATTCGGAACAGGACTGACCTATACACACACACGATCTTGTAGGAAAGGGGGAATATAGCGGTGCCACACCGCATACACAGTCACACAGCAACAATTTAAGTGTTTTCTTACCATTAACAGCAAATCTGAAAACAAGGTTGAGGCAAACACTCTATCAGGGCTTCAAACCCATTTTAAAAGGGGAAAGTGCATACTTAAGAAGAAATTATTAAGTACATATTAACTCAGTAGACATGTAAAAGAATATTTGCCATTTAATATATATGTCAAAAACAATAGCTCCTGTGAAACCACGATGGTTGGATGAATAATACACCATAGAAGAAAACAATTAAATTCCCATTTATATGTACACTAAGAATTTACACAACCAGCCAGAACTCCTTCAAGTATCAGAAGTTACACATTTTGCTTAGTGGTTACACATTTTGCTTAGTGGTGCTGCTCTTTAGAGATCACAATTGTGATAAAATATCAAAGCATATAATAAACTATTTTTAAAAGTATAAGGTACTGAATTGTATAAACACAGGAAAAATTTTAGTGGATAGTTTTATTATGAGGTTTTACTGATCAGATGAGCTCTTTTAAAGATTGAAGACGCAAAACCAGGCAGATACAAGTGCAAATGCTTATTTTTGAGAGAACTGGTGCCACAATAAATCAGAAGTGTCAGTAGAAATGGGGAAAAAAAGCCTCTTACGAAGCCAAAAATGGAGATGAATTTGCTTTACAGTCTGACGGTGTTCCTGGTGTGGTTAAAGCTACAGTCCTTGAAACTATACGTCCCAAATGCTTTATTATTGTTGCTGAAACAATTATGTTGAACTGTCATCATAAGAAAAAAAAAACAAACCCACTTCTAAAATATTATTTAAACACACAGACAAAAAAAAACCCAAACCTGGTCCAATTTTGGGCATTCCAAAAAAAGAGAACACTACTACAGGGTTTGTCTCGATGTCATTCTTAACTGATGTCACTTCATACAGTAGGCAGCTACATCTGGCTTAACATCTGTCCTAACCCAGTCAGGCACAGCAGAGCGCCTGCCCCTTTACACTCGGAGCTCGTCCTAGTGCCACCCAAACCGAAGGTGACTTATACTTACACCAGCAAGCAAACTGGGACACGCACAGCAGAAGTCAGTGCTGGGACGTAACAGCCACACTAAGTATCTCAGAGGGTTTTCACTTTTCATTTGCTGGCTCCTGAGGCTGACTCACTGGTGGAGCACATCTGAAGCACAGCAAAACGGCAGGGCTGGAAAACACCCTCACTTTGGGCTTAATCAGGAAAAATAAATAAATAAATAAATAGATTTCCAGCTGAGGAGCTCAGGGACCACTCGAGCTGGTTCAGGGCGTATGGGAAGGCTGAAGGTCAGCCCACGAACTCCCAAGCCCAAGGGCTGCACTCCCAAGAAAGGTGCTGAGCTCATCTCATAGCGCCTACTTATGACCAAGTGAAGAGCCAACAGAAGACTTTACCTTTGAAATAAAGCCCTGTAAGCTATTCATGGCTCTAATTCAGCGGTAAGCATGAATAACTCCATTGACTGAAGGTAAATACCTGCCTAAATGCTCTCCTGGAGAACAATTTAAGAACCAGCAAATATTTGGCTGAACTGGGGTCACAGTGAATAATTTGCAGCGCAAATACAACCCCTTCTCCAATTTTGGACATTCCAAAAAAAGAGAACAGTACTACAGGGTTTGTTTTTTCCACTCACGCTGCTTGAGAACTTCATATGTAAATATTTCAGCCTATGGATTCTTGGATTTACTCAACACCTATTACATTAGCTATAGGGCTTTCACACTACAGAATTAGCACAATTGGTATGGATTTCGTTACTCTACTTGGATAAAATCTTTCAGTAAGATGAAGATTTTTAAGATCAAGTTTCAAGATCAAACACGCTCACAACTCCATTCCTTTTTCACAGCTGCTACATCCATTCTCATGGATCCATTCCACATAAATAAACATATTGAAAATAGAGCAGCATTGATGCTGCGTTTGTGGCTCTTCTCCTGTTCTGTGCTAAGTTCCTGAGTTTTTAGCCTGACTTGGAGAAAGCATTTTTAGAAAGCTTTAAAAAATCTGATGGCAGTTTATATTATCTGAAAATATTTTCATCTGCAAGTTAAAATTCCTCAGCATATTCTCTGTATCTACTTTCAAATAATTCATACCTTCCTCCATGCCCATATTCTTCTCAGGTTTTAATTACTTCCTTGCCTGACTCTTTAGACCTATCCATTTCTGTGCCTTTCTTACAGAAATGATCACAATTCCACGAGCTGCATAACCACCGCCACAGCAAGGGATTTCAAAGCCAAAGTAGAGCAGAAATTCCTGAGTTTATTTCAATACTTTGTATCCCAACCCTAAGTAACTGGTATTTTTCTACACTCCATCAATAATAAAGTTTTTTACCTTCTATCTCTGTATAGCAATTGTAGCCAACATGCGTATAGCCTGATTCACAGCAGGTGACATCTTGAGAGCACTTTTCCAATCTCCTGGCAGGAGAACATACTATAAATGCACTGTATTAACACTTGATGTAGCATACTTCTAATTTCCACAGGAGAGGGAGAAGATTGCTAAATATATGTAGTTTTGCACAGAGAAATGTCAACTATTCTACCAAAAATAGAAAAAAGCTGTTATAGAATAACTGAGGCAGGGATGGAGGGGGACTTTTGTTTCCTGCTTCCTTCACTAGTTGTGACCGTTTGATTTATTTTCTGTATTTTTAAAAAGTATTCCCAGCTATTAGATGGATTAATAGTATTACCACCTCTTAATCACAGGTGGCTAATCAGGGTAGGCAATTAATTCCTGTCTACAAATCTGATTTTTTAATGCAGTATATAGATACTCAGTTTTCCAACCCTTCTGCGTGGACTTAAAGTATAAAACATCATTCCCACTGAAGGCTTCAAGTGCTTAATCAGAAGTTTGCAAGTTTGGGCTGCATCAGCCTGTACATGTGAAGCTCCTACTTTGCAGAGAGTGGCTCTAGAAAGAGGAAAGATATCCTAAACCACCTTAAAATCAGTGCCAGAAGACTTCATTTAAAAAGTCATATTAACTGCTTAACATAAAAACATTAAAAAGAAATATAATCTACATTAGCCAGAAGTATTTAAGTTAGTTCTTCAACGGCCTTTGTCTTTACAGAAATATGCAGACAAAGCTTAAATTATACATTAAAGTACAGACTATTTTGCTGGTTAATAATTAAAATATATTTTGATATAAAAGTACAAAGTAAAAGACCGGTTTCATTGCTTTTACTGCAAGACAAGCACTGGATGATATCCCAGAAACCTCTCAATTTCTCCCTTGCCAGAGCCGTTTCTCTCCAATGATGATTCATTTGGCTTCCTTAATACAGAGGAGTGAATCAGGGGTTTTCTTGAAGTGAAAACTAAGGAAGATCTTGGTATCACTACAGCGGAAAGAACGCTGGATTTTTGAAATCTCAAATACTTTGAAAGTTCGGGTTTTTCCCAGCTCCCACCCAAATTCTCAACAAGCTAGAAGATTTTTCAGAGAGGTGATGCACACACTGCGAGGAGGAAGAGAAAGTGTGCTCAGACACACAACTCTCAGCTTGTGCTGCTGGGAAGCAAAATCAATCAAACTGCCCACCCTCAGGTTAAGGAGATGGCCAGGAGAGCTGCTGTCACCAATGGCAGCAAACAGCAAAAATAGCTAAAAGCAGAGAGGCTGGAAGGCAACCAGCACACGGCCCCACCACGGGCCAGGTGGCAGGAGGGACACACCACTGCCCAGCTCCAAAAAGGACCTTCAGTCTCCAGCTGCAGCTACTGCCACGCACATACCCAGCCCTTGTCAGGAGCATACAAGCAGTTGTACTATGCCATTACAGAATCACAGAATGCTATGGTGTTGGAAGGGACCTCTGGAGATCATCTAGTCCAACCCCCTGCCAAAGCAGGTCCACCCACAGCAGGTTGCACAGGAACGTGTCCAGGTGGGTTTGGAATGTCTCCAGAGAAGGAGACTCCACCACCTCCCTGGGCAGCCTCTGCCAGGGCTCTGCCACCCTCACAGGAAAGAAGTTCCTCCTCACGTTTAGGTGGAACTTCCTATGTTCAATTTTGTGCCTGTTCCCTCTTGTCCTGTCCCTGGGCACCATTGAAAAAAGACTGGCCCCATCCTCCTGACACCCACCCTTGAGGTATTTATAGGCGTTGATCAGATCCCCCCTCAGTCTTTTCCAAAAAAAAGATAACCCAGTTAAAATGGTTCACTCTGAGCACCATTAGAGGAACTTAATTTCTGGGTCTAGCTATCTGTTCATCTTTCTCAAGATGACCAATCCTTTAACGATGGCTCTATCTTTAAATACTTGTGTTATAAAGTCAAAGCATCCAAACCTACCCGGCTCTGTCCTTAGCTTTCCCATCCCTGCTTCCTGCTAGAGCAGACAGACACCACCACAGGCACCAGTCTCTTCCCAATGCCAGGAACTACTCAGTCAAGAGTCCCTCTAAGTGCTCTTTGTAGGAAACCAGTGACTGTCTCAATATCTTAAAGCTTAAAAACTGACTTACATTACGGTGATGGAAGTGTCCAAAACTATGTTAATTTATTTTTTTTTCACTCAAGAAAATTGTCTCAAGTAGAATTTATATGCTGCCGCTTCTCTTCTCTGAATTTTTATTTAAATTTTGTAAAATAAATACACCAAACTTGTCAAAGCAAAGCCTACTTTTCTAGAAAACCATTGCTTCTACTTGCCTGTTAGTCATCACGCATCAAAAGTCATGTTAAATACATCCTGGAGTAATTACAGGGGTTTTTGTTAGCTCTGTTAAAGTAGTTCAATGCAATGACATTTCAGAAGTAACATGCATACACAAAAATATACACACACATGCGCGCACTCTCAGCAGGCATTATATTCAGCTGCTTCAACATCAAGTTGAAGATCGCATTATTACACATTTCTGGGCCAGAAGCTTTAAAAATAGTCCTAGCTTTTGAAGTCACGGTAGTTTACAGATGGTAAGGCCGATGAAGCCCAATTGTTATCAACAGCCTTTGTATGTCAGCACTCCAAGTTACAGACCAAGTAAAACTAAGTAAAGTTTAGAAGGTTTAGAGGTGTTTTCTGTTATAATTTGTTTCTCTGGAAAGACAAATTTTCCACTGAACGCTCTGGGGCGGTTTGCTCTTCAACTACCTGTAATTCTTACTTAACACCAAATCTCGATAAAGGAAACCCACCAAGAGGAGTCCTTGGGAGTTCTATGCAGTCCCATTTCTAACGCTGCTCCCAGCAATCCTGTTCCTGGATAGATCCCTGTGGAGACAGCACAGCCCAACATCTTGCACTACGAGTTCTGTTCCCATCAGAGACAGTAAAACCAAAGCCCTCCAGTGCTGCTGCTTGTTGGAGTAACTCCATCCCCCTCCACATTGCTGAGCAGGGCACTCAGCTACGCACGCGTCTGCCCGGGACATTTCTAAGCAGCTGCTGGGAGCAGCAGGAAAACAGCATTACAAAGCCCTCCGAAAGCTGGTGTGCACCCTGTTATTGTACAGATGAAGGATTATGGTTCAGCCCGCCTTCCTTCACACCACTGGGATACTCAGAACCTGCTTCTCCTCATTTCTCAATAAACCTCAGATACCTCTTCTCTCCCAGTGCCTACCTGCTATTAACCTCCAATAAACCAGTGACACTCCAGTGGCTTTTACGCTCCAGCCACAGATGACAACAGGAGAGAATCCCTTTCTTAACCCTCCAGAGAGACTAGATTCCTCATCAAAATTAAGTTAAAGAATTAACATTAAAAATAACTTAAAGAATTGAGTTTTCTTCTCCAGAAAAGTGCAGTAAATAGCAAATTTCATGTTTATCAGCTCCTTGTTTACTCAAGGCACTACCAGTTGCCATATTTAACCCCTAAGGAAGTCCACAAGCAGGCTTCAAGACATTAAATACCCTCATATATTCAATCACACAACTGTTACAATTACCCTCATCCCTCACCACAGTTTTGCCAGGAAACTTTGTCAGTCTGGACAGCTGGATTTGAGACTCTGCTGATGAAGTCACATGCAAGATCTCCCATTATTTTAACCACATACACGCTGTTAATTACCCATCCTGTATTTCAAGCCCTGCACAGTGTTACTTTTGCCTATGCTCGCTAGGCCTGCCCTTCGGTTTCCCTCTGCTCCTACCTAACAGCAATCCTAAACCAAAGAACCAAGGAAGTCCAGTCTCGTCTTTCTTCACCTCCTTCGTTCTCTCAGGTGCTAGTTTTGCACATCGAACTCGCTTTTCATTACCACTCCTGTGCAGCCTCTTCCAAATGTTCAGTTCTGCTCCATCTTTGGGAGGTGATGGTCCCCCTGTCCTGGGCACTGGTGAGGCCCCACCTCGAGGGCTGGGTCCAGTTTTGGGCCCCTTCCCACAAAAAAGACATTGAGGGGCTGGAGCGGGTGCAGAGAAGGGTAACGGGGCTGGTGAGGGGTCTGGAGAACAAGTCTCCTGAGGAGAGGCTAAGGGAGCTGGGGGTGTTCAGCCTGGAGAAGAGGAGGCTGAGGGGAGACCTTCTGGCTCTCTCCAACTCCCTGAAAGGAGGGTGTAGCCAGGGGGGGTCGGTCTCTTCTCCCAAGTCCCAGGCGATGGGACAAGAGGAAATGGCCTCAAGTTGCCCCAGGGGAGGTTCAGATTGGAGAGTAGGAAACATGTTGACACGGAAGGGGTTCTGAAGCCTTGGACTGGGCTGCCCAGGGCAGGGGTTGAGGCCCCATCCCTGGAGGTATTGAAAAGTCGGGTTGACATAGTGCTTAGAGACATGGTTTAGTGATGGTTTTTATCCGAGTGAGGTTGATGGTTGGACTAGATGATCTTGAAGGTCCCTCCCAACCTAGATAACTCTGTGATTCTATCTTCTCTCATGCCCCTCTACTCTCCAACCTTTTCCATATCTGACACGTCTATCAATCCCCAAGTACTCTTTCATTCCTCCACTCTGTGATTTTTCCTCCTAATATTCTGGGGGGCTCTTATCTTTAAAAATCCCTCTCACCATTTCTTAATAAGCAATAAGAGCATAATTAGGTGTGATTACTTGTTTTGATTATACTTTGATTGCTTTCTCAGCTTGTTGGCCATGAGGGAAAGGAGGCAGTTAAGCATTTGCTCATGTTTTCACATATTTAATCTTTCCCTTTCAACAGTCTTCACAGAAGCTGCAATCACTTCCCTCTCTACAGTTGCCCCCTCTCTAACCATATTCACCTTCTAAACCTTATCACTCCAATAATCTTTTAGCCCTTTGGCAAGCATGTATATCTGTCTCCAGAACCTCTGCTTCTCCAGATACCTGTACACCTCAGCACTGCATCACCAAACCCCAACACTCTCTAGATTTCCTGGATTTCCCATATTCCTGCTTTCCTTAAAGCAAAGAACAGAGAGCTCTCACCCCCCACAGGTCTCTTTGGCTAAGCTAAGACACTTAGTCTCTGCATCTTGCAAGCAAATCCTTCTTTTCCAGCTTTCAAGAATTTGAAAAGTGCTTATGCAAGAATTCATCTTGCATTTATCAGCTTCTTTGTTCAACTGCATCTGCTGGTGCTCCACATGTTGCAGAGTTGAGGGGTATATGGTGATGTATTGTGACTTTTTGACATGCACAGGGCCCTCATTCAGGTTCTGCTAGTGACGAAGAGTCTACCAAAGCTGCTGTGTTCCTTCAAGGTGGAAAGAGGAAAGAGTCTTGCCTTTCTGTAAGAAAGGCAATGTCATGTGTGGGAAAACATTGCACCTCACCATAACGCTGTGCAGAGACAATAACACACTGTCACAAGCAAACTTTGAGGTGGGTAGAACAAAACGCATTCATGTGTGAAAGGGTGCAAACGAGGACCTCACTGCAACATTTAAAATGTCTCCAGCAGCACAGACCTAGGAATAGGTTAAACAGTTCTGCTGAACACAAGATGTCTAATAGTTGCTAGATACTTAACTCATAGGTACTGTATTAGTGAGTATTTCCAGAAGAAAAAGAAGCTTAGCCACAATGGGTTTACAAATACTTAACTTTAACCAACTATTGAAATATTCAAGTAAAAATAAGACACTTACAAGAAATCCAAGAGCACTACATACCACCAAAAAAGGAACTTCCGCAGCTTCTGTTTTAACAAGACAGCAGTAATGCATCAGAGTAATACTTTAAAAAGGGCTATGTTGTTATGAAATTTCAAAAGATGTCAAAGTCAATAAGATCATCAAAACAATTCCTGTAACATCTCATAAAGGAAAAAACAACCTTATTGTTTGACAGTCTTTAAACTAACAGTTTCCTTACACCCACACAGGGTCATCCAGCCCCACCGTTTTGTCTCTGAGGCCAGCTGTGGGAGAAGGGGCAAAAGTGAACAAGGAAATGCATTCCGAGATGCAGACAACATTCCAGATGTGGACAGGCCGTACACATCAACAGATGCCTGCTAACGTTCTCTTCCTCTTGCTTCCGGCATCCTACTTGAAATTTTCATTGTTACTGAGCTGACCTTCGCATGAATTCCATAAAAATTAGCATTCAGAAGTCATTAAGCTGAGCTGGTAAACTTGAACAGAGCCTGGAAACAGCCAGCACAACTTTGATGCTCACTGACCTCCACAGAACACATGAATGAGTCAACACCTATTTACTAGGGTATTATCAAAAGTTCCGTTGTGAAATAATAAACCAAGCTTTAGAAACTAGGGTGAAGATACTTTTTTTTACCTGGAGTAGTATAACCTGACCTAAAGTTCAGCAGCGGCGGCCCCACCATAAAACCTTGCAGACCCTCACAAGCAGATGATGACACATGAGCAGACCAGCACTCAAGTCACTCAGGTGAAAGAAAATATATATTACAAGTCCATGACGAACAGATAGGCAATGGCTTGCCTTCGCCAAGGAAGAGTAAGTAATGCCAATTCATCTTGGAAGTTGCTGCTCTGACCACAACCCTTAGAAGTAATTTTCCTGCCTAGGAACCTGACAGCAGTGAATGTGAAAGAGCCGGTGCGACTGTTGGCATTTCCAGAGACAGCAGATGGTAACACACAAAAGCACAGGGTTCTACTCAAGGCTGAAGTCAGATGACAACCAAGAAAGGGGAATGGAGTCAAGAGTTGTGAATTTTCATACAGGTGAGGGAGAGAGGGGTTTCTGAGACATGGTCCTGAGACAGTGACTTTGAAGCAAGAGGAAAATGCATTTATAGAGTTTGTATCAAGAAGATGACCTGTACAGGAATTACAGCTCAGTAATTTCACTGCAGGCAGATATTTGATGGGATTGGCCAGACTCCTGGGATTGAGGGATACTTTCATGCTCCTCCCTCAGGTTTTGGAGGTTGGTGTTTTTGTTAGGATGGTCTTGTACCAAAATGTGTAAAAAGAGACACGGCGCCAGCACGCTGGAGAAGGGAAAGTAGCCACGGTGTATCAAATTAGCTGTCCGAGATGAAATACCAAACTGTAGGAAATAAAATTTTAATCAGACTTGTGAACACAACAGAAAACTAAGAGATGAGAGAGCAGATGAGCTGGCCCACGTGATTTCATACTGCTGGATGAAGGAGGTGTAGGTGTCATACCGGAGTCCGTGGAGTAGCATGGAATAAAGAAGCGCCGACTGTGAAAGTGCCAACTCCACGGAGTCCAGCTGTAGTTATTAACAACCGCAGAGGATTGTGAGCAGCTCCGTGAGGATTTAAATGCAGTTAGTACCTGAGCAACAGCTTGGGAAATGAATTTCCATTTGGATAAAAATTGCACATTGGGACAAATAAGATATTCATGTATGCAAATAGGGATTCTGAAATTGTCAGCTTTTCAGCTATTTTCCCCTTGGAGGAGGCAGTGTAGATAGCTGCTGTAGTGTAATGGGTACTGAGCTAAAGTAAACAAAATGCTTGGGAGCATTAGAAAAGATAGAAATAGGATCTAAATTATAATGACATTACAAAGGACAATAGAAAACCCCTGGAGCATTGAACACTGCGTTTGCTGCCATAATTTCAGAAAGAGACACCAGAGAAGGAAAAGGTCTCGGGAAGGACAGCTCAACTGCCTTTAAGACACAGCAGGACCTAACCCTTCTTTCTCAAACAGAACAACAAACCCCAAAAAACAGCCCCCACTCCTGAGAAAGAAGCATCACAAGAAAGAGGCATGACAGATACTGACTGAAATCTTCGTTACCAAAACTGCTGTAGTAACAATTTTTCTGCTTGATACTGTAGTATTTCTACACTACAGGAATAAAGACCAAAATAAAAGCCAGAATAGATACGAAGAAATCTTTTTCACATCAACTAAACGCTCAGGCTTGTTCAGGAAGCCACCAGGAGAGCAACTGATTCTACTCCCAGTTAAAAATACTGTTTGGAAAGATATCTTAACTATGCAGATTAAGATAAGGATATTCTGTGCTTCAGGGTTTTTGCAAACTGCCCGCGGGAGCCCAGAGAGAATTCCCACGTCGTGCTGTGCAGCTCACCTCAGGCCATGGGTCGGGGCGGGTTTGTACTTTCCCCAAAACAAGCACTAACAGTCAGAGGAATTTACACTGAACGTTACAGACTAATGGCTTCATTCAGTTCCCAATTCATATGCCTGAACTCTTTTTTTCCCCAGCCGTGTTTTATAAATTTAGTAAAGCATATAAACCCAAAACCAAAGCCTGAGTTTCTCACACATTTCTACACTTGTTCTGAGCTAAAGAAACTGCTTAGAATAAAGAATTTTCTTCATCTTACCTCTTTTACTTTACTTGCATCGCTTTGGCTCTCAGTGCACAGAAGAAAGTACCATACCTGGGCATCAGGCAGCCAGCATTTTTGGAAACTCAGGCTTAAATTCAGCTGTTTCAACAGCGAAAAGACATCCCAAAGAGGCTCTCTGATACCTCTTTCTCCCTCATGCAGTATTTCAAAGTAATATGATCTCAACTACAGTTTTTATTCTACAGAACAAATACCTAATGAAATTACATGACATGACCAATCTCTTCTGTTTCCATTCAGAGGAAAAACAGACCATTTGAATATATTAATCTCTTATTGTAGTGTGATGCTGCAAAGTTGGAGGAGAAATGGGTTTCCAGCCTAAGAAAGGAGAAGTTAAAATCCACTAAAAATACAGCAGAGCAAGTCAAAAGAAATAATCCACACATTCACTTACTTAGTTTTCAATAAGCAAATGCAACACTGTGAGCAACAAGATTATTTTCTTTTTTGAAATGCATAATTCAATTTAAAGCTATTTCCTGCTGGCAAATTATACATGCTTTTTGCAGTCCACACTGACAACAGAAATCCAATATCTCGAGATGCTGAAATCGGGGTTGTGTCATGTTCCTGCAGAGCACTGCACCTCCTGAAGCCCCTAGACTTGCACAATTCCATTATCGCACAATAATGAGAAATTATAGAGACAGAAGGTCCCAGGTAGCAGTACTGGTAGCAAACTGTCCTACCACACTGAGGTATACCTGCTCCCCCCAGGCAGCATCTCTGACTGCACGTAGTACAGCTCCAACTCCACAGAGACCACTCTGCCCTTTTCTCCCCCAAAAAAGTATTGGAGGAAGAAGATGACGTTTTTGTCTGCTCTTCTTCTCCCAAGTAGATTTTTCTTATTTTTGCTAGTGTGAGGTGATTTTTCCAAAGGGGATTCCCAGCAGAGCTGAGCAGCAGGCCTCTCAATGGCAGACTCCTGAAGGCTGGAGCATTGGTGTCTGCCTCGAGAGAGTATGCCTGGAGGGTAGGACTATCACCACCGCAAGTTCTCCTCTAACCTAGTGCCAAGCCAATCCACATCCCCCAGCAGCCCTCACAATATTTAATAGCAATGGTTCTGAAGTTGAAAATGGTTAGATTATTTTTTTCTCATATATATATAATTTCAAGATCAACTCCATGTCAACAGGTGCCAGAGTACCATTTAGAATCACAGAATCATAGAATTGTCTAGGTTGGAAGGGACCTTTAAGATCATCTAGTCCAACTATAAGTTGGACTAATTTATAGCCCAGCATCTCGCCTTGACACACAATTTAAAGATATTTAAAAATACTTGAAAGTAATCATGAAGGCCGGTTCTTGGCTAGCAGGTAGCTACACAGACTAGCCACATCATCAGCTTCCCAAGGCCCAGACTGCCTTCCCTTAAGACAGAGATTTTTGCTTTATTGCCAGGGCTCATTTGATTAGGAAGCTGTGTACTTTGCTCTGAACACACAGATGTATTACTGCAGTGAAATAAACCTTTTCATGGAGCTAGCTCCTAATACGCACAACTGTGACACTAGGTATTCCTCCCCAAAAGAGAAAATCGGAAAAATCTCCTTCAAGACAAAATATCATTATAACAATAAGGAGTTTTGTCTTAGGGGCAAGCCATCAAAATCAAGGCATAATCTGTAGGGATGTGGTACCAACAGAGACCTCGGAGAAATTATACAGACCAGGATCCATGACGGAAGAGCTGCAACTTGTCCCGAGGACACAGTCAACCTGAGGCGGCACAACTAAGTAGAGGACATCACAGTAATGACAGGAATGCTACTATACAGCCATACCCCAGGTTTGAAGTTTAAATTACCAGTGCTCTCTCATAAAGTGCATCTTGAAGGCATTAAATGGTTTTAAACTTGCTGAGATCAGATGTTTTTTAAGAAGCAGTTTCAGTAATGAAATTGGATTGATGTTGTTAAATAACTACGTCATTATATACCAGAAATTCATTTTTTGCCACCCCGCTTTGAAAGGGGCGAAAATAAAGAAATGAAAATAAGAATGAGAGCAAAGATGCTTTGAACTTAACACTGAAAAAACGACCTGAAGACCCAAGCTTTAGCTAAATGTCCTTGCAGGGCACTTAGATGGGGAACCTGCTCAAACTGGAAGGGAGCAACTCTTCAAAACACCCACGGAGAAGCAGACTTACCCGAGTACAACTTACACATACAGTTAACTTAGAAAGCTATAAATCACTTTAGAGCTGGCAATCTCAATCATGACTAAAATAAATTATCCTTTTATTGAAATTAATCTCTTGAGACATCTTTATAGAGAGCCTTCTGCACTCCTGCAGTTTTCGAGTGTTTTCAAAGTTCTGTTTAGTTTCTCCTCAAATCTTTTATGCATGCACCATTTACTCAATGCTTTAATCATCATTTATACCTTTCTCAGAACAAACGCAGAGACGCAAAAATGCAAATATATATATGTATTTTTAGGTATCACTTAGTCTGCAGTCATAAACACTCCATGTATCTGAAAACACATCTGATGGAGGCAGACTGCAAAATCTGGTTCAGCAGATGTTCCACCAGGAAAACCTCAAGGGACTGAGAAGTTATGCAAGTGCATGTTGGTTTACTGTGCTACAGTCCTCTTGCAGGACGCTTCAGAAATAAAACCCTATTGTTTCTCTTTTGTGCCCTTCAACATGAACCTCTCTTTTACAAAAAAAAAAAAAAAAACCACAAACAAAAAACATTCTCATAGGGAAAGCTCTTTCCCCAATTGAAAGACAATCTAGTGTTGCAATTTTTACTACGTTTGAACATGAAGTGAACTACTATTCACAAGGCATCCTATTCTTCTACCGTTACATACAGGAGGTGGTAGAGTAATACCACTTCCAAACCACCCAGTTTTATAATGGGAAGACGTAGGAAATTCATTTCTGCAACACAGCTGCTGTTTGGAACGGTGCTCTACTTTCACTGGGAGTAGAATTGCTTAGAAAAAAAATTTGGGATTCAACTGATCTTTAAAAAGCACATTTAAAATCTGCCTTTTTAATCCTGGCTTCCACCCTGCCCCAAGCATAAGTATTCCTCAAAGTCTGCTAAAGAACAGTTTTCAGTATGAAAAGTATTGGCAAAAAATATTAACCACTATTTAAAAAAAAGACTTTCAGAACTACTCTGTTCATGAGATTTTACAGGCTTTGATCCAAACTAGAAGTTTAATGAGATACATCATTTTCAAATTCATTACGAAGACAAAATTACCCAACAGTGGACTCCTCTATTGCTCAATGGCAGCTCTATATTTTATCTTTTAACTCAAATTATACCTCTAAACTTTTTAAAGGAAGAAGGAGAAAATTAGTGCTCAAAGAATAAGCATTGTATTTGGGGGGAATTACCTTGAATTCTTTGTCACGAAACCAGGCTTTCATAGAATTACAGAATTGTCCAGGTTGGAAGGGACCTTTAAGATCATCTAGTCCAACCATCAACCTCACTCGGATAAAAAAGTCACCAAACCATGTCTCTAAGCACTATGTCAACCTGTCTTTTAAATCCCTCCAGAGATGGGGCCTCAACCCCTGCCTTGGGCAGCCCAGTCCAAGGCTTCAGAACCCCTTCCGTGTCAACATTTTCCCTACTCTCCAATCTGAACCTCCCCTGGGGCAACTTCAGGTCATTTCCCCTTGTCCCATCACCTGGGACTTGGGAGAAGAGACCGACCCCCCCTGGCTACACCCTCCTTTCAGGGAGTTGGAGAGAGCCAGAAGGTCTCCCCTCAGCCTCCTTTTCTCCAGGCTCAACACCCCCAGCTCCCTCAGCCTCCCCTCAGGAGACTTGTTCTCCAGACCCCTCCCCAGCTCCATTGCCCTTCTCTGCACCCGCTCCAGCCCCTCAGTGTCTTCTTTGTGGGAAGGGGCCCAAAACTGGACACAGGCCTCGAGGTGGGGCCTCACCAGTGCCCAGGACAGGGGGACCATCACCTCCCGAGTCCTCCTCCCCACGCTGTTCCTGACACAGCCCAGGATGCTGTTGGCCTTCTTGGCCACCTGGGCACACTGCTGGCTCCTGTTCAGCCCACAGGCCACCAACACCCCCAGGTCCTTTTCTGCCAGGCAGCTCCAGCCACTCTGCCCCCAGCCTGGAGCGCTGCAGGGGGTTGGTGGGACCCAAGGGCAGGACCCGGCACTTGGCCTTCTTGAACCTCATCCCATTGCCCTCGGCCCATCCATCCAGCCTGTCCAGGTCCCTCTGCAAAGCCTCTCTGCCCTCCAGCAGGTCGACACTCCCACCCAACGTGGTGTTGCCCGTGAACTGACTGAGGGTGCACTCGATCCCCTCGGCCAGATCATTGATAAAGGTGTTAAAGAGAACGGGTCCCAGTACCCAGCCCTGGGGACACCACTCGTCACCGGCCCCCAACTGGATTTGACTCCATTCCCCACCACTCTCTGGGCCCGGCCTCCAGCCAGTTTTTAACCCAGCGGAGAGTCCTCCCATCCAAGCCATGGGCAGCCAGTTTCTCCAGGAGGATCCTCTGGGAGACTCTATCAAAGGCCTNAGCAGGACCTGCCCCTCCTGAACCCGTGCTGGCTGGGCCTGGTCACCTGGGTAACCTTCATGTGCCTCATAATGGCACTCAGGATGGTCTGTTCCATGGTGTCCCCAGGCACCGAGGTCACACTGACAGCCCTGGAGTTCCCCGGATCATCCTGCCGGCCCTTCTTGTGGATGGGCGTCACATTTGCTGGACACCAGTCAGCTGGGACCTCCCCAGTTTGCCAGGACTGCTGGTAAATGATGGAGAGTGGCTCAGTGAGCACTTCCACCAGCTCCCTCAGTGCCCTCGGGGGGATCCCATCTGGCCCCACAGACTTGTTTGTGTCCAGGTGCTGGAGCAGGTCCCTCACAGCTTCCCTTTGGATCACGGGGGCTTCATTCTGCTCCCTGCCCCTGTCTGCTGGCTCAGGGGTCTGGGTACTCGGGGGACACCCTACTCCATTACTAAAGACTGAGGCACAAAAGGCATTCAGCACCTCAGCCTTCTTCTCATCCTCTGTCACTATGTTACCTCCCATATCCAGTAGAAGATGGAGGTTCTCCTGAATCCTCCTCTTGTAATTAATATATTTATAAAAATTCTTTTTATTGTTATTAACATCCAAAACCAGGTAAGGTCTAGTTGGGCTTTGGCCCTTCTAATTTTCTCCCTACATAGCCTTACAACACCTTTGTAACCTTCCCGAGTGGCCTGCCCCTTCTTCCAAAGATGATAAACTCTCCTTTTTTCCCCCCTGAGTTGTGACCATATCTCTTTGTTCAGTCACTTCAATCACTTCAAATTCAGAATTGGGCTCAGGTAAGGAACTACCAGCATTATTCTACAAGAATGTTTACAGGGTACAAAATTTAGAGGATTAACTTGCTTAGTATAGCTGAATGAGTTCAAGAGCATGAAAGTTTCCCAATGCTATTTGCTGAGCTCCTCATATCTTATCTCCTCGTTTGTCACCAGTAAATCCTGGTCCCATCCATTTCAATTGTAATAAATTAATATTAATTTCTCCCTTCCCTTTCTGTTCCCTCAAGCTGAATTTAATAGAAATGGGTCTTTATTAAAAGATTATTTTTCTTCTTTGAGGATCACTAACACAGCAGGCCTCCGATACCAATCCAATTACCTAAAGTTATGGAGACCTGCCACTATACTCACGAGAAGCGTCCAAGTGAGGTCACTCTATTGTTAGGAAAAATAGAAACCAGATCACAGCAAATCTCTTTTAAGGTGAAGGAAACAGCAGCTGAGACAAGCTCAGGTAGCTGGGCTTGTCACAGGAGTGAACTTGCAAGAGATAAAAGGGGACAAGCTACATTCCAACGGCTGACAGCATACTTAGGATATAAACAGAAAAGATTTTCTCCAAATAGATCAGATCTTTAATGCTTTGAAAGGCATTGTTTGCAGGCTCTGCCATGCAATAAATTGATTTAGCAAAACGTCAAGTTGGAGGGAGGAGGCAAGAAACAGGAGTTGAATTCCTCCCAAAAGAACATAAACTATATAACTGTACTGAAAAAGGCAGCTGAAGGATTTACTGATCTGCTGGAGTATTTGATGAAATTATTCTCATGAGCTGGATCGTTACTATCTCTCTCCCAGTAACCCGCACCCTTCTCATTATGCAAAAAAACTTCGCATAAATACCTTCATACTCATAATTTCAATCACTTGTGCAACTGGAAGACTGTTGTTTAAAAATCATCTTACACTTCCACTTGCACAGCATAATCTGGTTAAAAATCTGTAAAATCCAAATCTGAGCATCCCAACACACCAACAGAGCAATTCTGGTTTGTGGCAGAACATCGAGTCCAGTCTTATTACAAAAGAAAGTTTTGTATCATCTTTGAAGTTAAGTAGATGTTCAATCAGACCATAACTTTTGTAGTATATACTAAATTCAACATTAACAAACAGAGCTGTAACAAACAGCCCAACTGCAAAACACACAATAAAAAGGTGGGATCTCTGAAAAGTAATTCGAACTGAGTTCTCACTTCAGAGGAGGTAAAGAAAAATACATATCTTAGCACAAACTGGCTACTACAAATTTTGTTCTACAGGTAAGAATCTCTTACATTTAAAAAAAATTTTGCAATAAAGCAAAATTGTTAGCTTTACTTTTTAAAATTGTCAATCTTACCTGTGTTTGAATCACCACTTCAACATACCCAAAACATGATCACTGCAGACCTTCATCTTGCCTATCTGCAAGTTCACCAAGGTCAGAGGGGACTGCAATGAGCTGTTAGCAGGGGTCAAGCTTGATTGACAACTCCTGAGCTTTACCATTTAGTGCTCAGTGCACCCTGCTGCTGAACTCTAAACATACACATTCATAAGGTAATTTTTCAAAGTGTCTTTGGAACACGAATGCACTGTGTACCCAAAATCCAGGAGGAAGGGAAGAGGCAGTGTCTATCTGGAAGGGCACAGAAAACCATCCAGGAGAGCTTCTGCGTTGCTGAAGCAGTACACTGCCCACCTCTGCTTTACTGGGTACAGACCCTGGTCTGGCTCCTCCTTACAGCACAGCATTTCACCGTGAACCTTTAAGTCTCCGTGACCCTTCTGAATAAAGGATTTTGAAGCAATTAAAAGGAATTTATTCTCTAAGGTGCTCCTCTGATAAAAGCTGAATAAAGGCCACCGCTGTGGCCATGTAGACAGACACTGTATTTCAATGTCTATGGACGCTCCTTCACCCAGCATCTGATGTCCACCACTGCATTACACTTGTCAAATATCCAGCAAGAGACACTGTTCCCGTTTCAACCCTGATTTTTGGCCATAACTGTCTCTCAGTCCCATTAATCTGAAAGGAAATGGCAAGCTGCAAGCGAACGCATGGAAGATTCCCCAACTATGCCCAGGAAGCAGAGGGTGCATGAACTTCACACTTGTCAGCAGGTACAGAACCAACACCGAGTCAACGGGGGCTTCAAGGCGCAAGAATTAAAAAAGGCGCAAGAAAAGAAGTGATAAAACATGATTGTAACAAGCATCCTTCCCCTGCTTCCACTGCAAAAGGCAACACAAAAAGCACACTTATTTTAAACAGCAAATCCTCTTAGTATGAGTATGGAACTACTAGAAACGGTTCAGGGATTACAACCAGAGGAGGCAAAGGATTCAGAAGATCATCCATGGGAAGAAAGCCAGGTTTATCCAGCATTTGACAAAATGCAGACTGCACTGAAGAAAACCTATTGTTCCTGTTCTAAAAGTCCCTCTGTTATCATCTTTCCTCTTCCTGCTTTATTTTTTTCCTGGTTAAATCATCTCAAAAGAAGAGAATGCTACCCACACTTTTACTCTTCTAACGCATATAAAATATAGTAAAATATTCAAGAGCACAAAAAGCACTATTTATCAAATTTCAGATTTAAAAACAATTGTTCAGCACACCTCCAAGAAACAAGAGAGATTTAAACAGCTCAATATTACTTATTGCAAAAAAACAGTGAAATGATATTTTGTGATTGAGTACATGCTTATAGCATCTTGCCAATGTGAATACTTTGCTGGAAATAAGATGCCTGATTTAGTTACAGTAGAAAATGACTACATCTGACAAGGCATCACAAGTGTAAACACGAGAACATAACCAAGTTTTGTGCAAACACAGAAAAGATATATGCCAGTGCACTGAAATAAGCCATTCTGGCCTCAAGCACAAGGAAATTAGGTTTGAAGGCAACAGACAGTCCTTCTTGAGCAAAGGCTTCAAAACATAACCTTTCCACTAAGGGAGCTAACAAACACATAAAGACAACCTGAAAATCCTGAGTTTTGGTGGAGGGAACAGACAGGTCCATGGAGACATGAGGCTCAGAGAGTTGGGGTTGTTCAGCCTGGAGAAGAGAAGGCTCCGGGGAGACCTTAGAGCCCCTTCCAGTACCTAAAAGGGGGCTCCAGGAGAGATGGGGAGGGACTCTTGATCAGGGAGTGGAGCGATAGGATGAGGGGGAATGGTTTTAAATTGGAAGAGGGGAGATTTAGATTAGATATTGGGAAGAAATTTTTTCCTGTGAGGGTGGTGAGGCACTGGAACAGGTTGCCCAGAGAAGCTGTGGCTGCCCCATCCCTGGAGGGGGTTCAAGGCCAGGCTGGATGGGGCTTGGAGCAACCTGGTCTGGTGGGAGGTGTCCCTGCCCAGGGCAGGGGCGTTGGAACTAGATGATCTTGAAGGTCCCTTCCAACCCAAACCATCCCATGATTATATGGAAAAAAGCAAACTATTTCAGCTACAGTAAAGAATTTATTTCACTTACAGTCTTCATGTTATAATTCTGTTAGTATTAAAAGACGTCTTAATGTAAAAAAAGACAAATTCTGCAAATCAGTTTTCCTAGACAATCTCACACGGCAAAGGTTTGAAGTAATTTCACCTGGGAAGTGATGGGCCTACAGCAACCTTCTCAAGAATGTAGGAACTTCCAGCTCCTTCAGTCTCACAACTGGAGGAGTAATTACTGATGAGGAGGATGCTCTGGTTCAGCTTCAGCTCCATGACTTACTTCAGGGCAACTACCCGCAGGGGAGAATTTACATTTGTCGATGAGACCCAGAACTTACACACTGATTACTTGTGACCTGCAAAAGTAGCATGGCATTTTCCATTAAAAAAAAAAAATTAAAAAATCAGTCTGTTTGTCCAATTTTGTATCACATTTCCATTCCCCACTTTCTTTGAGAACAGTGACCTGCATTGGTAAAACTGATTATGTGCCAAGTGACAACAAGAAAAGGTCTCAACCCTTAATTCAGTGTTGGGGAAGGGTGCTTTTTTGGTTTTAAGAACAGAAACCCTCATTGTACTGACAATATACAGGCAAAGTATTGCTACAGAAGAGCAAGTGAAGGAAAGCTATCCATTTGTAACAATTGACAAAAACTGCTAGCTTTCAAAACAAATTTAACAAGTTTCTGGAGTTTTCTTCACTATTTTTTAAGTATTTTCTTTAAATAAGAAATAGATAAGCCCTGACAGAGCATAAGTACTTTGAGCATATGATTAAGAAATACCTTGCAGTTCACTGCATATCTGTATCGAAAACATGGGAGGGTAAACCCAACCATTTTGAGGTCTTTACGTGTTGACATATTTGTCTTTAGAGAATGCAGTTCCTGAGGTTAAATCCACAGTCTTAGAGATGAAATGAACCTCTCCAACGTTCATTTTTCAGAAAATAAAATCATAATAAAATCCATCCTGCACCTTTCCCTTCTGTGCTCTCCTTCCACCGCCCAAATTCACTCTGGGGGGAAACGCTAAACCCAGGGCAGTCAAACGGAACACAGTAAAGAAACAGAGGTAGGCAACCATCACAATTTTTAGAGTAACTAACACACACCAGTATCAAGCCTACAACAGGATAAGCAGCAATGCCCTTTTCCTTACCTTCATAAAAGAACAAGTTTTCATACTGGCTATGTAAACATTAACAAATAAACCCAAACAAACACCACCTTTGAAGGATTAAACCTTAAAGCTGTCCAATATTTTTTTCACCCTTATGAAGACAAAAGATTCAGTCTAGACAAACCTATGGCTGATCAGGCATAGCTGCTTTATCTCCAAAGAAAAAGATCAATGGGAAGGATCATTATGAAGACAAAGTAAAAAAAAGAAATTACAGGAAAAACCCATAGCAACTAGTTTCATACACTCAGCTCTTACACTGAAGAGATGGGAACTACCTACCCTTGCTCCCCTTCCCCTTCAGTCATGATTATAAACCTCCATCACATCCTTGTTCTGTCATCCCTCCTCCAGGCTGAGTCCTTGCCTACTTAGTTATGCTTCACAGAGAAATTATTTATACGGCTGAAATTAGATCTCTGCTGAATTTGGCCTGGATTTCATGAAACCTTAGCAATGGGGGGGAAAAATGGGGGGAAAATTCCAAGGGAATACAAACAAAATGTTGTTCTATCTCTTATGCTTCAGTGGAGAAACTGAAAAATATTTTTATAAAGCCCAATGTTCAGGAAAAGGAGAAACAGCCAACACATCACCATCACTGCTTAAGCACAGGGGGAAAAGGCAAATCCCAGCCGCCAGGTGAACTATGGGGCACCACAACCATAGGTCAGAACCAGGACCAGACTCAGACCTTACACCTCTGTCAACACCTGGCCTCTGAGGACAGAGAGAGGGGGAAAAAAAAACAACCCAAAAACCAACCAAACAAAAAACCCCAACCACAACACACCAAACCACAAGACAATTTTCATGAGTTGCTTGGTGTCGGTTGAACATTTATAGTTTAGTTATATCAGCCATTATATTAGCCATATATGTGTTACATTATACACATATATATATACTTACATTAATCTGCCACTACACTGGTGTGTCAATGGTAATCAGGAAAGAGACATCTTAAGGCATCACATCTTAAAAATCTCTATCCAGCTGGGGAAAAAGCATATGTATTTTTTGCTAGCTGTAGCTTTTCTGTGGCCATAGGACTGCGACCTTAACTCAGGTCAGGAGTCAGTTATTACATTCTTGTCTGCTCCCTGACCCAGTCCTGTTTAAACACCAGCTCATTTCTCTCGCCTGCACCCTTTCATCTCTTCCATTAACTTACCTCTCTAACCTTTCCCTGATAAATCATTCCTCCACCTACTCTAATCTTCAAGCAGCACAGACAGCACCCCAGCTTGCAGAGATGGAGATGGGACACAATACTCATCATCTCCCTACCCACCGGAGGTGTCATTAATAGCAATGGAAAGGCAGAGGAAAAAACAACTGCAATGTATTATATCTAAGGGTTTCAAATATCTGTTGAGCTAAATCTCTGTATAAGCCTTATATACATATACCACTGAAATGCAACAACAGGAAAAGTTTTTGTGTATAACTTGTGAGTCACCTTATAACAGTGAAAGACCATTAGCGTACTCCACAATGGATAACAATCATTTGCCTCTCTAGGGAGGACTCGTTTTAACACCCCTGCTCCCAAACCAGAGCAGAAATCCCTTCATATCCCCCTTATGGCAAGCACGTTGCCAGGGTTGCACCCAAATGCAATCAAGACTGGCTTTCGTAGAACAAACACTAAAACGCAGGCAGAAAGCATCAAAAGGAGAAACAAAATACTGTATCTGATTTGTACATGGTTCTGCAGAAGCAGCTGCTGATTATAACTTATTTATATGCCAGGCAATTAAGACACCTCCAAACCCATGTTGAAGGTAAGCTGCTGCCACCATCCCTCCTCCTCAGGCCTGATTTCTGAATAAAAACTTTGTCCTTAGGGAGCAATATGCAAAAATAGAATGACTGTGCTCTTTTACCATCTCCCTCCCTCTTCTTCAAAAAGAATTTGCTTTAACAAGAGATGATGAATGCAAAAGCTATGCAGAAGGTGAGGTGAGAGAGCAATATTCAAGAGGCAAATAAATGTATTTATATGTACTGGTGAGGATAAGAGGTACTTTTGAAAAATCAACACTTAATAAAGCAGAACAACTGCATTTCTTAAACCAAATCCAAAGTTCTGCTGCGCAGACATATGGCACATAATAAAATGGAAATTGGTCAGAGCTGCTGAAATACCATAGCATAAACAAAATTATTTTCTAACAGAATAGTTAGCTACTGGGAACATTTCCTGCTTTTGTATACCAATTACTGCTTAATTACTGTCAGGCCACCACACTTCCCAAAGTAACACCAGAAGGTGATTTATAACACCAGTAAATGAAACGTCTGTTACGTCAATAATAGGAAGCATAACTGTTTGTTAGAAACTTGCTTTTAATTCAATAGATAACAGCCAGGGAAACAACATGATTGATACCGTTAGTTACTGAATTAATCATCTAGCATAATCTAATAATATTTAATAACAGAAAGATTGTTTAATTCTTATGGATGAGCAAAGTACTGGAAGAAAGATTCTTCTCCTTGATTACAGAGCTGGGGGAGGGCAATGTATTACAGCATTAGTAGCTGCTTAATTACCTGTTTGCTGCTGGGCAGATAAACAGGCAACTGAGAGAGGCAGAGATCTGCTGGCTTTAAAAGCAACGGTCCCCTGTGGGTGGACAGGATTGTGGAAGAAGCAGAGACCAGAAGAAGAAATAGAAGAAGCAGGAACACTGTCAGAGGAAGGCCCCTGATCAAGTCCTAACAACTCATAACCAGTAGCTAAAGACCCTGCTGATGGAGGGGAATTCCACCCGCCTGGCAGTTGGGGGTTGCAGGCGCGTGTGGGTTGGGAAAGAAGATCCATTAGTACTATATAAATTGCCTGTTTGTGATAATAATAATAAACAATCCTGGTTGCATCACCAACCGAGGTCCGTGCCTTCATACGCTACAGCCCCCCAAGTATTTTTTGGGGGGGATCATTTCACTGCAATCACAAAACCTACAGAAGAAACAGAATGAGTGTTTCTACAAGCCGCTGGTTTCCAATGGTTTGAATCACCCCTTCCTGACAGTCTCAAGTCCCCTGCATAAATCTGCCTCACGAGTTGTGCAGTGCATTACTCCCTAGGGACACCGAAAGCCAGCAAAACTTCAGAAACCCAGCATTTATGAGAGCAAACTCGCTTTCGGAAAAACCCACAGTATTTGGAATACTTGAGTAGCTTAAAAAAATGATCCTCAAAGGCTTTTTAGAACTATTTTCTCTGGTTCTGCTACTCTCCTCCACCTCATAGCACGATACACCCCATTTCCTATCTGAAGTGAAAGAAAATTAAAATTTGCTGAAAGCTAGAGCAGAACCAGAGAAAAACTCCTCATCCATTTCTACTCAGAGCCATCTACTGCAAAGCCCCAGGCTTCAAGGACAGTCTAGCATTTAAGGAAAAATGACTTAATTTTATTCCTTAGAAGATTTTAAGCACATGTGATAAATCTGGAGAACAGCTTGCCAACTACATAATCTAAGCAGGAAGAAAATCATGACATAAGAGGAACAAACTTCAGTAAACAGATTAATTGTCTTCAAATTAGGGATTCTGAAACAAGAGCCGCAAGGGTTCTCCTCTCTACAGACTAATTCATTGCAAACTGGTCCGATGATCCTCAAAGCCCATTGTTGTGAAAGCGCCCTGACACGAAGCTCTAGATCAACTAGTACTTTACCCAAAGTCTTTAATGAGATGGGAAAAGTCCCAAAATAAATAATAATAAAGGAAAAATCTGCAACTGTCAGCAAAAGATGCTCAGTGTAGTTCCAGCCACATATGCACTACCTTTTTGTATATATATACACACACATATATATCAAAATCTGCATCATCATCATATGCAGTGCAATCCCTCAATGCTCATTTTCAAGATCACTCAGCATCTTGAAAATTGTTTAATAATCTCTCTTGATGGTCTTTTCTATATAATTTGAAATTTTAAAATTAGGACATCCAAACTCATAACATAACATGTAATAGCCAAGAACAACTTTGAATGGGACATTTGATCTATGCAGAAGTATTTTAGCAATTTGGGAATTCTGACTCTCGAAAAGCAAGTACAAGCATTTCCACAACAGTTTCCCTATATGATTTTACTGGTTAAGTCATCAGAATTCCTTCAAATTCTTCATTCAGGATACTTCTTTCCTCTTTAAAGTAACTTCCACTGTAGTGCAAAACAGAAGATATTTATCATAACCAGCATCTCCTGTAATTCTAATTGACCAGCACCTAAACCTCACTGTTTAATTTTCATTGTTCGTGTAAAAGCCTGTTCAGCTGAAAGAGTTTAAGCCTTGCAGTTTCATCTGATCACACGGGAAGGCACTGAAGTATCAAAAGTGGAAGGTGTTATAGGCAATTTAGCTTTTAATTAATCTAAACTTGGAACTAAAAATTATGATATGCAATTTAATTTTATGTTTTAATCAGACTTTTAATATAGCATTTCAATCTCCAGAAGCATGCACTCACATTTGAGGGGGGTGCAATATAAGGCTCATCTAAGCTCTCCACACCACTTGAAAACAGAACCTGAGAATCTTAATTAACCTAAGAACAACAGGTCAAACTAAGCTCAGCACTAGGGAGAATTGAGGGAAAATCCCAAACTTTGCCCCACTTAAAGAAACTTAATTTTCCCAAAAGTCATATGAAACAACATCAGAAATTTAAACCTTCATCACAGACAGCACTTATCAATGGTAAGCAAAGAAAAAAAAAACAACCCAAAAACCAAAAAACCCCACCCAGAACGAATCAATAAATCATTCCATGAAGTTTTATACACCGTGCAAGAATATAGACCAGTATAAACAACCAGCAACAGCTTAAACATTTGCATGTTCAATGCACAGCAAATTTTTCTACTGAAATGAATACCAGAAAATAAAAACCTCTGAAGTTTTTAATCATTAAGATGATTTAAAAGGTTTTATTTCAGAGGCAACTTGCCTGGGTTTGCAACTGATGGACACCAAGCAACACAAAGAGAACCTGTAACACATTATGGTTCCCAAGGTGCTAAATCTCCTGTCCCTGAAAACTCAAGGTAAGTTGAGATCTACGGTGTTTGTTACTGGCCAGCTTTCAGGGGGACAGGGACACCAGCAACATCTTCAGATTTAAGTTCATCCAAAAGCACATTGTCCAACCACACACGCTGTTATACAAAGCATGTGTCAACTAGATACTGCCTTCAGGCCCTGTACAGGACGCCAAAGTGCTCCACGGGGGCAGAGCTCTTGGGCACACAGTAAATAAAACTATCACAACAAGGAAAATGAATAGGTGGAGTGTGAAAAAAAAATTTATATGAACTTGATCTGTACATCAGTTTAGCCTCTGGGGTAAACTAAAATTACTTGGCTCTTACTACCAGAAAGCATCCAAATCACTGTCCAGTGCGGTTTGTGTTCCAGGCTGAATCATCTGAACCAATTAAGAAAATGTAACTCTCTAATGCTGTCCTAAACCACCACCACCCTGGCCCACCTGATGCAGAGACACTGCTTGGAATCTCCATGGAGACAATGAGTGACGACAAGAGAAAGTGTTCAGTCGGCTCAAAAACTCAGTCGCTCTTTCTTCGTCTCACCAAAAACATGGAGATGAAGGAACTGATGTCGCCCTCCGATACCACATGTTGGTAAAATATTGCAAGCTTGCAACAGCCCAATCACCGTGTTCAACAAATTAGGGGTAAACAGAAAAGAGATTTACTGGATTCTGCAATCTATATTTATGAAAAAAAAAAATCTAAAGTAGCAACAATAAACAAGTCAGAGTAATATTTTTTCAATCTGAGTTGGAAACACACAGTTTCAAATTGCTAGGAATTTAAAAGGTGACTTTCAGGCTCAAGCAAAAACACCAGAACCACCAGTCAGGCATCCCCTAAAGAATAGGCACAGCTGGAAGGTGAACACACCACTCCGTTTCTTTACATGCAAATCTGTCTCAGAGGTAAGCAGACACTGAATGACAGACACAAAAGAAATCATGAAACAAATATCCCTCCTCTGCATTCACAGTTATTTCCCATTAGAAGTTTACAAATAATTTCTCCAAGCCCATCATAAGCAATAAGGATTCCCAGCTCCCATTAGTCAACCACAAGTGCTCCTAATCAATAGCCAGCAGTTGTTAAAGAACCATCTTGCCCTTAGGTGAGTTACAGCTGTGATCCAGTCCTTCTCAAGACCAGATTTCCTTTACCTTCCCGATACAGCACTTCACCTTTCTAAGAACAGCTAATTTTGACCTTTTTCTGTCTCTCTTCCTTTTGACCCCACGCCAGCAACTGCAGAACCAAGTACACTGAACACACTTATCTTTGATACAACGAACTTCACTTACTTTCCCATCTAGCTCACGTATAGTACAATAAAAATTCAGAGTTCAAAAAAAAAAAAATCAAGCCAGGCTGGTACCTGGTGTTAATTTGACAAGTAACAAATACAGTCTTGTGGGACAGCCACAAAAGCGTTTATAGAATCTTAACCAGTGACAACCCTGGAGAGAGGCAGAGACCAGACATACACATTTCCTTTGAGCAGCTACAGAGTATTCTGTTGTCCATTGAAGAAAGATTCATTAATGAACATCAAGAGAAAGAGTCTACATTTAGAAGAGGTTTCACTGTTCAGTCCATGGTGAAAAATATGAGAGGTTTTCCTCTCACAGTGAGTGTGTGAAAGAAACATGTTGAGATGATCCTTCAAACATCTGACACCCAAGAAGCAACAGCTGGGTTCAATTACGTGGCACAGGTCGTTCTTGCATCTTCCCAAGGAGCAACCTACTCACTAAAGGCCAGGAAGCTGCCTAAAGTAGTATCACTCCCCCCAGAGATGATTCACAAAACTAAATACCCTGCCTCTAACCATTTCACTTGGAATTTTGGCCATTACTCATTCCATGAGCAGTAGAAAAGTCAACAATTTACACACATCTCTATCTAGCCGCAAAGATAAGGGAATAGAGATGATAACTGTCACACTTGAAGATGATGATCGGTGAAAGTTAAATCTTTACACAATTTTTATTGCTCTTGTCAAAAACTGATGATTCAGAAAGAACTGGCAGGAAAGACTGGACACTCAGCAAATGGGGCTTTGCTTATTTTCATCATAAAGATTGGTGGTAATTGTATTTGTAACAGTGCGACCAGCTCCTTTCCCAGGAACGGATCACATAACCCTTCCTGGCCTTGATCTGTAACATCCAATATATATTCAACTGTCCAGCGGTGAGAAACACACTGCAGAACGGGCTATCACAAGGCAGCCAAATCCATCCATTTTCTTTTTAATTCTGGTAGTGCCTCATGCATGAGTACACAAGGGAAAACAGCCAAGTAAAGCTCAAACAAAAATAAAGCGTGGGCAAAGGAGAAAAATTGAATATTTTCGTTTGAGATGCAGCTGTGGTCTCTTTTCGGTTGGAGACAACTGTCTTCTGCACCAGCGACCACAGGGACACAACCTCCAGCCAGTTAGCCCAGTCCCATCTAGGTCTGCTCGTGGGGATTTGCACAGCCTTTACACTTGATGTCTGTTGCAAACTGCAGTTGCAAATTAAGATGAAGACCATGAAGCCCAACAAGCCTCAGGTGAGTTAATGAGCAAGACTGGTACCACCTCAAACTTTTCCTTACACATGATCAGCTTTAAGTCAAATAACTCCTTGACTTTGCCCCTCAAAAAGCATATTCCATAGACTCAGTGAGATGTGCAAGAGCTGAGCGCTTGTAGCACGACACACAACAGGCCAAAATCTTTTATTTCCATTGGTTAACATTGTCAAAAAAGGCTTCTATTTTAACTTTTTATATTCATTGGTAACCTCCTGCCTCCAAAGGAAGTTCCCACTACAAATGTCACGGTTTGTGAGCCATGGAAACCTGCAGATGCCACAGAGCTGTTGTGGCTTTGCACTAGAACATTAACATCATGAGGCTGGTGATACTTTGTGCTCTCCTCCATCTTTCACAACCCGAGGTATATTAACATAAATTCCACAAGGAAAACAACATACTGCATTGTGTTTTTTTCCTATAAGCTTATAAATTGCAACTTCGTTACACGAAAACAGTCCGATTCTTCTCATGAAGACTCAGATGAATTCAACAATTTTTTTTTTAGTAAGTCAACATAAAAGAGGAACAATCCCCTTGTAGCTGCTGACTGTATGACTTTAGATATCTATTTGTAATAATGTGTTTCAAGATTATGATGAATAGCTTTCAGCAGTTTAGTCAATGAAATTCTTCCAGTTTATATTCCTTCTGAGAAATTATGAAATAAATACTAAACTGATGTTGGCAAGCTGTTCATAAACCAATCCTAAACATGTATGCAACACCATTTAAAAAAAAATAAATGTACTTATCAACAAGTAAAAAAACCTGCTTGTGACATGTATTATCATCCAAACGGTGTGTTATTCTTCCCCTCTAAATCAAGACTCAGTTTGCAATTCAATACGCACTCCGTTTATAACTCCCCTGGTGCCCCACGTGAAGCACCTTCCTGAACCCACCAAAAACCAATAAGCAAATTTGGTTTTTTATTTATTTTACACTGGGCCCACTCCCATGACTCTTGCATTTTAATGCCACACAGAACATTTTGTTCCCATCGCACACAACACAGGCAATTTTATTTAACTAAGCAATGCCACAGGAATTCCAACTGGCTGTGGCTCAAGCATGAGATGTCTGTAAAGGATTTCTAGTTATTAATAGTTTCAAAGTGACAGGAAATTTATAACATCCCTTGCTAATTTATTTCAATGGTTGATTACCTTCAGTAAAATATTTACAGCTTGTTTACAATTTAAACTTTTACAATCTTGACTTCCCGCCGTTATATTTTGTTAAACATTTGACTGCAAGAATAAAGGCCCTCTAGCACTAAAAACTGTTTCCAAATAGAAAGAATTAATTTTTAATAGATCTATCTTTATTAGCAGTATTAGCATCAAAAGACAATTTACGGGAGTTCAGGAAATACATTTGCATTTCTTATTTTATTAGTCTGGTTCCCAGCCTGCAACAGAAGCTGGCTCTGCTTTTTCCACCGTCACAGTTGACGTGATGCTACACAGAGAGATGGCCAATGTAATGTCATTATACAAACCTGCCTGGGTTTGTACAAAACCCAGGGGGTACAAAACCCCCTCAACAAGGCGGTGGGTACAGGGGTGCTCGGACACCCAGCAGCTCACTGACTTCTACCCAAGGGCTGCAGAGAACGACACAAGTCAGCACACAAGTCATTAATTTACTTTTTTTTTCTTATTAATTTTCTTTTTGCTTAAAGTGCATTGCTGTTACATAGCATGTATTTTTAAAACTTTAGTATTAAAATACTGAGGTCAATACTAAATTAAAATTTTTAATCAGAATTTTAAACTTCAGAGACTGTATATGGGTGACTGTGAAAGTCACAGGTATAAACAGGGAGCTTCCAATATGCAATTTGCCTACTCCATCTGGTTCTTTACCCTTTTCATATGCACAAACCATCCCATTTAGATGGCCCAATTTCCAGTTGCTCCTCATCTCAACAGACCAATGATGAGCTTGGCAAACAAAGGCTGTAGCAAAACCACTAAATCTTCCCAATTACTTGAATATTACAACACACTTCACCTGGAGGACATTTGACAAATCCTGAAATAGTTCAGACATTGCCACCACAGCTGCTTGAAACTGGCCCAAGCAGATACATTACAGGCAATCAGTGATTATAAGGAACTGGCTGGATGGCCACACTCAAAGAGTTGCAGTCAACAAATGACCAAGTGGAAACCAGTGACGAGTGATGTTCCTCAGGGGTAAGTACTGGGACCAGTGCTGTTTAACATCTTTGTTGGAGACATGGACAGTGGGATAGAGTGCACCCTCAGTAAGTTTGCTGACAACACCAAGCTGTGTGGCGCAGTCAAAACGCTGGAAGAAGGGGATGCCATCCAGAAGGACCCAGACAGGCTGGAGAGGTGGACCCGTGCAAACCTCATGAAGTTCAACCAGGCCAAAAGCAAGGTCCTGCACCTGGGTCAGGGTAATCCCAGGCACAAATACAGGTTGGGTGGAGAATGGCTGGAGAGCAGCTCTGAGGAGAAGGGCTTGGGAGTGCTCGTGGATGAGAAGCTCAACATGAGCCAGCAATGTGCGCTGGCAGCCCAGAAAGCCAACTGCATCCTGGGCTGCATCAAAAGAAGCATGGCCAGCAGGGCACAGGAGGTGATTCTGCCCCTCTGCTCTGCTCTGGTGAGACCCCACCTGGAGCTCTGTGTCCAGCTCTGGAGTCCTCAGCACAGGAAGGACATGGACCTGTTGGAACGTGTCCAGAGGAGGGCCACGAGGATGATCAGAGGGCTGGAGCACCTCTGCTGTGAGGACAGGCTGAGAGAGCTGGGGTTGTTCAGCCTGGAGAAGAGAAGGCTCTGGGGAGACCTTATAATAATGGCCTTCCAGTACCTGAAGGGGCTACAGGAGAGATGGGGAGGGACTCTGGATCAGGGAGGGGAGCCATAGGATGAGGGGGAACAGTTTTAATCTGAAAGCAGGAAGATTCAGATTAGATATTGGAAAGAAATTCTTTCCTGTGAGGGTGGTGAGACACTGGCCCAGGTTGCCCCGAGAAGCTGTGGCTGCCCCATCCCTGGAGGGGGTTCAAGGCCAGGCTGGATGGGGCTTGGAGCAACCTGGTCTGGTGGGAGGTGTCCCTGCCCAGGGCAGGGGGTTGGAACTCGATGATCTTGAAGGTCCCTTCCAACCCGAACCATTCTGTGATTATAACTTTGCACTTCCAGTAATAAAAGCTAGCTTTCCCCAGATTTCCCTTAGAGGTTACCAAGAGAGACTATAACAGCCACCAGAATTCAGCTCTTCAGCAATTATGGTCAAGGAATTAACAGAAGTAATATGGTTACGGTTAATTTGTGGAGGTGTAAGGGGTAGAAAACCAATAAGTTGTTTTCAGCAGTACCTGTCTCTAATACAAACTGAAAATCATTTGCCAGCTCTGTTGTACGTTAATAGAGGGATCCATAGTGAAGCCATAGAAAGATGTTACTATATCCTCTGGCACTAAATCTTCCAATCTTTAGGTCATCAAAATGAACTATTAGTTTGTTTGTCTCCCTCCCGTGCTTTGGAGGAACACTGGAGAAGCCTCTCCATTTGCAAACACAGAACTTGCGTTCTGACCTGCTAAAGCAAAAATGAAGCTAAGAGCAATGCACAGAACATGGGGGACCCAAAGGCTACTCTTTATTCATTTGGGGGGCACCAGATAAAGAACAAAAATTTCATCTAGCCTCTACCTTGCCCCACAAGACATGGCTGAAGACACAAGGTGCTGAAGAGGGAGCTGCTCGGTGTAGAAAGTACCATGAACGCTGCAGGAATGCTGAGGGGACAGCAGGTTCCAACCCAAATCTTTGATGCAGGTAAAGGCAAAAGAAGGGGGAACCGTCCTCTCAGCAGCCACGATCCACTGCTCCAGACTCCTCGTTTTCTTGACTCTATATATTCCACCTAATGCACTGTTACTGTCTGTTTAGTAACTACTGACATGCACCATACACACATCAGGCTACAGGTACCAGTACTTCATCACAAACCATTCATGTACAGGAGCATTTTCATTGAAATGGTTCAACCTACGTCATTAATCAGATGAATTCTATGTCTGCTACTATGATCCAGTTTTGCCCAAATACAAGGAATAGCAAAACACATTTATAGAAGCTCCCAAGAGACAGAAAACCGCACGTGTTTTAATTCTGCATCTCAAAGCACAACATGAGAGGAAAAAATACAAGAAAGAAAACTTAACACACTCGGTCACATTCAGTATAAACCCAAAAGCCGGACGCTTGAAGGAGGGAAGAGCCAGGAGAGCTTTCTTTTCAGAAAGAGGGAACATGGTATCCAAGGGCTTGTAGTGAAAATAACTTATTTTCCGGGTTTCCACAGAGAAAACACAACACCAAGAAATCCAAAGACATGGGTGTAAGCCAACAGAGGTGAAGGTCAGAGGTATCATAAGGTTGTGTTTTCTCAATTATTTTTTTTTTTTTTTATCTTTGCAATCAATTGCAGAACTCCTCACCTTCTGGAATAAACAGAACTTTTCTTCATTAAGCCTTCAAGTCAAGTGGATGGATCTGAAACACCTCCCTTGCCCTGGAGGCACAGAAACTGTTGCCAAAATATCCTGCAATCTGGGTTCCTGCTATAGGGATATATTCTCCACCAAGGTGCAGGAGTCTTGAGGAAGAAGAGTATGAGGAAGAGGGAATACAACTCTCCTGGCAAGCATTAGCCAGTAAGGACAGCAAAGAGATGGTTCACAATGTTTGAGAAACCACCACCATCAGGGACTTCAAGATAATTTAGGCTGCTGAATGCGTCTCCAGTCACGGAGGTTATGAATATACAAGTCAACACTGTCACAAGAACACCAAATCAAACCCAAAGGCTGCAAGAAAAGTAAACCCACTGAAATTAATAAAAGTATTTGTTGGCAGGAATCTGTCTCTCCCTCACAAAAAACTTACAGGTATCTATTAATTGTAAACAGCATATTTGGCACTTCAAAAATGTGAACATGACATGATTTTTCATGTGATAGATGTTTTTGTTCTTCCACTGGGCTAAACGCTCATTTGGGCAATTACACAGAAATACTTCCCCTGCCCCAAGTTTTGGACTGCAATGCAAGAAAGCATAAAACCATGAACCAGAGACACACACATTCAAAAAACCCTGTAAAAGGATACTCCCTTCCATTTAGTCTCCAGTTTCAACCACTGCCCCCTTACCATGCATCTTCTATATATCTCCACTTTGTTATCAAGAGAATCACTGAGAGATGAAAGATTATTCATATGGCATTTTCGACCAGCAAAATTCAAAGAAAAAAGCTTTCTCTTGGCAGCAAATGTTTGCGAATGTTAGATGTTTAGATTATAGTCTGTATTTGAACTAAATAACCGTAGCTTAAAACTTTTCATGTTTAGGTCAGTTGAGCTTTCGCCATCTGCAAAAATAAGAGCTTCAAAAGCATGAATTCTTCCTCGCTTTATTTGCAAGTACCACTACATGTAATATATCACAAAACATTAACTGAAAATGTGATATATAAAGCAGCTGATGTTTTGTGTTTTCTAATTAAATGCCAAGTGCACACTGGTATCTGCTGTGTACCCTCGCAACAAGCCAAGAACCGAGCTATAAAAGAGGAGCAGATCTTATTCCCTTCCAGGAGCAGCAATCCATTTCATATGCAAACTACTCTCCTTCTGCAAGAGATAGGCTTTTGATGAACAGAAAAAAAGAGGATTGCTTCCCAGCATTCTTACCTGCCAAGGTCTCCCACACTGCAAATATAATAGGCACTTGCTCACTTCAAGCATTATTACCAGTTAATATGTACATCATCTACAGAAACAGCAAACAAGCCCTCAGAAACATCTCTCAGGAGTGTGGGTTATACCTTTTTTTTTTATGAAAATGAAGAAAAGTTAAGACTTCTCCATCTATCTCTGCTCTTTCCTTCTTGCAGTGAACAAAACCAGACGTGCTCAATCGTTCTCCTTGTCTTATATACACAACATGGTAAATGAACAGTGATTAATCTGAGGTTAATGCACAAACCTGTGCACTGGTGACAGCTGCTTTTTCAAGGGATGGTATGTTCCTAGAAATAATCCCCATACGTTGTCTTCCCCTCCTCTTTTTTTACTTTTCTCAAAAGTCACCTTACTGGGAAAGGTCACAAGAGCCAGGAGCCTTAAAGCAAGACAGTCTAAAGCTTTTTGGATCAGGAAAAACAGATCCACGTTACCAAGGAGAGTGATGGGATGAGACCTATTTATAAAATATCTTTACCTCAAGATATGAAGCAGGAAGCATCCATGTGGCTGAGAGCTCACAGAAGCCAAAGAACCTCAGTTAGAGGCAAGTGAAGTAATACAAATGAGTATTAGGCAGATACCCCTCACAAGGAAATTGGGACTAAAATTCAAGCAGAGATGCAACTCAAGGAAAAGAAGAAAAATTCATAGTAAAATTGAGATTGCTGGAAAAAGTACTGAAAGAGAAGAGCAGCTGGGTATTAAATTTGTCACATAAAAAAAACAAAAAACAACCTCAGCAACTGTATTGGAAATGCAGAATGAGCCATGCTGTAGAAACAGCGCAACGAAAACTCCTGAAAAGCAGCCAAATGAATCTGTGATAAGAAGGAAATATTACACTCATTTTTACAGGTAGAAGGAGTATCCATTTCAAAGACTTCCAGAATACTAGGGACTTAGGAAGTAAAGGGATCTAGAACTTCACATAACACTTCCTAAACACCCCCTGACTAAACATGGAACCTATGCAAAACCAAATATGCAGAAAACCTAATTTTCAGCATTCTTAATAATTCACATAGCAGCTAAAAGGTGGCATTTGAAACAGTGAGTCATTAAAACTGTGTTAAAAAAACAACACAGACGTAAGCTGAGAAAAAACGTTATTGTAGTTCTGCCTTTTCTAGAGCAGTACCTTATTTTCAGAGGAAAACAGCAAATCCTAGCTGGCACTGCTATACGGTTTACAGTATGACTATTATTACTTTAGCCTAGTTGCATGAGATGTAAATTAGCAGATCCAATTAGGTCTGTGCAAAATAAAATCAAAGACAACTACCATATGGGTATTTCCTTTTCACAATATGTTATTCTCAGTAAAACAAAAAAAACCCAATCCACTGATTAAAATAACAGACCATTTGAAGATTTTATTTTTTTTTAAGGCAAATTATGTTACTTCTCAAAGATACTAATTGGTTTTTGTGAGAATGCTGGGAGTGAACCCATACACACATCCCATCTACACGGTTCAGGTTTTCACGTTTTGTTTACGACCTTGCGCAAGTCCCAGTTTGTCTCATTAGAGAGCAGCATTTCAATACACATCTTTTGTCATAAACCTAAAGCACCACATTTGACACTCCATTCCCAAATCAGTGGCAAGTATTTGGTGAGGAAAACAGAGAAATCTTGACCTGTACAGACACCCAAGAGCATAATAAATATTGTAAAAGCAAAACAAAAGGCACAAACCGACTTGTTTGGTGCATCAGCGGCTGGATCTGTGTCGCTGCAGCTCTGAAGGAGACAACCCAGAAGATTCTGGCTTGGATATAAACACCCAAGGCCAGTCCTGGCCATAAGGAACAGTTTGGTGCACCCAAACTAAGAAGCAAATACCAACAGCAAAGCATGTCACATCATAGACAATGAAGGCAGATGCTTCCAAGCCTCCCTCTTCTTGTCACCAAAAGTACCGTGTAAACAGCCATCAAACCATGCTTTCCTGCTCTTGCTATCAATTACTGATCTTCCCCAAAATGATGATGGGTATATGCGATAGTATTCCTGAGTTTTTCCAGCAGCCTTTAAGTCCCAAAATTTCAACAGTTCAGGTCAACCTGTACAGCCTCCAGACTCTTCCTGAAAAGAGCAAGGACTTGCAAAGGCTCCAAAACATCCTGCAAAAGCTGTGCCTGAAGGCAGCCTCTGAGGTGCAGCTTGCCTTCAGCAAAATTCGATAGAAGAGCAGTAGCATGAAACCTCAGTCTACTTACTGGAAGACTCTTATGCACAGCAGAGTCCTGAACACAGCCAAGGGACACCAGGTATTTATAAGCACCACAATGTCCAGGCTGGCCATTCAGTACCTCAGCCTTCCCCACATCCTGGGTGACTAGGTCTCCTGCTTCCCTCTGGAGAGAGCCCACATCTTCTGCAGCTGTGGTGACCTGCAATTCCAAAGCCACCACCTGGATGCAATGGAGCAATTAGAAGTAGGTGAAACACGCAGATGTCTAAGGAAATATCTGGCAATGAGAAAGGTCACTGAAGAAACCAAAGAGCCAAGTGGACACACAAGTTGAGACAGTGATGAACACAGCAGCTCTTCAGCAACAGATGCCTCCTTACCTCTATGAAAAGGCAGAACTGAAGTTCCACTGAGCTCTGCAGCTCTGCACCATCCAGAATAGGATGATCCCTTGAGGTCATTAAGAATATGTTATTATTAATATCACTCAACCCAGCTACTGCATTTCAATAAGCTCAGAAGGACCATCGAGGGTTCAGGTTTTCGATCTTTAAAGAGCAGTGTATGAAGAAGCCAACATGGTGAGAACCCCAACTACTTGAAGCCAAGGGTTAAATACGTCAAGCTGCCCATCTGCTGACTTTGACAATATTAATGCTAACGCAAAAATATTAAGTAAAAGGCAAACTAATAAAAATACATGATAACTGGAATACAATATCCTAAAATACAGTCTAAAAGAACAGGAAAAGCAAATCAGTTCAATAAATTTCATGTCTTCCTCAAAATTGTTTTCTTATTAATGTGACTAATAAAGTTTGGTTAGAACAAAGCAATAATTTGTGCATGAAAAATGGCAAGTATAAACACAAATATACACACACTTAAAAAACTCAGAAGAGCAAAATAAAGCTCTTTTCACAAAAAGAATATTAATTCTGAATCGATTGCATTTTTTTTTAATATGCATGGCAGCTTTAGGCTAACATTTACAATATCTGAAGTTAAAACCAGGTGTATCAACTACTCAAGGCTAAGTATTGAGAGAGTCTGCTTCGAACAAAGATTAACCCTTTGGTAAATGATGGTAAACCAGCAGATGGCATAATGTAAAAAAAGTCCAGTATTTTTTCATTTTCAAAGCAGCCATGCACAAACCCAGCCCAGCTTCAGCTGCTGGTGACCTTCCCAGACAAGGTACTGCCAGGGCTCTCAGGCCCAGCAGGAACACAGTGCCATGGCACCCTCTGCTTCCAGGCAAAGTCCTCCTCTGCTTCTACATCACTGTGGTAAATTTATAAACACCCATACGCATACGTTATACTGAATAGATTGCACTTCCTTCGGAACATAATGCAGTATTTCAGACAGACAGAGACTACATACATACACAGATTTGCTGCTATTACCTTGTCAGCTCTTGCTGGTCACATGGATAGTTGCAGGTTTGAAAACTACTTAACAAGAAACATTTTGATGTGAGTCCATGTACGTATTACCTAAGACTCACCTAATTACCTACAGGAAGTTCTTGCCGCTCTCTCCTTGAATAAACCCCCATTTCCAATGGTCTCCTGCAATGTTCTTTGAGAAAACTTGATACTGTTGACTTACACTGCCACATTTCTGGGTAATTTATACACGTGCAGGTTGCACAGAGTGCATTTCCAAAGAGTTTGGCATTTCTAAGACTTAAATTACAGTCAGTTAACACGACCACGGATGTAAAAATTAAAAGCCCTATGAAGTTTTTAATACAGAAACTAGTAACTTACCATATTTTGTACTGGTATCAGGTGTAGGTAAGACGACAAATTATTATCTACCAAACAATGTCTCTCCAGCTTGTCTGTCTTCATACACGAATCCTCCTCACCCACATAAAGCTCTACGTCATTTATCCAAAACAGCAGTTTCAAGGCTTAAGAAAGCAGGATGGAGGTCCTGTCAGCTGAAGCGGACCTTTCTGCGTGTTACACCCACTATCTAAGTGTTGGCATCACGTCCAACTTAAGCTGCTCTTCCCTCTGAAGGAACTGAAGTCACCATGTCACCACTCTAACACCTGAGACCTTCTCTCGTCTCCGAGAGCAGCTACGTGCACTCTGACAACACTGTGAGGTAATAAAGGGGGTTATACACGTCACGTTAGACTACACAAGCAACACCTGGCCGTGCGTGTACACAGGGCGGCATAAGTGTGTGCTTCACACAGGATGGGCGTGCACACAGAGAAAACAGTCCCTGCGGTCAGCAAGGTCCCTGCCCTTCAGTTTGTCATGGGATGACAGCCTGGTAATCCCTGGATTTCCCTTCACCAGTATATGAAATACAAGCAGAAACACCCATAAAACTTGCACACACACAGATGGTTTCAGTGAGGCCACCGTGCCCCCCTACACAGGGGTAAAGCCTGAGGACCAGGGGCTTCTCCAGCCCCTGACACAGCACAGGGAGAGGAAAGTGCCACCAATTCCAAATACGCAAGTTCCAGCCATTAGCATCATCTAAGAATCATCAATCCTGAATCTTTCTCCCTTAAATATGGGGGAAAAAACCTAAGTTAAATATGAGCTAAGACGGGAGAAAGCCCATCATAAGCAGCATTCATTTGGCTTTAAATATATTTTTTTTTAATTAAACTTTAAGTAGAAAAAGCAGTAGTCTGTGACCCACTTTAAATTATCTTTTAGTTTTTCTATATTGTACAACTGCTCTGGGAAGTAATATCCCCAAATCTGCTTCAAGTAACCAAGTTTTACAATAGCTACACAAAATAGACACATCAAGGACTGAAGAAAAGGTATCTTTTAGTTGTTCCTGCAGTTCTCCAATGAAAAAAAATATAAGTTACAGCATGCTCACAACTGATATAAAGTTTGGAAACAATCTCATTTTGCTCATTAAAAGTTTAATCCATGCAGCTTTGAAGTATATATTATCCTATTTCTGTTTAGAACGGGAGAGACCAAAAAAAATTGCTGGTTTTTTTTTAACCAGTTCTTTAAGCAACATTTATAAATTCTAAATGCAAATTAAGCTCGGCTGTTATATCATCTTTACATTTCTATACAAAAGTCTACAATACAGCAGATCTTAAGAGCTCAAGAATGAAAACAAATAATAGATACCTACCTTCCAAGTAGTCCACAGGCAGAAGTCTTAATCTTCCCTTAAAGAACTTTGAACAATTTCAATCGAGTAAAGATAGTAGTGTTTAAAACTTCACTTGAAAGAAAAAAAAAAAAATCTACATTCCCCAATTTTATCAGACACACACACAAACCTAAAAACTGAAATATCTTATTTAAAGCTACCACTTCTTTCTCCTCTCCTGCCCACTACAGCCATTAGCAAACTCCACGCTTCACCAGAAACCAAACCACCCCCAATTTTTATTTTTTTTAAAAAAATTACATTTTCTCAGAGCAGCCGGAATTCAGGCTTCCCAGCTTCTGGCTCTGGCTTTAAAGAAATCAGACTTTCCTATCCCTTCTTCAAGGCTAAACAGGCCACTTATCAAGCCTTAGGCAACACATGTGAGGGGGGGCTGGGGTTTTTGGGGATGAGGAGGGTGTAGCTGCCACAGATGCACATCATTCCCCCACCTGAGGGCTTCAGACCACACTGAGTCACAAGTGCAGGCATCTTCTCACAGGGTTCAGAGGGTTCATCACCAAGGGAGGGAAATTTGCCCTTCACCTTTGTTTGTTTTTATTCACCAGTCAGTCCCCTCCTGAGAGCAGTCTGAGGTGCGTTTGCTACGGGGTGGTTACAAAATCCCTGCACACATTCAAATGGCTCTAGATTTAATGTGGCTGAGAAGCTACTGTGCTTGTAGTATGAAATACGGCTTTTTTTTTTGTTGTTAGAATATATGTGAGTTTAAAAAAAAAAAAAANAAAAAAAAAAAAAATTAAAAGCTTCAGAGACTGAAGTTTGATTAGGAACCAGAAGAATTGACTACCAGCAGAGAAAAACCAACGGACAAATCATCTGTCCAAAAATGGAGGGATGTGTGTGAAACATGAAGCTTTAATGGTGCTTTGGTGGCATTAGAAGGCACAGGAGGCAACTTTACCTGGAAATTCACTTTCTGGGTTGTCCCCAAAGTCTTTTAACCCATCTTCTTGGTTTCAAGAAGACAAGAGAATCGCTATGACAAATGGCAAAATTCATATTTTCAAGATTAATTCACTCATAAGCACGTCCCCTGGCTGCCAGTTCACTCCCACATGAAGGCTGAGAACTTCCAAGTCTGAGAACTTCCAAGTGCTTGAATTTGGGTGAGGCCTTGCTACACCTCTGTATATACATCACACCTCCTGTTTCACTCCCAAACACTCTGTGGCAAAAGGCTGAGGGAACAATTTGCACCTTTTCCCTCAGCCACACTTCACAGAATCACAGACGATCACAGAATCGTCATGGTTGGAAAGGACATCTGAGATCACCGAGTCCAACCACACACACACACACACACACACACACACACACACAAAACACCCCTACAATCTCAGGCACCAGAGCACACCCTGATGTGCCAGGTCTACATGTTCCTTAAATACCTCCAGGGATGGTGACTCCACCAGCTCCCTGGGCAGGCTGTTCCAGTGCCTGACCACCCTCTCAGCAAAGTCATTCTTCCTGATATCTCATCTAAACCTCCCCTGCCCCAACTTCAGACCATTTCCTCTGCTCCTGTCATTATTCCCTTGGGAGAAGAGGCCAACCCCCACCTCTCTACACCCTCCTGTCAGGGAGTTGTAGAGGGCAATGAGGTCTCCCCTCAGCGTCCTTTTCTCCAGGCTCAACACCCCCAGCTCCCTCAGCCTCTCCTCAGGAGACTTCTTCTCCAGACCCCTCACCAGCTCCGTTGCCCTTCTCTGCACCCGCTCCAGCCCCTCAGTGTCTTTTTTGTGGGAAGGGGCCCAAAACTGGACCCAGCCCTCGAGGTGGGGCCTCACCAGTGCCCAGGACAGGGGGACCATCACCTCCCGAGTCCTCCTCCCCACGCTGTTCCTGACACAGGCCAGGATGCTGGTGGCCTTCTTGGCCACCTGGGCACACTGCTGGCTCCTGTTCAGCCCACAGGCCACCAACACCCCCAGGTCC
>QJSC01000316.1:5099-147035 GCA_003697955.1 Calidris pygmaea
GGGGGGGGGGGGGTGGAGGAAGAGGAGGAGGAGGAGGATGGGGGGGAGGGGGGAGAAAGGCTCACGCCCAGCGCCGCGGCGGAGCCCCCGCCGCCTCCGAGCCCTCCCCGCGGCGCTGCCCTGGCATCAAACGGCGCCGGACACCGGCGGGCAGGGGCTGCGCGTCCCGGCGGCAACGGGGCTGGAGCGGGGGGTTGCTGCGAGCCAGACAAAGATAGCCGGGGAGGAGGAGGTGGTGGTGGAGGAGGAGGAGGAGGAGGAGGAGGAGAAGGAGGAGGAGAAAAGGGATACAAAATACACCGAGAGAAAGAAAACAGCTCCCCCTTCCCTTCTCCAACAGGAAAAACCGGCGGAAACGCGCCCGCACCAAAGCACTGCCGGGTAAACTCGCGGGGAGAGAGAAAGGGAGAGGGAGGACGGGGAGGGGACCGGCACCGGCCCCGGGAGGCCCTGCCCGCCCCCGCCGCACAACAATAGCCCCGACGGGGCGGGGGGGGGGGGGACGGGGACGGGGACAACGAGGGCGGCCCCCGCCCCGCCGCCGACAGCGCCCGGGCCCGGCCGGCGGGGAGGACCACGCGTGTCCGCGGCAGGGCCGGGGAAGGGGGGCCTTCCCGCCCCCCCCACCGCCTCTGCCCCGCGGCGTGGGCAAGGAGGGGACTTTGTGCGGGGCGCTGCCGGCCCCCGCGCTGTCCCTGCCGTGCCTTCTGGGGGGACGGCACGGTCAGCGTCCGACTGTCGTGACCAACATCGCGAGGCACTTTTTTTGGAAAGAATAATAGAAAAGGTGCTCAGGGGTAGTTGGGGATACCCCACCCCCCGTGGAGTGGGTGGCGGTGGTATTTTCCCTTCCTGCCCCCGGTGAGATGACCGGCAAGATCTGATTTTCTCTTCCACTGCCCAAGACCCCAGGCCCACAGGAAAAATGTTCCTGCCCCGTCAGAGACCTCTGCAGAAACAGAGACAAATACCGGCCTCCAGAACCAGATCCAACAAACTCATGAGATGGCATCTTAACACATCGTTTTCTGAGATCCAGAACTGTCTTAGGCCCCACTGCCGCCCAGAAGCATCCTCCAGCAGAATCTGAATCACGTGGAAAAAAATCTCATTAACCTCGCTCGAGCTAGTCACATCAGGCAGTTGCACGCAGGTGTAAACCTTGGCAGGATTTGCCTCTCATTGAAGTTCTTTATCACACCGATACGGCAAAAATGTTACCTGCTTGCAAGAGGTCGAGTTACGTTTCCTGTGGGAACCCGGGTTTTCCTGTCTCTTCTACTTTAACCACAAAATTACATATACATAGCTATAAGTATCACAGAAACATACTTTTAAAACAAAGCAAACCTGTTGAGCAGAAAGTGTAAGGATAAATTACCATAACAGTTTAATGGTGTACTTCATTTTCACTTCAAGTGTAGTTACAAAGAAAGGAAACTCAAGCCTGGACGGGGACAACTGTTTTTCTCTCTACAGGAACTTAGAGTTGTAAGAAGACAAATTATTTCAAATGGGCTCAATGCTGGGTCCATCTGAGTACATGCACGCAATAGTAGGATTACGTGTAGAGATGCAATAGGGTTTGAAAAGTGGATTTCCACAAAGATTTATTACCAACAACCTGCTTTGCATTTCATGGCTTATTTAACTCTGCCTTTCTAAGCGTAAGAGGGGCCTTGGTAGGTCGAACTTATCACCCATCTAGCCCAGCATCCTGTCGCCGGATGTAGCCAGTGGTGAATGCTGAAAGAAGAGCACAGAGATACTTAAACCATCCAGTGATGCTTCCCTGGGGCCTCCTCCCAGCTCTGTACAGCTCAGGGAGTTCTTCGGCAGCAGTTGGTGTCACCACATTTCGTACTCTCTGGTGATTTTTTGCTTCCATTAGGTTGACCATTTACTTTGTGGATTTGTACATGCTTCTGGCGCTCACAGTGTCCTCTGGCAGGGGGTTCCAAAGATGAACCGCCTGCTTCTTCTATAAACACCACCTTTGTTTGTTGTCTTTGAACCAGCATCTGCTAGTTTGCAAGAACCCCCTGCTGTTTCTTGTGCTGGAAGAGACAACAATCATTTCCTGTTCAATTTCTCCATTACATTTTTTTTTTTAATGTAGATTTCCTTTGTGTTCTCCCTCAGTTTTTACCAGCTTGCAAATTCCGGTCTTTTTAGTGATACCAGGAGCGGAAGCCATTCCATACTTGCCATTCATTGAACTGTTTCTGCTTCTAACACCTGCTTTTTAAGAGAGGGGAATGGATCTCCATACCACGTTCACCATGTTGGGTTCCCCATGCAGTGTCATGGCGATGTCCTGGTTTCCAGACACCTCCTGATACTCCCTTTTTTCGCTGCTGTTGAGTATGAAAATGACATTTCTGTGGAACATGTCTATTATAACTCCACAATCTCTTTCCTTAGTGGTAATGCTACCTCAGAGACTATCACTGTGTGCTTCTGGATGCTGCAAAGATTTTCAAGCCCAAACTCTGACCTTCAAGTTTTCCAAACCCAGTATGTAACACTTTTCTTGTGCCCCTGAAAAATACAGTCTGAGTTTTGCAGAGCTAAGGCTCTGAGTCCAAATATGCATTTCCACCATTATAGCTCTGATGGGGTCCACCAGACTGTCCCCTCTCTGCTTTGAGCTTATATCTTCTTATACCGCATTTTTCTTTGCGTTGCTTTAGTATTATACCAGAACACCGCTGAAGAAGCAGAAGTGCTAATGACAGGATTGTGAATCCTTGAAAACTGGCACATCACCTAAATTTAGGAAAAAAAAAAAAATTAGTTTTCATAAAGCAGTAAATGCCATAGAACAGCTTCCTGCTAGTTCCCGAGGTGAAGCACCACACCGCTTCACCTTCCTTTTCCTTCCCACACAAGCGGAGGGATGAAAGGGTTGCTTTCTTGAAGAAGAAGTCTCTCTGGCTGTGGCCAAAACCACTCTGTTCACATGTTCATCATGCTCTTCACCAGCACGGCGTACTTACCCAGTTTGGAAAGTCTAAAGGTTAAAAGACCAAACCTAAAACCACTGGAAAGAAGATGAGCAGTCTGGTTTAACTCTTCCTCACACACTGAAACCAGCATCCCTGAAGGAGACGCAGTGACTCGGCCACCAAAAATCATCATGCAGATGAAATGCAAGGAAAGGCGATGTCAGCCCCGCGGATAGTCACCCCCCCACACACGCAGAGCAGTAAATGACAGTGTCTTCTAATGACAAACTGAGTAGAAGCATCAAAAAATCTGAGTCAGCTCCATCTGTTTGGGAGCGAAGCAGGAGAACGCTGCGGGGACGGTGTGCTGCTTTCTGTCACCCGCAGACACAGCTGCACCCCCTTCCCGCTCTCTGTCCCCGCAGCAGCCGGGGGGGAGCGGAGGAGCTGCCGTGCCCTGAGCGGTTTTCAGCATCCCTGAGAGAGGGAGAGATGCTGAGCCTCCCTTTCTCCGGCCGCTTGTTCCTGTCCCCTGGCACCTCGTCCTGGTGCGTCAGCACAAAGGTTCGTGCAGCTGTGCAGTGAGCCGGGACGCGCGGCAAAGCCAGCCCAGGAAAGGAAAAAGAATTTTTAATGTTACTATTGATCCGTTCCCCCGGCCTGCTCATCGCGTGCCTGCTTAAGCAGTTGTGTTGACAAGAAGCAGGGGGGGGAGCAGAAAGTGTGTGGAGGGAAGGAAGTGTAACCATAGCGTGGCCTCTTGGTGGTAGCTGTGGCTTAAGCCAGTTTCAACTCTCGGTGGACCCGTAGGGGTAGAACTAGAGAAACTTCCTTCCTCACTGGAAGAGGCACTGTGGGAGTAATGGGAACCAAACATCTATGTCCTATCCGCAAAAGAAATTCCTTGCCCTCTATTTTTTTTTTTTTCCCAGTTCCTTGAAATTGTCTTTGTTTTATTCTTTTCTACATTTAATACGCCGGGACCCTAATCACTGACCAGAGGTGAAGAGGTCATCAACTGCACTAACTTTTTAAGAGCTTAATCATCAACCATATTCAAGATGAGTAAAGAGACAGGAAGTTCTGAATTTTCATTTTGTTTCTGCTACTGATTCATCCCATAGCCTTGAGGCACCTCATTTCCTGCCTCGGCTCCTGTTCCCTATGTGGAAAATGGGAGGGATTCTGACCTACTTGATGGTGTGAAGTGTTAGACATGTGCCCCGTTGCACTGTCTAGGGAAATGGTTCTCGCCTTGTCCAGGAAAGCCCGTGAGGGAATCTCAGGCTAGGGTGAGGAGTACCAGAGGACAGAGTAGCGAGTGAGGCTGAGTGAGGCTTCATACAGTCCAGACTCCTGCTGCAAGTGGACCGGAGGGAGGTTGGGAGGCTTTAAGACTGTCTGTTCTCCATGTGCTGATGAGTTCTTCTCGTGATGGTGATACAGCACGGGCTGGGAGCAGATCGTATGCAGAAGGATGCCACACAATCAGCCTTCCTCCAGCTTACACTCCTCGCCTCTTCTGCTGCTTCCACCACCGCTATCTCACACCTCCATGTGAGGGCTGCTCCCCGTGAGCACTGCTGGCACACCCAGGCGCTTACATGCTGCATCTTATGAATGCCATAGGGCTGGACATGTTCTTGCACCTCTGGTTGCCCAGTTGTGCAGGCACTGCTGCTGGTGATATCCTGCTTCTTCTCCCCTCCCCAGGCCAATGGGTTACCCTCATCCTGACGTGCAGACAAGGCTCAGGCACGTAGCTGAACCCCAGTGCAGGGAACCACGCGTAGATGTCCCTGTAGGTGACGCCAATCATAGAATCATAGAATGGTTAGAGTTGGAAGGGACCTTAAAGATCATCGAGTTCCAACCCCCGTGCCATGGGCAGGGACACCTCCCACTAGATCAGGTTGCTCAAAGCCCCATCCAGCCTGGCCTTGAACACTTCCAGGGATGGGGCATCCACAGCTTCTCTGGGCAATCTGTTCCGGTGGCTCACCACCCTCACAGTAAAGTATTTCTTTCAAATGTCTAATCTAAATCTCTTCTCTTCCAATTTAAAACCCTTGCCCCTTGTCCTGTCACTACACTTCCTGACAAAGAGTCCCTCTCCAGCTCTTCTGTAGGCTCCCTTCAGGTACTGGAAGGCTCCTTTTAGGTCTCCCCGGAGCCTTCTCTTCTCCAGGCTGAACAACCCCAGCTCTCTCAGCCTGTCTTCATAGGAGAGGTGCTCCATCCCTCTGATCATCCTCGTGGCCCTCCGTTGGACCAAGTTGCACAGGGCCCAAAAGGAGCAGCTTTCCACCAGCTGTATGTTTCCAGGCCGTCACTGTCCATCCTCTGGCTTCCTCTGTTAGCAACTGGATTGAAGGGACTCCTGAAATGCAGTGGCTGCCTAAATATAGCAATCCCACGAGGGTGGGAAGAGTGGCCAGGAGAGGCAGAGCACTTCCCACGGCTGCTGGGTACCGGGCGGGAAGGCGCAGTACTATCAGCGCTGTCAGCACGGTGGAGGTGCCCACCTTTCCCCACCCCCTGCCGGGCTCCGCAGCTGTGGTGTTCTTTCCGTTGTGCCAGTACAGCTCCCCTCTTTTGTGGTAACATAGCTGGACATGAGCAGGCAGTGTGCAGTTGCAGCCCTGAAGGCCAATCACATCCTGGGCAGCATCAAAAGATGCGTTGCCAGCAGGTCCAGAGAGGTAATTCTTCCACTTTGCTCTGGTGAGACCTCACCTGGAGTATTGTGTGCAGGTCTGGAGCCCTCAATATAAGAAGGACATGGACCTGATGGAGAGGGTCCAGAGGAGGGCCACAAGGATGATCAGGGGGATGGAGCACCTCTGCTACGAGGACAGGCTGAGGGAGCTGGGGTTGTTCAGCCTNTAACTTTTTAAGAGCTTAATCATCAACCATATTCAAGATGAGTAAAGAGACAGGAAGTTCTGAATTTTCATTTTGTTTCTGCTACTGATTCATCCCATAGCCTTGAGGCACCTCATTTCCTGCCTCGGCTCCTGTTCCCTATGTGGAAAATGGGAGGGATTCTGACCTACTTGATGGTGTGAAGTGTTAGACATGTGCCTCGTTGCACTGTCTAGGGAAATGGTTCTCGCCTTGTCCAGGAAAGCCTGTGAGGGAATCTCAGGCTAGGGTGAGGAGTACCAGAGGACAGAGTAGCGAGTGAGGCTGAGTGAGGCTTCATACAGTCCAGACTCCTGCTGCAAGTGGACCGGAGGGAGGTTGGGAGGCTTTAAGACTGTCTGTTCTCCATGTGCTGATGAGTTCTTCTCGTGATGGTGATACAGCACGGGCTGGGAGCAGATCGTATGCAGAAGGATGCCACACAATCAGCCTTCCTCCAGCTTACACTCCTCGCCTCTTCTGCTGCTTCCACCACCGCTATCTCACACCTCCATGTGCGGGCTGCTCCCCGCGAGCACTGCTGGCACACCCAGGCGCTTACATGCTGCATCTGATGAATGCCATAGGGCTGGACATGTTCTTGCACCTCTGGTTGCCCAGTTGTGCAGGCACTGCTGCTGGTGATATCCTGCTTCTTCTCCCCTCCCCAGGCCAATGGGTTACCCTCATCCTGACGTGCAGACAAGGCTCAGGCACGTAGCTGAACCCCAGTGCAGGGAATCACGTGTAGATGTCCCTGTAGGTGACGCCAATCATAGAATCATAGAATGGTTAGAGTTGGAAGGGACCTTAAAGATCATCGAGTTCCAACCCCCGTGCCATGGGCAGGGACACCTCCCACTAGAGCAGGTTGCTCAAAGCCCCATCCAGCCTGGCCTTGAACACTTCCAGGGATGGGGCATCCACAGCTTCTCTGGGCAATCTGTTCCGGTGGCTCACCACCCTCACAGTAAAGGATTTCTTTCAAATGTCTAATCTAAATCTCTTCTCTTCCAATTTAAAACCCTTGCCCCTTGTCCTGTCACTACACTTCCTGACAAAGAGTCCCTCTCCAGCTCTTCTGTAGGCTCCCTTCAGGTACTGGAAGGCTCCTTTTAGGTCTCCCCGGAGCCTTCTCTTCTCCAGGCTGAACAACCCCAGCTCTCTCAGCCTGTCTTCATAGGAGAGGTGCTCCATCCCTCTGATCATCCTCGTGGCCCTCCGCTGGACCAAGTTGCACAGGGCCCAAAAGGAGCAGCTTTCCACCAGCTGTATGTTTCCAGGCCGTCACTGTCCATCCTCTGGCTTCCTCTGTTAGCAACTGGATTGAAGGGACTCCTGAAATGCAGTGGCTGCCTAAATATAGCAGTCCCACGAGGGTGGGAAGAGTGGCCAGGAGAGGCAGAGCACTTCCCACGGCTGCTGGGTACCGGGCGGGAAGGCGCAGTACTATCAGCGCTGTCAGCACGGTGGAGGTGCCCACCTTTCCCCACCCCCTGCCGGGCTCCGCAGCTGTGGTGTTCTTTCCGCTGTGCCAGTACAGCTCCCCTCTTTTGTGGTAACATAGCTGGACATGAGCAGGCAGTGTGCACTTGCAGCCCTGAAGGCCAATCGCATCCTGGGCAGCATCAAAAGATGCGTTGCCAGCAGGTCCAGAGAGGTAATTCTTCCACTTTGCTCTGGTGAGACCTCACCTGGAGTATTGTGTGCAGGTCTGGAGCCCTCAATATAAGAAGGACATGGACCTGATGGAGAGGGTCCAGAGGAGGGCCACGAGGATGATCAGGGGGATGGAGCACCTCTGCTACGAGGACAGGCTGAGGGNAGCAGGTCCAGAGAGGTAATTCTTCCACTTTGCTCTGGTGAGACCTCACCTGGAGTATTGTGTGCAGGTCTGGAGCCCTCAATATAAGAAGGACATGGACCTGATGGAGAGGGTCCAGAGGAGGGCCACAAGGATGATCAGGGGGATGGAGCACCTCTGCTACGAGGACAGGCTGAGGGAGCTGGGGTTGTTCAGCCTGGAGAAGAGGAGGCTCTGGGGAGACCTAATAGCGGCCTTCCAGTACCTGAAGGGAGCCTACAGGAAGGCTGGGGAGAGCCTGTTTACAAAGGCCTGCAGTGATAGGACGAGGGGCAATGGCTTTAAGCTGGAGGGGAACAGATTTAGACTGGAGATTAGGAGAGGGTTCTTCACTGTGAGGGTGGTGGAGCACTGGAACAGGTTGCCCAGGGAGGTGGTTGAGGCCCCTTCCCTGGAGATATTCAAGGAGAGGCTCGATGAGGCCCTGGGCAACCTGGTCTAGTTGGGGGTGTCCCTGCTGACTGCGGGGGGGTCAGACTAGATGACCTTTGGAGGTCCCTTCCGGCCTGCTATGACTCTATGACTCTATGACTCTATGATCTTAGCAAAAAAAAAAAGAAAACGCCTTTTCTATGTATGTTTTGCAGGCTTTGCTTTACCTCCTTTGAAGGAGTGGTGGGAAGTAATATGAGAGCAGGAATTCCTCGAGTTGTTATTGCACGGAGATTTAGGTACCACGGAACAATGTCCTAAAAGTCATTTTGGGGTGAAAAGAGTTACCTCAAATGGCATTGCAGTATAGCCTAGGGAGACAAGTTAGCCTTTGTCCCGTAAGAATTAATATCATACCTGTGCAGCACTGGAGCACCCAGCAGTGCTAGCTTGATCCAGATCACAAATATGAACGTATGACAGTGTTCTTATGAAAATAACGTGATACGATATTTACATCATCTTTATGCTTTTATGCTGGGTGTGGTGAAGACAGATGGTACCTGGCCCATCTAAAACCGAGAAGCTGATAGCTGAAATGGTATGAAGTTTGCCAGGACAACGTGTTCCCAGAGAAATCCGTGAACAAATCTGAACCAGCAGAATAAAGTTCAGCAAATTGCATCGCCTGGCTGGGGCATTTTGAATCTGGTTCTGAACATGCCCACACAAGATTTACGTCTGTGGAGCCACAGCCTCCACGAGGAGGCTGCTCCCGTCCCTGGAACAGAACAGGACAAGGAGGGGTGATTTCGTGCTGCCACAATCTTTCGCTGACTCCACATCCCTAATTGATCTTCGCAGACTGAATTCGCAGCACAGCCCAGGATATCACACTTCACATCAGGCTGGGAATTCTCAGTCCTGCGGGCCAGACTTAAAGCTGGTAAAAATGCATAAACCTGGCATAAAAGTACTGTTGCATGCCTGGGCTAATTGAGAAGATCCTGGGTATATTTTCAGACACTGCCTGTGCTCTAATTCTTAACAAGCTAGCTGTTTCTGGTCCTGCTATCTGTCACACAAAGCATGCAATTACTGAGTGTGGCTGGCTGTCACAGGCTATCTCTGCTTGCAGCTAAGCTGGCTTGTAGTTATCTTCCCATGAGCCAACTGTGACACTTATTTCACCTCTTATACGGGGCCCTGAGCCATATCTGTAGTGGCAATGACCAAACTTTTTTCTTCCCCATCTGAGTCAGAACTCCTCGGGGAGTATTGTCCCTCCTCACATTTGTCTTGATGTGCCTTATCTCCCCCAGGGGCACCTGGGGATGCTCACCCGGAGTTTCTGAGATCTGTGCTTCAGGATGACGAGCAAGGCAAAGGGACAACCTGCTCACACCACATTTGTGCCCTGGAATAAGAAAAGCTGCTCTGCCAACATGATGGTGGCTGTCATTTTGCAGGCATTTCTCTATGGGCAGTGCTCATGTAAGGGTGTCCCAACCCTTCTCCACCAAGCACATGGGCAGGTATGTCCATTGACCTAGACAGGCTTGAGAGTTGGGCTGAGAGAAACCTAATGAAATTTAACAAGAGCAAGTCTAGGGTGCTGCACCTGGGGAGAAATAACCCCCTGCACCAGTACAGGTTGGGGGCTGACCTGCTGCAGAGCAGCTCTGAGGAAAAAGACCTGGGAGTTCTTGTGGACAACAGGATGACCATGAGTCAGCAATGTGCCCTTGTGGCCAAGAAGGCCAATGGCATCCTGGGGTGCATCAGGAAGAGTGTGGCCAGCAGGTCAAGAGAGGTCATCCTGCCCCTCTACTCTGCCCTGGTGAGGCCCCATCTGGAGTACTGTGTCCAGTTCTGGGCTCCCCAGTTCAAGAAGGACAGGGAACTGCTGGAGAGGGGACAGCAAAGGGCCACAGAGATGATTAAGTATCTCTCCTAGGAGGAGAGGCTGAGGGACTTGGGTCTTTTCAGTTTTCAGAAGAGAAGGCTTAGGGGAGATCTAATTAATGCGTACAAATACTTAAAGGGAGGGTGTCAGGAGAATGGGGCTGGTCATTTCTCAGTGGTGCCCAGTGACAGGACAAGAGGAAATGGGCACAAACTTGAGTATAAGAAGTTCCACCTAAACATGAGGAGGAACTTCTTTACTGTGAGGGTGACAGAGCACTGGAACAGGCTGCCCAGAGAGGTGGTGGAGTCTCCTTCTCTGGAGACATTCAAAACCCACCTGGACAAGTTCCTGTGCAACCTGCTCTAGGTAGACCTGCTCTGGCGGGGGGTTGGACTAGATGATCTCCCGAGGTCCCTTCCAACCCCATATGATTCTATGATTCTATCCTGTGCTTTTCCTCCTGGTATTTGGTTCCTGTCACTGCACTGTCCTTGTTGTTGTGCTGGTGCCTTTACTTACAGAGCCATGTCATCAAACAAATCGGTATTGGAAATAACCCCGGTTTTCAGATTTTGTTTTATCCAGCTCAGTTGTGCTCACAGTGTGGTGAAAGAGCAGAAATGAGCAAAGCAGTGAGCATGGAGATTGGGTTGCTGTTTTGTAGACCTCCATTTCAAGGTGAGTCTGCAAGCCTACCAGGCTGTTGAGGAGATAGGTGGGGATTACTCCTCAGGAATTTGTTTTGGTATGGCCCTGAGCATACAGGCACATCGATGTGCCATGTATTGAATCAGAAATACCATGATGACATGATGCAAAGCATTGAACCTGTATGAACTTACTCTGTCAATTCAAATGTGTTCAAAAAATTCTGAAGGAGTCAGTTTGTCCCAGAATGTCTTCTGATGGAGCAGGTACTGTAGCCAGCTTACACCTGGTAAAAAAAGAATAAAGCTGGCACAGGAAAATTTTGTATATTGGGCTGAACAAAAAGAAGATTGCTGTGTGTTCACATCTGATCCAGAGTAAGCTGATCCCAAAAAGTCCACAGACCTGGTAATAACCAAGTTGTGACTGTGGCCTGAGTTGGCACAGAAGCCATCGCATTAACAGAATGAAGCCCAAGCACTTCTACCAACAATGGGCTTCCCCAAGAAAGCTGTGAGAGCAGAAATTCCCACAGTGCCCCTGGTCTGAGTGTAGCTGCCTTTAATCCTGCAAATTTATCCCTGTGTTGAACTTCATGCATTGTGCAAACTCCCCGTGAATTCATAAAACTTGGAGGACTGTGACTTAAGTGAGGTAAATTATAGAAATCAAAATTAAAGTGTAGAGCATATATTTTAAACAAATATTAAGGCCTCTGAAGTCTGCCCTTTGAAAGCTTTCTTCTTCAGGTGACTTTTATTTGAATGTTGAAGGGATTTTCATTTTGTGTTACATTTTACAATGAATAGGGAGTTGCATTTTGAAAGTAACTCTAAAAATGAAGAGTGAATTATCACCAAAATGCAAAAGAAAGGGGGGAAATAACCATAGGTATGAATTAACTGTCCTTTCAAATGAAAAATTAAAAACCCAGTACTGTTGAAGGAAATGTAGAACCATGTAAGGATTTCCACAATTAATACACAGGCTTAACTGGTTTAAGTTTCCCTTTCGTTTTATACAGCATGAGGTCCAGAGAGGCCATAATTTCACACAACTCTGGCTTTGTGAGTGAAGCTAACTTAAAATGTTCCCTCTCCTCCCTTCCCTGGCACCTTGTACCTGGTTTCAGCAGAACGCTGCCCTCTCTGTGGGCAGCTCCTGGTGCCAGAACCAGGGTTTGCAGGGCTGAGCCACACAGCAGCTTAAAAACAGTACACCCCCAAAAGAAGTGATTTTTAGCGTGAATCGGTTCTGATTTCTGACATCACCCCACAGACAGCTGTAGTGGCATCACCGAGAAGGCTGTGACGGCAAAGAGGAGCACATGGGAGAATGGTGAAATGGTGAAATGGCATTGGCAACTTCTTAAGTTACCTTCGACAGCAAAGCCAAGATCTCATGGAGCTGCTGCTGACGTGTCAATAGAAATGCCAGGGAAAGGTCCGTGGGAAGAGACAAAGCCTTTAGGCATCACCATGCAGCATATAATTTAACAAAAGACACCCACTGGTCATAATAGATGGTTGAAATGAAAAGTATTAGTCATCCTTGGGCTGGTGATTGACGCAGTATAATCCTCCAGGTATTGGGTTTTTTTAAACAAAACAGTGCCATCAAAATAAAGCAAAAGGCTGGAACTTATGGCGCATTGCTGGGTTTTGATGTGAGGCAAAATATTTTAGATACAGATTAGCTTGAAATGTCATTTTCTGTCTTCTCCTCTTCTTCTAGATCTTGTTGATTTACCAGGATTCTTCTATACTATACATTTACCCTCTGTGATCTGGTTTTAAGAAAGCCAAATATCAAGGATACTGTGACATGGCAATTTGGAAAAGTTCCTCAGTGTAACTGTTGGTGAAGAACTACCTAAATCAATACAATTATTTTATCTTCTGAAACATGAAGGCTTTTGGGGGTCTTCTGGTCTCAACAGAACCAATTTGAATAAAGAGCGTCTACAGAGAGCTATCATCCCCAGATAAAACATGTGGGATTCGCCTGTCCATTTTGCATGCCTACGTCTAAGCTGATCACTTAGCTTCCTTTAACAGTTGACTGAAAGAAGCACCTCCAGGGTACAGTTCATCTCATCCTGAAACAGACAGCCAAAGCGGCTCAGAGGAACAATATCTTAGCACTGACTACAAAGAAGACATGGTGAATTTGGACGCTGAACCCTGTGCTGAAGACATCTTGGGCTGGTGCAATGAATGCCATGCAGCTGGTCAATGCTCTTTCATATATTAAGGTTTTCAGCCAGTTTTTAAGATTTTCAGCAGTGCAACCCTGCATACTTTGGAAGTTGTTTGCCCATTTGACTAGCAAAGTGAAGTCAGACGGACAGGTATTTACCTGCTGTGAATTAGTGTAGCTCTGCTTGTGAAACTGCGCAGAAGCTCTGTTGACCAACTTCTCCCCTCTTAAGACTGGTGAATGTACTTCAAGGAAGTCATCATCAGAGACAAGTATGCTGTTAGGCAATGGTGAGCAGGCAATTTGCCCTTAGCTCAATTAGCTCTGAAATGGAAACGGCAGGAAAATCATACGAAGGATAGAAAAAACAGCACATGATTTCCCAACAGCACTTGAAAACTTTTTCTGCTGCTTTGATCATCAATTGCGCCCTCCTCGCACAAGCCCAGACTGGAGCCGTTACTTGGGCTAGGTGTAAATACGCAGGGACAAATGATGAGATGAAGGTGTACACCACAGGATATACTCCCAGTTCAGAGGGCGGCTTAAGTACTGAAGGCGGTGGGGCATTAATGGCATGCAAATGCGCGCTTCTGAATAAGGGCGTTCCCCCCCAGATCAGATCCTAAGTACTTGGCAAGAGCCTGTTGCTCAAACCCTCCTCGTGGTCCCCTTGCTGATCAAGTCCCTGATTTTCATCCAGGAGAGAAAGGATACCTTTATACTAACTTCAGGAGCTGAAATTCTGTTCACTGAGGATAAACATCAGGTCACCAAACTCGTTTTCCCCTTGCACTTGAATCTTGACAAGGTTGGGGGTAAAAACCTCTGCAGCTGGAACCTTCTTGACCTCCGTGGAATATAAGGAAGAAAATAAGGGCCAGTTACCTTGGAGTCAGGCGTTCCAAGCATTTTGTAACAGTTAGTCACTTTCCTCTCACCACTGAAATAAGGTAGGAGGGAAACACTTTATGACTTTTTGATGATGAAATGTTACACTGGCGAGGCGTAAAATTATGTTTAAATATCAACCTTCTCCCTGCGTCACACAGCAGTTTCCTACATGTTTGCATAGTACATTTTACAGGACAACAGCTAATATTTACATTTGATGTCACTTAAATCGTATATAGTTATCTGACATCTCTGAGCGCTTTAGAGAAAAGAAGATTATTGTCTTTATGAAAATGCTGAGAAATTGAAAGTCACAATTTCTTTTATACCTGGAACTAATTTGGGGGTTGGGGTACCTAACTTCAGACAAACTGTTTTCATTCAACTTTGCACAGCATTTTTCCTGGCAGTTGACTTTATATACTCCTTCTCAGTCCTTTCATCTTCTACAATCCTAACTTTCCAAAATGTTTGCAGATCCCTCAAAGTTGTGGCTTCCCTAAAAAAATCCTGGAGCTAAGCATCTTGCCCCAATACCACTTGCCTGATGAAATCTGCAGCTATACTGCCTTTTCTCAGAACCCTTGCAGCAACATTAAGGTCGAGCTCCTAGACTGACTCTCTAAGGCACCCAGGACCAGGCTGTACCCCAGCACCCACACCTTTATGCAATCTGGCTTCCTATAGCATATGTAGGCACCATGCCACATAGCCAAACCACCTCTGCCAAGTTTGATCAGTCTTCTGTCCAGATGCGTGCCAGCCAGTGCAAAAAGGGATAACAGTTTTATGCTGTGTCACCTTACCATATTTCAGAAGACAAAACAAGACAGGTTGTGTCATCTTGCAGTGTCTTTCAAGCGTTTGACACTCCAGCATACGTCCTGTCACTGTCAAGGACGTACATTGCCTCCTTGCTGCTTGTCATTGCAGGCCAAGAATAGTTTATGAGTAAGAAAGTTCAATCAACAGCGTGATGAGGTGAAGATCTTCTGCCCCAGGAAGATCCTATTGATGGACGTATGCAAAGGAATCTGGACTTAAAAATTGCAAAGGAAGATCTAAGTTATCTCCTTACTGAGCCCTCTTGTCCTGGCTGCAGTTTTCCCCATCTCTTCTCTGTTCACTCCAGAGATGGTAACATGGACTGATCAAGTAACCAGTTCCCTAGACTGCCCTGGACTCAGGGCTGAGGGCCCCAGCCACACAAGGAATCTGTAGGATTTGGGGTCCTTGACCTTGGCCCAGTGTAGTAAATGAAGCCCCATTACTCAAAATGCCCTTAAGCTGTACCCCTAAAATACTCACCTTTAGAATAATAAGGCTGCACCTAGAATGCTTGTATGACTTTTTAATCTCCAGCGCTCTGGGGTTTGCCTGTCCTTTTCAGTTGTCTGTTTGTTTAGTCCTATTTGCAGGCAAAGAGACGTTCATCAAATTTGACTGCATTTTATGGTGTGTAAAAATTTACCCCAGGCAATAACAGATAGACTTCTGCCCAAGTATCAGAGGTGGGAATCATCCCAAATGCCATAAGATGTCTACGGTGTAGAAGTCCAAACCTGACCTCTTCACATCTCTCTCTCTTCATAATAGTCGGCAGAGAAAGAAAGGCACTTCTTGGGCATGATTCATCTCATGTAAAAATGTCACATGAATCACTTTCTAGAAATGCCTATTTCTCTGTATTGACTCTGGAGGGAGCCTAGATGGATAACTGGGGCATAAATGGTTATACTGCAAATGTCCAGAGTTAGATGGCATGAATCCCACATGCCTTGTCTGGACCTAACAACCTACGGAAAGACTTTTTTCCTCATCTACTCCCATATCAGGTGTGCATTTGTCAGCTGCTCAGGTGTCTCTGAATATCTGCTGCAGAATAGCTCATTTGTCCCTTCACCCAGGAATGCCAAACACCACTCTATCAAGATGGTTGAAGAAAAATATAAATAAGGCTAGTGGGACTTGGCTGCAGGACATGAAGATCAGCAAGAAGCATCACAGAATGGTTAAGGCTGGGAGACGCCTCTGGGAATTGTCTAGTCTAGCCCCTGCTCAGAGCAGGGTCAGCTAATGCAAGTTGTTGAGGACAACATACAGTTGGGTTCTGAGTATCTCCAAGGATGAAGACTCCACAACCTGTTTGGGTAGTCACCCTTTTAGTAAAGAAGTATGGGGTCTTTTAAAGTTGAAATGGTATTTCTTGTATTTCCATTTATGTGAATTGCCTTTTGTCCTCTTACTGGGTACCGCTTAGGGTCTGGCTTTATCTTCTTTAGTCACCCCATTGGGTATTAATATACATGGATCAGATACCCGCTGAGCCTTCTCTTCTCCAGGCTGAACAATCCCAGATCTCTCAGCCTCTCCTCATATGTCAGATGCTCCAGTCCCTTCATCTTCTTCATTGCCTTTTGCTGACTTGTTGGATTAAGTTCCTGTCTGTATTGTTCTAGGGAGCACAGAACTGGACCCAGCACCCCTGATGTGTCTACCAGTGCTGAACAGATGGGAATAATCACCTCCCTCGACCTGCTGGTGACCCTCTTCCTAATGCAGCCCAGGGGCTGCTGGCATCATTTTGAGCTATTGCATTAGACAAGGGCAGAGGGCAGCTGCCAACGTGACTGTAATTCAGTTCCCAGGAGTGCCAGAAGCATATCTTCTAGTTAAAGAGCTGCAGCCTTTAGGCAAGCCAAGTACAGCACACTAGGGAGGATGCTTCACAAGGAAACTGTATGTGTGGGAGGGCAGGTAGGGAGTTCCTAAGGAGGACCACTATTCTGGCCCTAGCCTTCAGTTGCTACTGAAAGAATGGCAATATGTATCATGGTCTTCTGGTTGATGGGTGGGTGCTGAGGAAGGACCAGCTGCTCTCTGTACAAAAGGAGACTTGGCATGTGGCTGGCAGATGGGGTAAAAAAAGAGAAGTTAAGTGTGAAAGGAGGCCAGGCACAAGCAGGTTTGTCTGCAGGTATAGGGTCTCTAAGGGCATGAAGCCTTTGACATTTATGCAGATGGCATTGCCTGTGGTCCTTCTTGGCTGAGAACCACTGAGAACCACCTGCCATGGTTGTGTGCAGGTGGCTGGAGAGTCCTTTCAAGCATAGGATCCTGCTGCAGGCACTTGGGTTGGAAGGGCCCCCCATCGCCCTTGCCTGGATTGTGAAGATCACAGATTGACCATGCTGATCTGAAGGGTGTTCTCCATTCTGGCTTTGAAGTGATATTGTGCATGGTACTAGCAAGACTTCAGCCTCTCTTAAAGATCTTCAGGACAGATAAAGATGGAGCACTTATTGTCATGGAGATCCTGGGGGTAAAACTGCAGAATACAAAACGGCCATGACAGAAAAGAATTTCTGCTCTCTGAAAGACACTCCTTTGCCCTGTGAGTGGATCACAGTGCGTAGGGGCCAAGCTGTCCATTATCTAAAGCATGGGATTATCTAAACAAAGAGCATACAAGTCATATTTTGGATGTTTTGGTACAACACTCTAGCAAAACTTGTGAGAGAAGCTGGGTTTGTTGCATTATGACCTTCAGCAGGTCAATTCATCTCCCCTTGGGCCTTTATTTCTCATCTCTCTCAGAAAGGCACTATGAAGAAGAATGCATGGCCGGTGAACGGCACTGGCAGATGAACCAGGGCTGCAGCTCCACAGTGATCTAACCTCTTCCAAACCAGGTGGACCCATCTCCTCCCCAATGGCCTGGTAGGTGTCGGGCCAAAGCACAAGCAGGAAAGAGCTCAGTGTTTTCATCCGGTTAGGGTGATGAAATGGCTGCGGGGAGGACCCAGGGAGCACCAAAGCTGGCACCAAGACAGAGCTGAGTGCCTGGGCAGGGCTGGGTGGTGGCAATTCACAGGCAGAGTGGCCAAGGCTCTTGCGGGAGGGGAGCCAGCAGAACACCATCTTAATTCTTCTGCACACAAGCTATTTGCCAGTGTCGTGTGAGCTACGAGGGGACATTTGTAAAAGCTTTATCCACCTGAATGAGTCACAGAAGAACATTCTCGGGAATTTTTTTTTCTGGTTTGCCCAGTCCACTGAAATGAGTCAGTTACTAGTGGAGATAATGAAAAGTGTTCGCTGAAATAAAAAATGCCAGCATTCAGCAGGGTGGCACCCCTCCTGCTCAGTGCTCCATGCTGTAAAATTCCAGCAGGCAAGGAAGGCCGCTTGGCTCTTGTTCAGGAACTGGCAGGAAACAACCCCCACTAAGCTGTGATTCAACACCAAGAGAAAAAAAAAAAAAAAAAGAAATGCCTTCCTCTGTAACAGGGAGCACAGATGAACATGGCTGGGTTAATAAAGCAACGCTGCCCTGTCACATCTGGAAACTCAGGTTGGGGAAAAAAAAAAATATCCAATTAGCTCCAACTGTCCTTACTATAGTGGTCCTAAATCAGTCCCTGGAGAGCCGTTGCATCAGATAACTGCATCCTGCGGTGACTGACTACATGTTCTACAACATTTGCCACAGATGGCAGCCACCAGCCAGGAGAGAGGGGTGCCCATTAGCAGAGAGGCAGAACTCAGCTAAAAGTGCCTCCCCCGGCTCGGAAAGGTGGTAATGGCATGAAACAGAGCTGCTTGCTAGCAGATGCCCCTCCCATGCAAAAGAGGTTACTGATCTAAATTAAAAAAGAAAAAAAAAAAACAAAAACCAAACCACAAAAAAAACACAGATTCTACAAAATATTCTTCTTTTTTTTTTTGCCTTTTTTTCTCTCCTTCATTGTAAAGCACCCAGGCAAAGCCAGAGCTTTGCAACCTTCCCTTGTTCCAGGCGCTAAAGCTTGCTGTGTGCAAAAAAAAAGCACCGTGAGAGACTAGCTGGATTCTCTCAGTTAGCAGGTGTTGGAAGCCTGCAGGGATCTGCAGGTTAATTAATCCTGACTTACCAGGGCTGGGGAGGCTTATTAGCCTCCACCCTAAAAATGAGGAAGACAGGAGGAGCCCTCTGGGGGGGAGGCAGGTAGTGTTTGTGGGGAGAGAAGCTGAGGCAGAGCCAACTCTGGGGAAGAGGCTTTAGGTGGGGCTTATGAATTCATTTTTCATCCCTTTTCTCTCAATAAAAGCAAAGTTCAGAAGAAGTATATTTTTACACTTTAAAACAAGCATCCAATTTGTCGATGGTTAGTGGGAGCTCCAGTAGCTGCTGTGCAGAAGCCAAATGAAATCTCCCCACGCTCTACCGCAGAGCTGGGTGAGCGCTTTGGCGTTACTCACCTTTGCTGTCTCAGACCCTAAATGAGGAATTTTTAAGGCCCATAAGGGGGCGGGAGGGGGATATTTGACTTGCTGTCAGGGCTTGTGAGACCACACGCTTGACTTGATAGCGTTTCTGTGCTCGTCTGCCTGCATGTCATAGGATATACGTTGCTTTCTAATCAAATCCAAAATGTCAGGGAAGGTATCCCTGGCCAAAACCCTGTTGACTGTGGGGGAGGGAAAAAGGGAATGGAAACACCACAGGAGGGGGATGGGCCAACTGTTTAGCATAGCTACAGCTTCAAGCATCTCTGCAATTGTTTATGGTTCAAACAACTGGCTGATGGCACCCACTTGCACCTTCTTGCTCAACAATGCCTCTATCTCCTCTTTCCCCCTCCTCCTCCTTGCCTTTGAGGCGTTGACACCCAGACAAACTCAGCCCTGGTCTCCGCAGGGAGCAGGGCGAGGTTTTCCAGGGAGGGCTGGATTGTGCATCCCAGGCTTCCCTCCCACTCCCAGCTCTTGCCCACAACATCCTCCCACCTGGCTTCCCTCCAGGCAGCTGGAGCAGCTCAGGGTGGCAGGTAGGACAGAGAAGTGGGAGATGACCAGACAGCCACCACCACCGTCCCAGGGGGTGTGCACCAAACCACAGGGTTTAATGCCCAGACAAATATCAGCAAGGGAAAAGGAAGAGGGATCACATCCCTCCTTGGGTGTGGAATTGCCCTGTCTGGGAGAGGGGGAAAAGAGATGCCTGCAGAGCTCCTGCTATGGCAAAACACGTAAAGTCCTGCACACAGAGGGAAGGGCAACCCAAGGAGCACCCTGGAATAAAGACAAACAGGAAAGGGAGGAAAACACAGAGGATTAGTATGGAGGGAAGTGAGAAACAGGGAGTTACCAATTCCTACAGGGCACCCCTGGCAAAGAGGTCAGAAGGGTGGCAGGCATAAAAGTGGTCACCCTTGTCGTGTGCTGGGCCTGCAAAAGGTCTTCTCTCCCACAGTACATTGGATTCAGACCTCTCATCCATAGCGTGTTCTCAAGGCAAACTCAGGTCAAAATAAGCCCTTAATGATAGTAACAATTACCTTTGATAGAGCTTAAAAGAGAAGAATAATCCACCTTTTTTTTTTTTTCTTTTAGCAAGGGGGTGAAAAAAGCATGACTAGTACTCCAGGGAGGACTACTAGGCTCCAGGCTATCACTTGTCCCGATTCTCAAGGAATAAATCAAGAGAAAACTCCCGGTGTTTTATTTCACGTGAGAAATGAGAATGAGCTTGTTCCCATTTCAGAGGGTTTGCTGGGATGCCCCTTTCCCTCCTCCAGCATCTGCAACCAAGATCTGAAAATTACAAAAGCGATGAGGGTGGTGCTCACCGCCCAAGGATAATTCCCAAATTCCCCCCCCCCCCTCCGCCGCCGACAGGAACATCCCACTGAAAGCTGTTGCCTGTAGCGAACTCAATCATGAGCCACCTAGTGGCATTTGCCAGAAGTCGGTGTTACAAGCAACATGGAATCATAGACGCATAGAATGTGTTGGGTTGGAAGGGACCTTTGAAGGTCGTCTAGTCCAACCCCCCTGCAGTAAGCAGGGACATCTTTCACTAGATCAGGTTGCTCAGAGCCTCATCAAGCCTGACCTTGAATGTCTCCAGGGATGGGGCCTCCACCACCTCTCTGGGCAACATGTTCCAGTGTCTCACCACCCTCATTGTAAAGAACTTCTTCCTAATGTCTAATCTAAGCCTACCCTGCTCTAGTTTAAAACCATTGCCTCTCGTCCTATTGCTACATCAGCCTTCAAGCCCCAAAAAAGAGGTTGATAAAGCGGTTTAGTGGCAGCTTTGTGGTCCATCCATGCCTTGCCCGAATGGCACTGAAATCTTTTTTGTTGCTGGCTGGGCTGCCCTGTTCCTAGAGCATCCTTTGGGGCATGGACCAAATGCTGAGCATCTCCATAGGAGATAGCACGGGGTGCAAAGCCATGGGGCCCCCTTTCCCAAGATCTGGCTTGTGGTGGCTTCCTGACCCAGCTTGCGTTGGTTTCCTTTGCATTGGTTTCCTTTTCTCCGAGCTGAAAGCACTCACGTGTTGCAGATGCCTTAGATGAACAGAAAGCCCTCCCTCCTGTATAGAGGATCTATGGGGGACTGCATAGGGGCCTTCATGGGCAAAGGAATGGGAAAAAAAAAAAGAAGGCTTATTGTCCAGAGGCAGGGGAAGGGGAGGTCTGTCTGGTGCCGTATCCCTCCAGGCACTGCTGGGGGGGGAAGGGGAAGCGGGCGGAAAGGAAGCCCAGGCAGCCCCAGGATATTTCTTAGGGGTGATAAACTCCTGTGGAATGGACATCCGAGTCTGGAAGTAGCCAGCCTGCATTACCAAGTTTTGAAACACGTGAAGCAAAATTAAATTGGTCAATTTGAGCACTACTCATTGCATCACATCAAAAAATAGCTGGAATAGTTATTTTTCCTCCCTTGCTTTCTTAAGAGAGAAACACAGATCTACAAAAATCATAATTAATCCCCCATAAATCAGCATGCCCCCCAAAGGCAGTTCTTTAAATTTGCTTTTGCCTTTGCAAGTTCCATGGCTAGGAAGCTTTAAACAATTCAAATGCTTGTTTTACATGAGAAGATGCTAAGATTCTCATGAAGTCACCACTTACCAGAATCAGGGGTTAAGAAAAGCACCAAATGTCACAAGACTTACGGTAAAATCATGGAGATTCACAACATAAATATATGTAACTTTGTGTTTTGAATTAGTTTCAGCCTTCTGAAAGCCAAAGTTTCCAGGTTTTTGTTTGGTTTTTTGTTTGTGGGTGGTTGTTTTGGTTTGGTTTGTTTCGGTTTTTTGTCTGCAGAACATATCCCAAAATATCAAAAAGCCAAGTGAGAGTCTGGTTTAAAGAGCCAGAAAGATTATACGTAGAGGCAAGGGTATGGCAAGAATGCTGTGATTGGACATATCAATCATTTCTATGGCAACAGAGTAGGATATAACAATACCATAGAACTGAGCAGAGGAAACTGGGCAAAAAGAGAACATCATTATACACTACCAATATTTTCATTTACTCGTTGTAGAGATGTAATCACAAAATGCAGAAAACCGTATGCAAAATATCCAAAATTATTGTTTATATTTCCACATTTATAGTTTACAGAAGCAAAACATATCTTGTATACAATGAGTGTTTCCTTGTTCTTCCAGGGAGTGTTTGTAAATCTGTATGACTATAAACAAAGGATATGTTTTGTGAGAGTGTATATAATATAGCATAATATACTGGGAGTGGGTGATTGCATGTACAGACACAGAGACTGAACCTTAAATAGCCACAAAGCCTTTGCCTTTCTATACTCCTCAGATGAAAATCATAACGTTAAACACAAAGAGTGATCGTTTTCATATTTTTCTCATAAATGTATTTATTACTTCTCTTTTTAGTCACCATGAGTGGTATTTATCCTGCCTAAATTATAGTGCCCCTGTTGTGAGATAGCAGCCTGAACTACCACAGCAGCCAAGGCAGACTGAGCCCATACAGTCAGCGGAGCCTAGCAAGCTCCTTTCCTCCTCCAGAGGTAAACTCCAACACCTGGTCAGCCAAATTGCTCTCCAGACTCTGAGAACTGTATGATTTAGATCCTTGCTGACTGTACCAAAGAGTTTAGACGCCTTGCTCTGGTGCAGATCTTTATGCTTTAGACACCTGAGGCACAATCCAGCTGTCTGGCCAGCAGTATCTGACACCATTTCAGACCCCTTTGGGTAGCTGTGACATCCCCACGGAGCTGGTGGAGGACCTCTGTGAGACTTCTGGAGCAGTAGCTCAAGACTTAGCAGGATACTTGACGTCATTTGAAATGGCACCTCGTCTGAGGTGACTGAATCAAGCCCTTCAGAGGGGAGCAGCAGCCAAGGAGTAAAAGGTGTAAAATCAATGTGGGGAGTCCAGGGAGCAAGTCAGGATGAGCAGGGGACAGGCTGGGCACACGTACAACATCGCTGGGGCAAGGACTGGCTGCCAGCATCTGAGCTCACACACAGCTCTTGGCACAAGGGGTACAGGGTGCACGTCCAGGGGTCCTGTGGGAGGCTGCTTAGGACAACTAAGACCTCCTATAGTGCATGCAGGACCCTGACACCCTAAAATCAAGCTGAGCTGAAACCTCACCCTTGACATTTACACTGCATTTGAACCCATCACCCACGCTTCCTCTCCAGTAGCTGGAAAGAAGCAGGCGCTGCCAGGAAGCTGTATCGTCTATTCTGAAGATATGCTATCAAAAGAGAGAAATTACGCCTTGGAAATACCTATATTTCTCCTCTGACCACAAAGGGAATCTCAGTGTAGATGGGTTTGCTGTAAAATGCGTCAGAGGAGCCCTGTCTGATGTACCTTTAAGAAGATCGAGAACGAGCACAGATGGCAGTAAGTATACGGGGATGTAGTCCTATAATGGGGAGCCTTCCTATCCATTCACAGGCATTATCTCGATATTGGTGGCAATATTGACATAAATTTCTTAGATTAAACACTGATGATGTCATGAAAATGTTTACTGTTGTCTGAGTCCTTAAAGGTTATTCTATTTCCTATCCAGACAACGGAGAAGGTCCCTCACTGCTGTTCCCCATGGGTCTATCCTTGCTTTTATTTCTCTTTAGCTGCCTCTTCATGGCAAGGCCAGCTTGAAATATTGTTATAGATTTCTAAAATCTTTAATTTTAGAGCAGGGACAGGGGAACAAACAACAAACTTGCATACAAAACGAAGATGTGTATTGGGTGTGATAAGCAGTAGACTGACAGCTGTCTCCTGGAGCCCTTCCTCTGTCGGATAGCACAGGCCCCCTCCCATTGCCCAGACAGCTTCCAGTATAGCCCCATATTCCTTTTCTCAAATAGGTGGTCATTAGTGCTGCACACACCTTTGTTAGCTTTCCTGATCCTGACATCTCCATAACAGAAGTGGAAACGAAAACATCAGCTCTCAGAAGGTTGTCTTTTCTCTTGGAGAAAGCTAGACATGATTGTTTTGAATTAAGAAACAAAACAGCCTCCCACACAAGGCCAGAGATGGTGCTGAAAGTCTCCTGCACACCTACATATAAACACACACACTACAGAATAGCTCACAGAATAATTCCATTTGGAAGGGAGCTGTCTGAGGGCCTCTCATCCACCTGACCCATCTCTTCACTAGAACAGGGCTCTCTCAGGTCAGGTTGCTCAGGGCCTTGGGTAGCTGTGTTGTGAGTATCTCCAAGGATGGGGGTTCCAGGGTCTCACTGGGCAACCAACCCCACTGTGAGGTTTGACTTTCCTTTTATCTGATTGAGATTGTCTTTGTTGCAGCCTGTGCCAGTTGCCTCTTGACTTGAGCTTGGCCTTCACTGTAGCTTCTCATAGCATCCTTAGAGCCAAACTGCAGAAACGGATGAGTGGACTGTATGGTGGGTGGAAAGCTGGCTGCATCGCTGGGCTTAAAGGTTTGTGGTCAGAGGTACAAAGTCCCACTGGCAGCTGATTGCTGGTGGCCTCCATCAAGGGTCAGTACCGTTTAATGTCTCTGCTAATGAGCATTCCTCTCCCCTTGCTCACAGAGCCAGTCATCTCTGGCTACAGAAGGCAGGCAGGGTAGTCAGGCGTGATTTGTCCTTGCGAAGCCCGTGCTGGCTGTTCCCAGTTACCTGCCTGTTCTTCATGTGTCCAGTCACAGCTTCCAGAAGACACCCTCATAATCTTTCCAGTTTAGGCCAACCAGACTGCAGTTCCTTGGATCCTTTCTTACCCTTCAGATGTGACGTTTGCCTTTTCCCAGCCATTGGAGACCTTCCCCGATGGTCACAGCCTTTCAAAGAAGGTGGAAAGCTGTAGCTGTCTCCCTCAGCACCCTCGGATGCATCCCAAGTCCCATGGACTTCTGTTCTGCCAGACTGCAGGCCACATACACTTTACAATCTCAAAACACCACATCTGCCTACAATTCGATGTAACGCAGCCAGTGCCAGGAACTGCAGTCTTCAGGCTGTGCTTTTCTAGAGAATCTTTCATATCTTTGTAGTTCTGGCTGGGAGATTAAACAGAAAACCGTTCTGATCTCCATACCACTGCTTTGCAACTAAACACAGCAGTGTCTACAAAAAGACAGAAATTGACATTATTTTTCCTAAAAAGGCTTGAAGCCACCATCCACCCTGCTCTTAGAAACTTTACAGTCCTTAAAGGAAAAAATTAAACCCTCCTCCCTCTTAAATGTTTCCAAAAAATGACATAACACTCCCTGAAGAATCAGGAACTGGAAAGCAGGTCTGGAAGGTCTGCTGGTTTTTCTTCCTTCACACATTCTGCTACTGTAAATAAGTAAATTCTTGTATCAAATCCTGCTTCTTGCTCAGCTGCAAAGGGTGGGATGTCCCATGGCCAAACTGTTTGCAGACTTCTATGTTAGAGCGCATTGCCTGGATCCCTTCACAGTTGATGGAGTGAATCAGGCTTTCCCACATTTCCTCACAAGGTAGATATCTAAACCAGGTCAGATGTTTCCCACAGTTACTGAAATGGGACATACAGGACCAGGTCAGATGTAGATGTCTACATGGAAATGTTAGTTGAGATGCATGCTGCCTGAAATGCATATTTAAAAGTGACATAGATATCTAAAAGCATGTTCCTGGCTCCTGTTCTGGCCCTCCAACTAAACTATGAGTCACTAGAAGAGTCTTGGTAAAAAAAATAAGTCTTTGGGCGTATTAGAGCAAATCTGGAGGGAAGCAAATTCTAATTCTTCCTTGAAAGCATCTAGCCATCAATACCAAAACCAAGGTGTTAGTTTGACTACCTTAGATGATTTTGAAGACAAACATGATTTCTCAGAAACTGGCTATTTGTAAAAGGGTTTTGAGTGTGACAATAAGTTTCTTGTGCTATGTCCTTGTGTCACCTGTCAGCACATGTCCACAGTGTACTAGAAATTAGCTCTTTCACTGGCTTGTGCATGGTGATTTACAGTTAAGAAAACAATTGTAAAACTCTGCGTGTGTGGCTGTAGCTCCATAGGCTCACAGGGGGCACAGGAGAGAAGACAGAGTAAGGAATCCAACCCCTTGCTCTCAACAAATACGTTCAGAAGTTGAATGCAGGGATTAGCCTAGATACTCCCTACAATATTGCATCAACACCATGTTTGCATAGTTACTCCCAGTCCCAGAACAAACAGTAAGGAAACAGTGAATCAGACCATGGAGGTTTCCAGAAACCTGAGCAGACAGACTGACTGAGGTGCTTGTGCAATGAATAAAAATACTGTCACTTCTCCCCAGCCAAACTCACTCCCGAGTAATTTACTCAACGTTGCGTGAAGCACCTGTAGAAGTTTCAACATGAGGACTTTTATCATTCTGCTAGAGGCTTGAAGTTGAAAAAATATTCTATCATCTGAACACACAGTACATTCAAAAAGGATTTTTGCTTCAGGACAGGTAATTCCACAATGAACTGAATCTTGTGCTTTCTCAGCTGAACCGTGTCTGCATCCCTAATTCATTGTAGGTAAAATTCTGTTATCCTGATTTGGGTCGTCTGTTAGAACTAATGAGGATTTCCCCAGAGAGGGTACTGATGAAAGATGCAGGTCTAGAACCAACTACACTAGACATTGAAGCATTTCCATCACATTAACAAATGTTTTGAGGTGAATCAAAATTCCTTCAAATCATAATATTGAAAAAGATATGTGAAAATATTAAAAACAAAACCAGAAATCTTTTTCATTCCATTAAATTAGTTAAGATATCCCTGGGTTTACTTCTTGGCTCTTAATGGATTATTGTTAGAGGGCTATAATCTGTGCAACCCCAACTTGTTCTTTACATATTTATTCTCTAGTGGATCAAGCATAATAGATTCAGCAGCTCCCATCCTGCCACCAGTGTTAAGCTTAGAGAAAGTAAAAGCAACTGTAATCTGTACCTTTCAGGTATGAAATACTTCCTCTAAAATTAAAAAGAAAACAGAAAACAAACAAAAAGAACCTCTCCTTATCTCCATCCTGAGATATATCTATCTGTGAAGGCAGCACACATAATGAGAGAGGAAAAGGTGCCAGTAGACAGGTGTGACCTGGCTTTCGTTAGCTATACCTTTATCTAACTGGGTGGAGACAAAAGAAACAAAATCTTTCCATTTAGCTGTGTCATTATGGGGTGAGGCACCCTGGCTTTGGTGCACTGAAACTCTGACAGTGGGTAGAGTCATGCTCTCCCACTGGCTTCAGTTGCTACATCTCTTTCCCAGCTTCTCAAATGTCCTCACTTTCCCCACCTTTCCTCATCGCTGGAAAGTGGTTATGTGTCCAGGAAGGCATGGCCCTCTATATCCTTCCAGCACTCCCGTGCATTACAGTACTACAATTTGTCCCTCACATCTTTCTCCTCATCCCCTTTGGTCATCTGACGGTCTGGGCAATTTGATTCAACAGCCGAAATGCAGCTCTCGGGTATGCACCTCCAGAGCTCCCACTGACTCCAGAAGAATTTGCACGTGCGGTACTAAATGAAGACTTGCTTAAAGGAATTTAACAAGACAGTTTGTCACATAATACTTATGCAACTCCGTCTGTGACAGAAAATATGCCCATTAATAGTTTCAGAAAGAGGAATTTAGCTTACAGCTCTTCAAAGAGCAAATCAACCATTTAGGTGCACAGCAAATAAAACCATATAATTTCATTTACTGCAACTTCTAGGTTGACATAATGGTTTATCTATTGGTGATTAGAAGCCATTCTGCAAATGCTTCCTGAATTACCTGCAGAAAAGTCAAAAAAGAAGCCCAGTGGTGCACAAGTCACTGTTTTCTGGTAGGGAAGCTTTACTCTTGCAGTCGTGAAACATGTTGCTTAGCACTCAACGTGAGCCGAGAGTCAAATCCAATAGCATGCAGATATGAAATATTTTGCAAACATCAAATAAAATATTTCACAAACAAACCGTTGTTTGAATTTTGTTCCAAAGTATTTGGGCAATACTTTGAAATGTATCTATGCAAAGACAAGTGGGAGTTTTCAACATTTCACTAACTCTGATGGGCCAGCTCTGGCATAAGTATTATTTTTATCTGTTTCTACCAAGAGAATACAAAAATTCTAACACTTAATATGTTTAGCAAAGCAATGCTGTGGCTGGAAGCAGCACAAAGGACGTAAGGCTTTCACTGTGCTATCTGGGGATTAAAATTGGCAAACGTGTTTCTCTAGCCTGGCCTTCCAGTAGAGTCACGGAGCAGAAACGAGAGAGGCACCCACTGCAGCGAGGTATCTCCCTCTCTGAATGAAGGCTTGCTCCTCACAGAGCGCTTCGTGGTGTCAGGGTGAGAACTCGCACAAAGAGGACACCCACCACCTCCCTTGGGCGACTGCCGGAGTGCTGAGGAGGCTCGACAGTCTGGTAGAGACCTACTTCCCAAAATAAAACCTGACCCGTGGGTTAGTACAAACAGTTCAGGACAGCCTTCTGCATTGCCTGCGGTACCTAGCCAGGCTGAGCCCACACTTAGGAAGATTTCTAGCCACCTCTTCCTACAGCCCCATTAGCCCAGCTAACGTGTTGTAAAATGCAGTTTTATGAATCACTCCCTGAAGCTTTTTGGGTGTCACTGAAGGGTCACAGTAACAGAAAATAGGGAGCATGTGGCTTATTTACAATGGCTTCCCCTCCTCAGCCCAGAATAGTGGGGCTGAGACCCGCCTCAAGCCCTCCAGCATTGCACAGCTCTGTCCTGGGTTGAGAGACACAGGACTAATTTTTCTTCTAATGATGGGGAAAATTGCACTTTTAGAAGACTCTAGTGTCTGAATTTGTGAAAATACTTACTTTATAGCCAGCCAGGCTCTGTGGGATTCAAGGTTCTAGTGTTTTCGAGCCTTGCCAGGTGCAGGGACAAGGAGGAGCAAGGCCTGGGCATTTGACCCGGGCTGGCCAACAGGATTATTTCATACCATGAACATCACATTCAATATAAATTAGAAAAGTTTGCTGTGTAGCTCTCTCTCCCTTGATGGCAGGGTCCAGACAACTCCTTGCCCCAGTGCCAGATCCCTGAGGCCTTCCCTTCCTCCTGAAGCCATTGCGCTCGCAGTGCCCGCCATTTGCTGTCCCTGCTGGGAGGGCACAGCTTCCTACTGATAGAATGGGCTGAGTATAATTCTTGTACATCTTATATCAGTATCGGGATTAATACTGGTTCTTTAGTATTTTTCTTAATTATTTAGTCTTAGTCTATTAAATCTATTTATATTTCAACCCTGGTGTTTCTTTGTGTTCCCCAATTCCCCTTTCTGGGTGGGGAGGGGTCATTGGGGGATAGAATAATCGTCTAAATGACAATAGATTGTTATGGGTTTTCTCAAGCCATAACAAGCTCTCAGAGACCCCGTGGGGAGCTGGGGAGCTCAGGACACAGCTTGTCACCCGGGTTTGTGTCTAAGCTGCCTCCTGCAGCTGGAGCTCCTGGACTGACTTTAATGGCACTTTATATGGCTCTGTACGAGACGTGGGCTGACTCCAAACCTCAGATTACAGCTCTGCAGCTTAGCCTCTCATTTGCCTCTCCTTGAAAATCTTCCCCTGCAGTGGATAGGTAAGGATCGTTCCCAGTAATGGAATCTGGGCAGCTACAGCCAAAAACTAACCCTCTGCTGGCACTTAGGAGGTATTTTCAATAATCTGGAATAGAGGTTGAATTTTCTGTGTATAATTACTGGATGCAGCAATATGATTAATGACAGTTATCTCCTGTGATGAAACAGGAAAGTTTGGTGCAGAGCCAGCGCTGGGAAGTGAGGGGAGCTGAAGCTTGGGCAAGGAGAAGGGCGATTACAGCTCCTTACCCCCTGACCTTGCAGATCTGACAAAGTACCATTCAGGTCTCAGCAGTTTTTTTAGGCTTTACCAGTCAGGTTTAAATCAAATCTCTGTTAGTCCAGCCCAGTGTTAAGTCATCAGAGGTGGTGGTACAAGAGATGCTGTGGAGAGGCACTACAGAGGGAAACAGGAAAAATCCAACTTGTGCTCCAGGAACTCCTGATGATCTTTTTCTGAACATAAATCAGGCTCCTCACATCTGATCCCATAGCAGAGAAAGATGTCACAGCAATTGCCTCGAGACAGAGAGACTGTAACACCAAGGATGGCCCTTCCCAGAGTAGTAATGCGATGTGCCCTCTGGTGAGAAACTGGTGGAATAAACCAGAAAAATCCCCAAATTTTGCAGCCCTCCCGGGTTCATCAGCCCACTGTTAGGACGGGTGATCTTCTTCTCATTTGGTGGAAGACTTAAGGACAGCCTGTATCTCGAAGGAGACAAGTCCTTCAGCTGAGCTGGTGTGGTACGAGGCTATTTCATACATTGACGTCGCTCCCTTCCTGGGGCTCTGCATCTTCCTTTCTCACCAGTCTTTCCCATGGGATCTGCTGGACCACTGGCTTCTCCTCTGCCTACATCCAAAGAGCTTTCCACCAACCAGGTTCTCCACTTCCTATGTACAAAGAGCTTCCTACCACCCCTCATGTTTCCTTTGCAAATGCAGAGCCTCCCTTGTCCTCTTCTGCTACAAACAACTTCTTTGTGGCTCTGCCACACCAGGGCAACAGCCCCCAGCCCCAAAAATGGCCTGGCATGGCCCAAAATTTCTTCCTTGGCCACATTGCTTGTCTGGTGGCATGGGGGAAGCTGAAGTATGGCATGATAAAACTTGTTCGCCAGAGTTGCCAAAGGTAAGTCTGTTTTGCTTCCTTGTTTGCGGCACCTTGACAAGGTCAGGTTGAAGCATCTGGCAATAAGTCACTAACTCAAGGCCGCCGCGTGAGTCAGCAGCACAGCCTGGCAGGGCTCAGGAATGCTGATTGCTGGGTCTTGCCGTCACCACTAGATCATGTTTTCCCCGTGGTTGCCCTAGCAAAGCTTTCACGGGTGAATACAGCACAGAAATATCTCCCTTAATGAGGATTTCCCACTGCAATTCTTGGCAGAGCTGAATTGCTGCAGATTCATGAGCCTCCGTTCAGATCTTCTCTAATTCCTCTTTTGAAACCCCATTACCTCCATCTGTGTTGCCTTTTGCATCAATCAGCCATTTTTACTTGATGGGCTGTTTTTGTGTTTATTTTGTTTCTTGCAAACTCCGATAGAATTTCGCCAACTGAATTTTATAGACTCCTTCATTACTCACATCTTGTGTGCAAACAAATGCAGCCTGCATGAGGGAAAAATACAAATCAGCACAATTTTATTTTTCTAAGAAGGCAGAGAAGTTCTGAGTTCTACCCAAAGCAAAGCAGTTTCATTGCTCAAAGCAGTACTAACTAACAAAGATGGCAGTACTACATCAAAACAATTCAGATACGTTGCCCAGAAAATCTTTTTCCAGCCCTGGAACTGATGATTTTGCAGCTTCTATTTCAATTGCATTCAATGGCTGAGGGTCAAATTCAGCCTGACGCTGAAGAGTGACCGAATTTAAGTCCATTAGGGCTGACGAGGGCCTCCATGTCCCCTCCAGAGGTGAACAAGCTCCAGTGACATTTTGCAGAAGGACAGTGGATAATAATTTTGCCTTTATAAATCCCGTGGTATGGGCAATAGGTGGATGAACTAGTATGTAGGCAGGCATCCTTGCAAATGAACACCACCCAGGACCATTTTCTGTTGGTAAGGCCAGCTGGGAGGGATCAGTTCTCGTCCATTATATTCAACTCCCTTTACATCTAAAGTAGAGTATCTACTGGGAAGCAGACCTTGACGGTGCTGGCTTTCAAATCCCTTGGAAGAGTGTTAGTCACCCCGGGCCAGGCACTGTTTAACAAATGAGCAGTGTTGATGACCGGGGGCTGGTGGCTGTAAGTGTCCTTGTCACCATCTAATTAATTAATACAGGAGGAGGGGGTAATTCCACAGAACAACAGCCTCGTCTGTGCACTGGGCTAGGACATTGTACAATGTTATATATGTGCATAGGACTTGTTTTTATCCCTTCCTTACAGGTTAGCACCTTCTCCTCTACTCCACCTCAATTGTTTACACCATTTGGGGGCTACTTAGCCTCCAAATTTAGGGTTCATTTCACTGACCAGCGGTGATCACAATAAGCAAATGTGATGGCACACCCAAGAGGGAGGTTAGATAAAGTGTGGCAGTGTAGCTGAGGGCTGAAGCGGAGGGGCAAATTTCCCACTCTCAGCCAAATATTGTGTATTTTAAAAATAAATATTTATTGAATTACTGCCTATTTTTAGAACTTGCAGGACTTGGGTCTAATCATGCAGCGACTTACACAAAAGTTTTGACTTTTGATTGTGGCAACTTTAAAGCCCCTTGACAAAGAAGGTACTTTTTTTTTTTTCATTTTCCAATTTACAGCAAAACAGTCTGATCACAAAAGCTCCATTACAGAATTTTTTTAGCCAGATTTGATCATGAATTATAGAAATGCATTTCTTTCAAAATAGAACAAAAAATGTAATAGAGTTTTTGTCACGTGTTTTAGTAGTAAATGTTATTTATGATAACTATCAGAAAAAATCACGTCATCCAGCAGTCACAGGAGGTCACTCAGCACCCTGCAGTGCCGCTGCCAGTTGTCATCCCTTTTGAAAGGAGATAACCAGTTGAGACTGAGGTTGAAATCCCAGCTGAAAAAGCTCTCTTTGAAGATGGCTGTGTAGCAGTATCACCACTGTACCCCTTTGATTCCACCCTCATGTTGTAAGCACATGATCAATTGATTCCTTCAGAAAGCACAGCTTAACTAATGCATTTATTCTGTATGCTGCATGAGTTTTCATTACTTTTCCATTGTATTTCTCATGTGTGGGGAAGGCAAGGGACATGTTCGACAAGTAGTCCCACTTTACTAAATAGGTGCAGTGACAAATCCAACTTGAAAATATCCAAAGTGATGTGTGAATGCATTTTTTTTCCTCGAGGATGGCTCCCAGGCACAGTAAGCCTGCTGAATTTTGCTTTCCCTCCACAGTAGCAGGTGTTGTGCGGCTCTTACTGATTTGCTCTCTTCGTGTGATCACTTTTTAGGGCCAGCTCTATCCTTTCTATCCAGCTAATGCAGAGCATTAAGATTTTTGTACCTGAACAAATTAAAGAAATTAGTCAGAGGCCATCTACAGGCTCATCCAATGCAAGTTGGATGTTAACTGTGTTCCCATCTGAATTCAGGTCAGATGAAAACAGTTTAGATTTTAGTCAGCATAACCTAAGAAGCCCCAGCTAGCAGCATTCCTCCTGCAGCTGAGGAGCTGATTACTCAGCAGCCTTGAAGTTGGCACAGCCTTCAAGTCTGTCATATGATACAGCCCAGCATGGGAACAGCATCAGGCTGTTCACAAGAGTCACAGGCTGGCCACCTCAGCTTAGATAAATCGGTTTCCATCAGTGCCTTTTGAGCAGACATCCATCCTCCTCCTCTGGGAGTCTGTGCTGGTACTGTCAGCAATGAGATGCTGTTACTCTAATTTAAGGAAGTAGCAAGAGTCCTGGTTGCACCAAAATAGTGTAAGCTGTTCCCTGCAAGATGCATCAACTGCGCATTGGTGTGAAACCATACTTCTGTCATTTGGCCCTCCATTTTTTTTGCGTTTCCCAAAAACCAGTGCACTTTACAGCTTTATCCATCTCCATATGTGGATGCTACTGAATTGCACTTTAATGTCTCTACAGCAGTATCACTGCCATCAGCTTATTCCTGAGTCTTGAGAAGAGCAGATGGAGATAGATAGTTACAAGTGAGCCCTACAACAGAAAGACATTATGCTATTGTGTGAAGGGAAGAACTCCAGAGACTTTTCTGTAGACTTTGGTTGAAGATAGCAAACCACAACTGGCACACTGGGCCAGCCACTTGCAAGCTGCTCCAGGGGCTCCCGGCAAATGCCAAGCTCTCGCTTCCTACCCCGCCACTTCCAGTTCCAGGACACTTCCTCCCTATTCTGACAGATGATGACCTGTTCCCCATTATGCAAGTGGTTGTCAACTCTCGTCTAGACTAAAGAAATGCCATGTATAAGAGCAAGAAGTCACAGAATCACAGAATTGTCAGAGTTGGAAGGGACCTCTAGAGATCATCTAGTCCAACTCCCCTATTAAAGGTCGGTGGTGTTCCCAGTGGGGCTCAGGCAGTCAGAAGTCAGCAGATCTCTGGTACCCAGCAGCCTCTCTGTGGATTAAAAGAAGGTAAGAGCCTGGTGTTAACTGCCTCTGTTCACAAGTGTTAGCAACTTTTCTGATTTAGACCCTGGATATTCTGATCCATATTCAAATGCTTGTAATGTTAAAGTGTGGTGACAAAGCTTTTTTTTTCACATGTGCTCTTCCATACGTCAATGCAGCTGTGACCAAAAGGCACAAGCAAACATGAAAATTGTTTTCCGCAGAAAGGAGAGCCAGAACCCATTCAGGGATGTTAAAACAGTTTTAGATTGTTACCTAAAAGGAAGCGCTCTTTTATCTTTCTAAAACCCTGGATATCTGGCCCAGTCCTATGGAAACTCCCAAAATACATCCTTACAATATCCCTACTATTAAAGGGGGACAGTTATGAGAATTGATCATAGAGTCATCAGGGCCTCATGTTTGCTGTATTAATTTTCCCTACTCAAAGCTGTAGCATCCTGTTCTGTAGGTGGATGGGCTTCCAATATGTAGCAAAGAAATAAAAGCCAGCATATTTTTTGATCAAAGGAAAAAAAAAAAAAATTTCCTGTTCCTTTATTTTGTGTTTGTATTGTGTATTTTTCCTCCACCGTCTCAAAAGACAAATGTTGACTGAAGCCATTAGGGTAGCTGAAGACACTATTCTTAGGAAGGGATTTCTCCATACTAGTTACTAAAATCAGCCAATCTGAGATGTGTGTATATATATATATGTGAGGGACAAACAGAGCCAGAATAAAATGTACATTTTTGCAATTTTAAAACTCCAAAGACTCGAGGAAGCAAAATGGCAGCCAAGTGTTATTCCCTTCAAATACTCTTTGAATGTTACCACCATACAGAAAGATACATTTCATAATATAAAAGATAAACAGTGATATAAAAGGCAGACAGGGACATGCAGAAGAGCAGCAGAAATGTCTTTTCCAGGGCTAGTTTTGTCCACGAGTTTTTATAGTCTCAGGTGTACCACCTGTGCTTCACAATATAATATAGTATTTCATGACAAGGAGGAGCTAGATTTTATTCAGATCCCTCCTGTACCACCATTGAAAAGGAGGCCATGACAGACAGAAGTAAACATTATATCATCGCTAAAGCTGTTTATTAAAGCTTGGATTTTGTTGATGAAGGACTGGCAGGAAATGTCATTACATGTAAGGCTCAAGTTTGCCAGTCTTATACCATCATCACTGGATGCGGACAATCTCTTCCAGCACAGCAAGGGTTACCAGACTTCTTCACCACTTAGCACAGATTAGGAAAACAGCCTAAGACTGAAGAAACCAGTTGAGGAAGAAATGGCTGTGGGTAAGATACTGAAGGTCAAATTCTGCACCTAGTCTATAGCTCTATTGTATTGGGATATCAAAGCAGATAGCTGAAGTATGCATGAGTATGCATTCATTCATTAATAAGGCGTTACTGTAGTACATTTTTTCCTGATCTTTTTTTCTCCTCAGCACAGTACTTTCACCCCCGATGAGGTCCCCAGGAAGGTTATGCTGATGTGGAGTGATAAAGCCGCACTTAGACAATGGTGATGAGGCTTTCCAAAGAGCCCAGTTTCCATATGGGCTCATACATGGAACAATCCAAATTTTGCTGAGGCCTCACCCAGAAATGCTGGCTAAAACCAGTGTCTAAGAGTTGCCGAGTTCTGTGTGCTAACAAAAGGACAACTATAAGGGCCTGATTAAAAAAAACATGGCAAGTCACAGTTGTTTCAGACTATCAGAAGTTAGTGTAAGCGGCTGGGTTTCAAAGCCACATTGCCTTTGCTGGATGACTAGCAGCACCACCGATGAGGCAAGTATTGAAACTGGTCACAGCATTTTATCCTCTCTGCTCCAGAGGCAAATGAACCATTGCTTTTGGAGAAATGCACAAATAGGTTGTTTTTCTGCGAGCTACAAAGCTTGTGGTTAAACCACGCTGAGTTGAAAATGTAAAAGTCTCACAAATCTGCAAAAAGCTTTTCACTGTCACATGTAGAATTAGCAACGGTATTTCTGAGGAGGGCTGAACAGACACAATCTGATGTTGTGTGTGCTGATTCTTTCTGCCCTTGAACAAAACTTCCCATGTCCTTATACTTCAGGCTTCTCTGCTAGAGATGAGAGCAAGCCTTTTGCATTTGTGTTAAGCTGCAGAAAAGTCTACTTTAAGAGCTCAAGCAGACTTTCCTGTTTTTAACCAAACCTGGATATTGCACCTAATAGACAACACCACCTCTCTATTTATCCAGATATTTTTAATTTATTAGAAGCAGTCATCCACAGTATTAGCTGTTTTGTAATTAAAGTACACAAAAGAACAGGATTAACTGGCAGAACATGAGCAGCTACCTACCCAACAAAAACAGACAGGGCAAAATGCCACATTTAATAATATTAATAATAATGAAAAATTACTTCAGATTTAACCATGCACAGCTTATTTCCCAAACTTTTATCAAAGGGCTACGGGCTTTATGCATGCACTAATAGTTAACAAATTGGGTTTGGGGAGACTGAAAACCCTTTGTCATGCACACGCTCAAATGATCTTCCTTTCTTTCAAACTAGCAAACAGTGAATATTAACCCCTCTGTCATTAATGTGTTCATCCATCCCTTATTTGAGGTTCTTCCCAATTCCTTTGATTCCTCCCTGAAGGTGATAATCCACTCTTTAATTTAAGAGTCATGTCTTATTGCATTCATTTGTTGCATGAGCGAGAAGAAAACTGAATCAATCAATCAAACCTGTGCAGAGCAACACTAAGCACAGTAACTCTTGATTAAATCTCATTCTCAAAGTAGAATTCGGCCCAGAGAAAGTTAGCATTTCAAAAATAATTAATCACAGCATTAAAAAAACAACTTGTCTTTTTATGTAGTTCTAAGACTGTGCTAAATTGCTCAACTTGAATCAAAGCTGTAGATGTGGCTTTGGTTTTTGCCTGTTAAAATATGACATTATTCTGGCCATTGCTTGTGCACTTTTAACCCAGCTAAGGAGATGATGTACAAAGAAGAATCCTACAAAGCTCTACCAATGGCTTCTGGTGTGTTTTGTTGTGAAGTTTCAGTGTCTTGACTGAGCAGGTTAGCCCACCATTTACAGGAGTTTCTCAGGAGAACCCTTACTGGAGGTCAGCAATTTCCAGACAGGTTTCAACAACCTCCACAATTTTATTTCACCAAACAGGACTCAGTTATTTTATCAATAGAAAAAGGCTGCCTTTTGGGGAAACAGTAAACGTTACTGCAGGTTTGAAATGTCTTGAAAGGCTGAAGCTCTATTGCTTGCATGACAAATACTGTAGACTGACAAATTCTGAAGAACCATCTCACATTTCCAGAAAGTATTTTATTAAGAATAATCTGAAGTCCCATCCTCACATCCTAGCTTTTTCCCATTTTCACAGCTTCTGGAAGTTGCTAAGCCTGGTCTAAACTCAAAAGCAGCAGTAGAAAGTGTACTTTCTTTTATAAACAAATCTTGGCAAATTGCAGAAACTTGTTAAATACTACACAGATAATAAAGCACTGTGAACTGTCTATCTGAGAGCAGGAGGAGTGCATTTGAGAGAAAAATATATGAGGTACCATTTTCTAAAAAGTCCCTTAAAATGAAGCTTGGGCTATTATTGTTCCCACGATTCTACCTTCCATGCTGGAAGGATGGTGGCACCACCACGGGCTGCAGTTGCAGTGAGTCTGCCTGAGCAGCGTGGCTGTTCATTAAAGTTGCCTGGTTCCACGCTTTAGATTTTAACATTCATCAGTAACGTCATTCAAAAGCAAAAGGCAAAACCCATCTCCATACTCTGAAACGCAGAGGCACAGGCACTGCGCTCCCCAGGTGGACTGCTCCTTAGTAACTAAGCAACCACATTCTGCATCTCCAACTTGCATGTGCTGATCTTACCTCAGGATTTTCTTTGGCAATTTTTACCTTGCATCACTTGTAGATCTTCCGTTCATATCTGACATGTGCTTGCTGTAAAATTGTGAATGAATTTCTTCAGTGAATAATTGTAGGTCTGCAGATCATCTCATTTATGAATTTTGTAATCCACGTGATTGAATTTTTAACTGGGAATATATCTTCTGCAATAAATCAAGTAATGTTAATTTATGCCCCATACATCTTTTGATCTATATTGATACAGTTTTTTAAATTAGCAAGTAGACTGTGAATGTTAATTGTCCCACTGGCTGTAATATTGCCAATATTTGCTTTGCTTTATCTGCAAGGATCGCAACATTTAATTTGAATACGTAATCAAAACAAAGTCAATAGAAAATTCTGAACTGCCTTTCGGTGACCCAACTTTTGAATTAAATGTTTGCTTCTCATGAGTAAGTCACATGGGAATTCTCACAGACAAGTATTATGCTAGTAAAGCTCGCATGATCACATATTCATAGAAAATAAATATGAAAGGATTACAACCACAGTTAAATAGAAGCTCCCTTTTGAATGCAAATGAATATTTAGTGTATATATTCACTCAAGCGAATACATTCCAGTCCTTGCTAATGCAAAGCTCCATCAGTACTAACCAGAGGGCCAGACCCATGTTAAAAATAGCACTTAGTTGAAGTGAGAAGTTTGCAGTAGTGGAAATGTTTTATGTAAGCCACCTGAGGAATGCTTAGCAGTAAGGAATGTATTTGTGCTTCTCAGAAATGATGGAGTGTAGTTCAAGATCAACATCTCAAATCAAGACCATAAATCAAGGATGTCGACCTGTCCAGAGACCCACCACGGCTGCTTGTACTCCAACCCACCCCCCGAAAGGTCCTTTATGTCAGTGCAGAACTGTAGAAAAAGCCATAGGGTTCGAATATAAACACAAAAGCTGCTCAAAGGAGGATTTTGTGTCAAATGTTCCACAAAGGTTGTTTTTGTAATCTATTCCAATGGAAACAGAGAGTACAAATTAATACAGGAGGCATTTTCTCATCCTAGTCCATATCAGCCTAATGTCATTTGCTAAATTGGGGAAAAGAGACGTGCTCTTATTCTACCAGAGCGATTGTTCCCAACCTTTATTCAGCTTTGTGTTTGCTGCTTGCTCCAAATACAACACAATCTATGTGGGCTCACAAAATCTGTATCTATTCTAGCTGCATCAAGAGGCCTAAGAAAAAGACACTATTTCTCTTTATAAAGTTTGTCTTGGCTATATCTTTATAGTGCTCTAGCTACAGCAATGCTGCCACTAGCAATGTAAATGAATGTTCTACTTATCTGAACAAAAGCCAAACATAGGCAAGTCACAAATGCTTCAGATGCAATTAAGAAAGAGACCATGCAGCAATCATAGAATAATTTAGGTTGCCAGGGATGGCTGGAGGTTTTCTAGTCCACCTCCCTGCTCGAAGCGGGGTCCTGGTGCATCCGAACAACTCAGATCCTGGGGCTTTCAGGTGTCATTATTCCTACAGTGATTATCTGGTAACACTTATTTAGTCTGTTACAGTGTTTTCTCTCTCTCTCAAATTTATTGGTAGTCTCAGCTACAAGTATTAAATGAAAATATCATTTATGTAACTGTAAGCAAGGCATAAATCCCGCTATCTCCTGCTACATTTTCTAGTCTGAAGGATAAAGCAAGATTTGTAAAAGAATAATAGGAATATAGGGCTTACATGTATGGAATTTGGAGAACAGTTATACAACTGTATATAGTTTTAATCATATCACCTCTGACACTACATGCACACAATATTTCTTTGATGTGCCACTTTGGTCTAAGACATTCAAAAGGTGGGAAGATAAAACTACATTTACCTTCAAAGAACTCTTGAGGCAGGATTTTTACTTGTTATAATAAAAGTCATTCTCAGGGGAGATTAACTGTTAGCTGCATCGTCATTTAATTATGTCGAACTTTTTATGCTGAAGCTTTCAACAAACACTTTCAAGAAAATTATTGCTTAATGTAACTATTTAAGTGAAATGCTTCTACCTGACATTTTTAATTAAAAAAAAAAAAAAAAGAGAAAAAGAAAGCAAGCATCTCTTTTCACAGTCAAGTCTGTATTTATTCTGGTGGAGGAGGGAGATATTTTCTCTCTTTTCAAAACTTTTGTAGCTGGACTTTACCTTGAGCATATTTCAAAGCTGCCCTTAATGCCATTCCTTCCTTCAAAACTAATTGATTCACTGTGTAAACATTCCTGATGCACAAATACAGTCAAGGGTTGTTTGCATGTGGTCTGCAAATCAGGCACAGGAGCTAATGTAAGAGCTGCTGTTTGATCCACCAGCCTCTGAGATAGATTAAGCTTTTCTCTGTGACTCACCACTGCTTTTATTGTGAAGAAAAAAAGTTATTTTTTTTCTGTTCAAACTATTGTAATATGCAAAACCAGCATTACTATTTCAGAGTTTATAGCACAGCAGTTAATAATAGATTGTCCTATTAAACAGAAAGTTAACTTCAGTATACATCCAGGATGTAGAAAACAATACAAAAAGCACAAAAAAAGAATGAATGGGGGAAGCACAATAAAATAGTACTTAGACTTGGAGGAGCAAACACAGCATCTTCTGCCAAGCAGAAGTGAAGCCGTTGCTTTCTCCTGCAAGCATTACCTCAGCCACTTCTGGACAGATAGGCTTTTATCCATATTGCCATCTTCATGAGTCACCGTATAAATTGTTTGGCTGTCCTAAGTGGGTCTGAAGAGGGAGAAATATAAAGAACAGGTGTCATCAGCACATGGTAGAAACCACAGTCCTCAGCTCTATAGACATCCTCTTTGGGGCACTGTGTGTACAGGGAGCACAAAGGACGACTGGCAGAGCCCTGTAGGAAGATCTCACACCAGAGTCCCTAAGGACCAGAGGGACAGAGCTGCTCAGATAGACCCTGCTACCCACTCATGGCAGGAGCAAAAGCAGCCAAAGAACGTGGAGACACCAGGAAATGTTGTCATGGTACTCTCATTCGTCATCCTAGTCAAAAGGAGGTCAGTAGCCAACACTGCTCTGGGCAACATCTAGGATTAATATTGTACCAACAGAGACTTAAGTGTTCCAGTTACTGTGTGAAGGAGATTTCCACTCAGTCTCCCCACTGGACACTCGAGAACCGAGGGATTTGAGATGGTGTAAGGACTGGAGTGATTGTCAGTGGTTGTCCCCCATCTCAAGTCCCCAGATGCCAAGCCTTTCTGATGGTTTCACATCTTTCAAGCGATCTTAATCATGCAATGATTGCATTGTTTGAATCAGTTCATTCTAGTCCCGACACATCCCAATTTACATACTATTTTGTGTTCCCAGCTCTGTCATTAATGTTTAATGCCTTAATTCAGCCATCAATCCCCACTCAGAGAAACAATTCAGCTAAGTACATATTTAAAGTCAAGCACATTCTTAAACACTTTGCTGAAATGAAGCGATCTTACACACATACTGACATGCTTTGCTGAACTGGGATTTCATGCACAAAAGAGTTCACTAGCCATAGGTGCTGAGGAGGGGAGCCTTCCTCTTCCTCATGTACACTCATGTTGAAGTCTGTGGCTTGTGAAGGACTTCATGCTCTATGTTATGAGCATAACATAGAGTTATTCTGTAGCAGACGTTATTCTGTAATTTAGAGTTTTCTATAACATCAATGCATTATATTCAAGGAGGCATTTGCAATCCTGTTTTGGTTTTGCTGCTGCTCCAAATGTCATGACACTACCAGATATAATCTTTTGTATTTTCTGAATTTTGTCAAGTTGATTTATTCTAAACTAAAGCTTGAAAGGCAGCTATGACTCCGAAGATCTCTCTTTGCAGTAAACTGATCAGATTGAGGTGATGCCTGATCACTGGCATTATTCAGATCTCAAAGGAAGGCAAAATCAGCAAACCTTTGCACAGATGTCATTTTGTCCCTGGTTTGTCAACTAGTAGAGATTTAAAAAAAAAAAAGAAGGTACTGATTTCTCAAACCAGGATATTTACCTTTGTCCACCAGGACTCTTACTCCAACACTGACCAAATTGTTTTAACTTTTCATATTGAAAATTTGATAGTATGTTGCTTGGGGTCTTGGTTTGGTGCATGGCAGGGAGGGTTTTGGGGTTTTGTTTCTACTTTTCAACCTCTTTTATTCATTTCTTTCTACAGGAGAACAAATGAAATAAACACCATAGAGGCTTTTCAACTCTATTACAGTCATGTATTTTCAGTGCTACTGGTAGTGGTGAAAGCAGTAGTGTATTCTTTCATGACTGTTTTATACATACTTTAATGTAAGTGCTTAAAAATCTTATAAAGCACTTATTTTAAACATTTTAAGTATTTGAGAGATGTTAGCAATTTACTGTTCCTTTACAAGACAGCTGTTTCCAGCAATAGCTCCTACATGGTCCATTTACCTCTACAACAAAGAGTAATTCACGAGGTATCCAAACCTCCTGTTGAAAACAGTGGAGGTGAGAGGAGGGGGTAATCTGACAAAGCAATTTTGCGCTAAAGACACTCGTTGCGACATTTTGGAGTTGTCTGTTAGCTCAAAGTTTGATGTAAATTTGTCCTAATTAGGGGTGAAAGTCAGAGAAAAGGAGTTTCTTTAGCACGTCTTTTAGTCCGTTAAACCGTACTACTAATTTTAGGTCAAAATTTTGTTTAGTCAAAGTGCATGTTCATTAAATACACTTTCATTTTACGCAAGGAGGATGTCCATGACAGCAATAAACAGGTTTGCAACTTTCAGTTTATGCAAGAATAAAGACTTACTACAGCTTGACCTAGTGTGCATCTACCCAGTCCTATCTGACCGGATTAAACTGAAGAAGCAGATTTCAGGTTTTCAAACAAATTCTACTAGCAGCCTGATATTTAAAATCAGAATCCCCCTTCTCTTCTCCACCCTGCCAAAGTATTGGATTTATTAGAAAGGTTGAAGAGACATTTTCTCAAAAACTGAGAAAACCTTAATCAAATAATAGGAGTGTCAAGATCTGAACAGCACACAGATCTGTCTATCTTGTTACTGTTACCTGGAAATTGGGCAAGATAAATACTGTGACCTACTTTATATCTCTCAAGCCACTGACAGTAACTGGGCAGTTTCTTTGTGCAGCATTTATTTCCTCTCATCAAAACTTTTCCGAGTAGTAGGTGTTGCCCAGGGACTTTCTGATCTATGTGACTCCCCTCGCTGTCAGTCTGGCACCACAGAAATAGCCTACTTATCACATCTCAGTTTTAGGTAAGTTGTAAATGTTTTTTTTTTTCCTGCTAAGGCATCTTTGGGCTTAGGGAGCTTTATGAACCTTGTGGAGTTTCAGATAGGCACAGAAAGGCAGTTGTTGGCCATGAATCTTGAGAGCTATGACCAAGGCTGTGAGGCACATGCAACCAGGCAAACAAGATAGTTGTTGGAAACTAGAGATGATGCTTCCTGTTCCTTGGGTACATGAAGGGGATGGCACTGCTGTGAGTGCAGCGTGGACAGGCACACCTGAATCAGCAGTGAGTGTGCCAGGCACGGGGACAGCTGCAGTCTTGTAGGGGCAGCACAGTCTTCAGCATCTACTGGAAAACCGTCTCAGAAGCTCTGTGAGGACTTACGTGGCAAAACCACACAGATCTTATGGTTGCAGCAATATGACTGCTGCTGCTTCTTACGACAGCCAGCTTAAAGAAACTTAAATAGGCTTTCACTCTGCAGTATTTGCAGGAGTATTTGCTGTGTAAGCTGAATGTCCCACAGAGAAGGTCAGTAGACTATGGAGACACAAAATCAGACAACAACTAAGAACTGTAACTGAGGGAAGCTTCCACAATAGGTTATCAAGTACATTTATTGATGGCAAATTGTACTGATTACAATGTGTATACTAACCCATATTTTGGGCAGACATGGTTTTCAAGGCCTTGATTTGGGACCCTGTGAGTGAACAGCGTCTTCCCACGGGGTTCTCAACACAGCACGAGGCTTTACAGATTAAAAGCAACATGTATTATACATGCCATCTGTGTGCACTGCTCCTCAAAAGCAAGCTACATTGAGGGACTAAAAAAAGCAGCAGCCTTCCACCACAAATTCCCCCTTCCTCGTCCCCTGTCTTTAATAGTGCTGTCCTCTGACATGATGGCTTTGGTCACCTTGCCATAACAAAGCAAACCAGCCTGTCTGTGTCATCCGTGGGCTTTCAGCAGCTAATTAACACGAGGCAGCCACGGGAGTTTCTGAGAAGCTGAGCTCTGATGTAACCCAATGCCATCCACTAGGAAGCTTTTAGACGCTCCAGCCATACATAATTTATTTTCGCCAGTCACATGGCAGTGAAGCTCATTCTGCATAATGGCTACTTGCGATGGAAAAGCGCTTACAGGCTTTCAGTGGGGCAGGCAGCCCTTTCATCTATCTATGTCAAAGAGAAATGAGACAATTATGGGAGTTTACAGCATTCTTGCAGAAAACTCCGAAAAAGAGACGTTTTCAAGGCGTGCGAAACCTATGAAGGCAGCGGTCTCGCCGCACCGGTGGTCCTCTTTCCGGCCTCTTTGTACCTCCCGATTTACATCCGACTCCTTTTTTCCCCGGCGGTTCCTCTAAAATTCACGCGTGGCCACGGAGGACTCGGGTGGTCAGGATCTCCCGCCCCCCGGCTGCCCTTCGCCCCGGGGCCGCAGGTCGCCCCGAGCCCTGCCCGGCCCTCCCCACGCCTGCGTCCCCAGCCTCGCACCTCCCCGCAAGGCCAGGAGCTCCCGGGTCCCCCGGGGCGGGGATGTGGCGGGGAGAGGGGACACGGCGGGGGCGGAGGGGGTAGGGGCGGGGACCCGCCACCGGGAACCGGCTCCGGCAGCGGCGCGCGGCCACCCCGCCGGCCGGTAGCCAACGGCCCCGAACGGCCTCGCCCGGCCCCGACCGGGATGGCCGAAGGCAGCCCCACCTCCGTCCTGCATCTCTCTATCATCCGCTGGTGGGTGCGGGGACCGAGCCAGCGGGGGCGGCTGGGGAGGCCCCAGCTGGAGGTGGTAGCGGGGGGGGCGAGGTGGTGCGGATGGTCTTCTCTCCCCACCCCCTCCACCCCCGCCCCATCCTTGCCCGGGGGCTGGCAGGACCTACCGGGTGGGGCTTGCTACAGGGAGAGCTGGAACCCAGCTTTTAACGCTTGTCTTGTAGGACAGGAGTCTGGTTTGCTGTGAAGACCCCATCATAGACTGATAGAATCACAGAATGGTTTGGGTTGGAAGGGACCTTAAAGACTACCTAGTTCCAACCCCCCTGCCATGGGCAGGGACACCTCCCACTAGAGCAGGTTGCTCAAAGCCCCATCCAGCCTGGCCTTCCAGGGATGGGGCGTCCACAACTTCTCTGGGCAACCTGTTCCAGTGTCTCACCACCCTCACAGTGAAGAATTTCTTCCTAATACCTAATCTAAATTTTCCCTCTTTCAATTTAAAACCATTCCACCTCATCCTATCCCTACACTCCCTGACAAAAAGCCCCTCCCCTTCTCTCCTGTAGGTCTGCTTCAGGTGCTGGAAGGCTGGTATAAGGTCTCCCCGGAGCCTTCTCCAGGCTGAACAACCCCAATTCTCTCAGCCTGTCTTCATAGGAGAGGTGCTGCAGCCCTCTGATCATCATGGTAGTGCATAAACAATGTCATGAAAGCAGGGACGTTTCCCTGAAAGTCCATCTGCCACAAGTCTTACTGATGTGGGAGTGGTTTGACATGGGGGAGAGGTGGTTTTGCCTCATCCTACCCCCTCATTGGGATCTGGCCCATGGGCTGCCATCCACTTGACATGATGCTGCAGTGCAGATGCCAAGGATCATGCCTGGCTGGACCACTTGTGGCTGCTGTGCTTTTACAGTGGCCGGTGGCATGCTGAGTGGTTGATGTTCTCCAAGGTTATGTTTCCTTAAGGCAAAGGTAATGGTCAAACTCTCCAGTGAGAAAGATACTTTCTGTGGTAGAGTAAGGTTGTTACCATCGTTTTCCTGTGCTTTGAGAAGAGCACTGTCTGCCATGGGACAACCAAAGAGAAACCAGGGTTACTTTTCTTCTTTCACCAAGCACAGCTGAGTCCAGCTAGAAAGGAGTGTTGAAGCTTTGGGTGAAACAGCAACAACACACACAAGCAAGCATTTAACTTGACAGCAAGTAGTCTTCAGTCTTTTTATTCCCCCTCTCAGTAATACCTGAGCAGTGGGAGTTTTTCTGTGTTTCTGCTGTGATATAGATACCACTACTCTCATTTTAAAAGGACTGAAGGAAGAGATTCATCTAAGGTCATCCAACAAGTTTGAGACACTGCATAAAACTGAATCATAAACAATCCTAGAAAGGATGAACTGATGATTTTTTCATCACAACAACTTTCTGAATCACCTTTTCATGTTTTGAGAATTTTTAAATATTTAGCTTCATTTTATGGTTGGTGCACTGACAACAGCAAACCAGGTTTTAGTCCAGAAATGGTTTAACAACAGAATTGTGAACCTGTATAACAGCCTGCCTGCCCAAGGTTCACACGTAACAGGTGGAAAACCCCCAAAACTGGAGTCCATGTGAGGCCCTAGAATCAATCAGATAAGAATCCCAAAGGAAATTGTGGATAGAAGGTAGCAGACAAATGGAGGAGGTCTTTCACTGTGTGCTTTTTCTTTAGCCTCCGTCTTTCTCCCTTACCACTCTTTCCTTTTGCTTCTGTTGTCTTTATTAACAGTATTGTTTTGATGCACACCGTAAACATTCAGGTTTTGAGAACCTTGGGGCTAATAGGCAAGAAGATGCGCACTGTGCTCTTTTCTGTGTGTGTTTTTATTCCTCCTGATAGACAGTATTTTTGTATTATGTGTCAGCACTAAGAATGTGTTTGACTTGTTATTTGAAAAAGGCTGCCAGCTTAATAGATGATAAGTTCACAAAATGAAATTCTCAAATATTTGGTCGCTAAATGGTTAAATGCTGGGGCAAAACTATTGGCAGAAACCTTCTAGTGAAGCAGGAGTTAATTTCTGCAGCACTTCCAATGACTCTTGTGGTGTTATATTAAGGATGGATTTGGACTTGGGTTTAATCTCCTCCGGGACTGCTCAGTTACGAAGGGTATCGAGGTGGTTGCTCCAGAAGAAACAAGCATTTCTGCCTACTGTCAGGACCCTTATCTAGCATAAATTTCATTTACCTTTCAGCCCCATGATGGGGGAAATGCCCCATTAGCTCAGCAGATCCCCAGTCTTTGGTGCAGGTTCCTGCTCATGTCTAGCCGTGAAGCCTTTGCTGTTGGGTGGTTGGGCTGGAGGTGGTGAGGAGCTGGCGGGGAGCCCAGCATGGCTCAGCCCCAGTGCTTGGCAGTACCAGCCTCTTGGGTTGGTGGGTGAGAAGATGGGCTCCAAGGAGATAAAAGCGAGGCATCTCGGGGCCTTTTGCTAGGGAGAGGGAAACCTGGGGGAGGCAGTCAGCCTTCTTCCCTGGAGAAAGGGGAGAAGGAACGAATAGAAGGGGAAGTAGACATCATCAGACTGCACAGTGATCACAGTCTTGCTCAGTCTGTTCTAGCAAGCTGGTTTGCTGAAGACTTTATCCACTGTCTACTGCCATTACAGGTAATACAGAAAGATAAACACTGGGTCGCCTGAAATCAGGCAGCTAATAAAAGAGAGGATGCTGGTTTAAAATCCAACGGGCTTATCTCACCTGGTGATTATGAAAAGTCTGCTTTCCCAACCAGCTCCATTATCAGTAAAGACACAATGAGTAACTGGCACTGTGCTGCACCAGCATTCACCTGATAAATTAATTAAATATGCTTGGTATAACGGAAGCAGAGTCACAGTAAGAAAACACTGTCATACGATCAGTGTGTCACGCTTTGAAAATTAATCTCTCTGCTTCTCTGCTCCAGCTTTGCTCCTGTATTCGTACTGCAGGAGGCTATTATCTTCTGACATCGAAACCATTGGCATTATCTCATAATTAAAGGTCTTTTTTTTTTCTTTTTTTTTTTTTCTGGTGAAGGTAATACCTTAGGCTAATAAGTAACTAGTTTACGTCTCCCTCACCTTATTCACACAAGTAGTTGCATTTACTTGACTATGACCATTCTGATAAGTAGGATGAGTAAAAGATTTGGCCAAAGGATGAGTATTTAAACACCTAAATCAGTTTCAGTACTGGTTACATAGTAACCACGAATTAAAATTCTGTTATCTCATTAAACTGGTGCTAAAGTCAGTGAGGTTGTATGAGAACAGAATTTGGCCTTTCATAGGTTGTGTACTCTGTCCTAAAATACCATATTGGACATTGTAGATGGAAAAATGCTTGTCATATTATCTTTGGTATAGTGGAGACCTCTATAATTAGGAGATCGAAGTTACATCCTCTTTGAGAGATGCTAATATTTTGTGTATTGGTGCTAATGTTACAATGATATTTCTAAGCTGTATTTTTTTATTAAAAGCTGTGAGATCTAGTTAATTTATTAGAAGAGTCTCACATGACCTCTCTTACATGCTGGAAACCAGGAAAGCAGAATTAAAAAACATTAAAAACAAGCAGAATATAATATATGTATATAAGAGGTATTTTTTTTTCCCCAGAATATAGATTACACAGAAGTAATAGTTCTTTTTTTTTCTTTCTTTTTATTCTATGTTTCTATAAAATCAGAGTAACTGTTACAGAGTTCAGTGAAAACCTGGTGAGTTATTACAATCTCAAGATAACAATTCTTTCTTCTAATTCTGCTATTGATGTTTTTGTTTTAAAGGATAGCTGATAATTTCTATTTGTGTGAAGGATGCACTGTACCCCGTTGGCTACTATATGAATTGTATATGGAAGGCTGCAGTCCAAATTCCAAGTATCAAGTAAACTCGGCCACCTTTGGAAAGGTACAGAGTAGATAGGATATATAAGATAAGAAGATATATTATGAGATAAGATATAAGATATATCATAAGATAAGAAGCAGAGATACCTAAACAGAAAATCTGATGCTCAAATATACAGACTGCATATTTAAAGAAATTAAATAATAGAGAGGAATGAACATGTAATGTATTATAGTTGTTTCTTCTCTAATGTATGTCTGGTAAGCCCTCATGTAGACACTTTCATATTAGAGGAAAGAGTATTGCTTGTGGTGGAATTTATTTTTGGGGGGAATCGGTCTATGTTATACTAGCAAAGATTTCTTTTGCCAGTATATTTTAGAAAGTTTTACCAGGGTAAACAGCACAAGGTTAATAAAGTTGTCCTGGGGAGCTGGTTCTTCTGTCCTTAAAATACCCCTTTCATTGTTACATAATGTTATACTTTTCTTTTTAAATATGCTTACACAGATTTTGCTCCAAACACACACTAAAAAAGGTGTTACAGAATCATCCAAGCAAAACAAATGCAGATGTAAAACCTAATCTCCTTCAAACAGTTCCATTTTTCTAATACATGGAGGTTGATACAATCCACAGAGAAAATATGATTTAGAAATCCTAATTGCAACAAACACTCATAGCTATTCAACTTTATTTAAGAAATTAAGAAAGACAGAATGCCTTGTGATTATTTGTTGCACAAGACTTTTTATTCAGAATTTCCTATTTTTACCACTGATACTATTTTATTAGTGCCCGTGGTAGAAGCTACTAAGCATTTTTTTTATGACAAAGCCAAAATAATTTAAGTAGAAGTTGTATCTGAAATCAATTTCATTTGTGCAGGTAACCTTGGTTGATGAATCATTTCTCTCAATTCAGTTGAATCTAATTTTTTTTTTTACTGGGTAAGTTAAATCACTCTTACTTAAGATTTGAGTGAGGTATGCAGCGTGATTTATTGCCATAGCTTAATGGATCATCACCCATCAGCCAAGCCCATGGGTAGAATTTGCTTGGCTCGGGGTAGATGTCTGTTGTGAAGCTAGTCACCTTAAGATCTCTTGGTAGTCAATGGAGAGAAATAAATAGCTACATATGATTCCTCTCACCCTAAATGAGTCATCTCAGGCAGCTCAGAAGAAATGTGCTTCAGAACCGTCTGTTTTTCTCCCATTGACTACAGAGTCTGCAGCAACTAGCTTAGACATCTCTACCTTGTAACCACATAGGTAAGATTAATCCTATCCTGTCTGTACACTCTCAGGTGCTCCAGCATGACGGAGTCACCACCTGTAAGCTAAGCCTCCTTGTGGTTTTAGTTAATGCATTTTGCTTTTAAGTTGGGACAGGCATGGATGAAGCATGAGCCTGGTCACGCAGGAGAGCTTAGCTGAGGAGCCACAGCTGCCATAGGCTGGTGCTTGCAACTCTTTGCTCACAGCCCTACCCGACCCCAGTGCATCGGGGTGCAAGTTAACACATCCCAAGTGAGCAACCTGGGGTGCAGCTCCCCAGTGGCTTCATGCGGTCTGGCCTTCTGAAGCAGGAGGTGGGACCCTGCAGCAAGAGGCAGAGGAGAGCAGGAACTGCACCGACGCTGGTTTAAACTGAAGGTGCACGTGTCGACGGTTACCACGGCCTGGCTAACGGGCTGAGCTCTTAATAATCCATCAAGCTGTAGTAACCAGAGTGCATTACGTGCGTGTGGACTGTAAGGACTTCTGCAGTCAAGTCCCCTGTGAATCAAACTGTAATGATTTAAAACACCACTAATACCAACTGCCCTATCCTTCTGCCCAAATACACCGCTGTCTCTGTAGAAGAGACAGTGGGAAGAAGTATGCGTCTCATGGCACAGAAGCCCCAGTTTCATAGTCTGTCCTCCTTGAACGAAAATGGGATTATGCTAAAATACCATCTTGATCAGCTGGGGTGGGTGCACAGGGAAATGTGTAAAGAATAGGACCACTCCAACACCATTGAAACTGGAGGTGCACGTCAGTGTGAGTTGGGGAAATTTGTCCTTTAGCAGGCTTTTGGACCAGCAAAATGTACCTTGCACGAAGTCCAAGCTTTGCAGTGCTAAGTGGAGGCTCCCCGCACTCCTCACTAAGGTTGAGTACTTGATCCTCTGTCCCTGCTATGTAGGGAACGTTAGCTCCAGCTGTCCTGGGTTAGTCTGTCTTCACGGAACAGCTCATGCAGAATAATCATAGTGACGTGGATTATAACCCTGACAGTATCTTATTACTCCGTAGGGCCTAACCTTGACAGATGCTGCGTGACCTCGGTTCACATTTACCACCAGGGTGGTCAAAAGGTTGCTTTGCAGCTTGATGATTCAGGTCCTTTTGAAACAGATTAAGTCAGGCCCTATCCTGCAAGTACTCCTCGCAAGAGCGAGTGAGTAGGTGAAGCCCCTTGTGTGATTAAGTCCTTACCCGAGTGAGTAAGGCTTGCAGGTCTGGCAGAGTACTGGAGAATCACAGCATCTTCAAGTACCCCTAGCCGATACACCCCGCCTGCCTGTGGGTGGCCTCCTGGTGTGTTTCAGTGCAAGATAAACCAGATTAGTCTAAAATTTCCTACCTGAGGGAGGTAATCCCTTAAATTGCTTAGATTTCGATCCGCAAAAACCTGACTGTGTTCATTTCAACAGTTGCCATTTGAAAGATGTGCAAGAACAGGTATTAAACCTGCAAATGATGGAAAGCAAAAGAAGTGAGCAAGGAGAAAAAAATGTAGCAGATACGTGTTTGCATTTTAGAATGAATTTACCAAGTATCCCCAATTTTCTGTTTGTTTTTTTTTTTTAGCTTATTCGACTAGTTTTCCCAGGTCTTGGGACAAGAAGGCTGGGCACAAGAGGGAGTACCAGGTAATGGTTTTGCTAAATTGTTTAAAAATGTTGTTTGTAACTGTTCTAATTAAATTTTAAAATGGCTGAATTTTCATCTCCAGCCCTGTAACCCAGCAGCTTAATTGTTGATTGCAAGTCTGTACTACATTGCAAGATCCAGAGTGATTTGTGATGTCACCAAATACATTAAAATAGAGTTAATTCCATGAGAATCACCACATCAGAGCTGCTTTGGTAGGGTATGAATTCCAGAGCAGACTGGTCTTAAAAAAAATTAGCGCTTTGAGTTGTAATAGCTTTTACAACATGGCTTGCATGAGGCATCTGCCAGACATTATATCCTTACTCAGAGCTCTTGAGACATGTAGGGTCGGGAAAGCCTGGATCCAGGATGCATGGGGGTGGCAGCCGTGATTAATGTCTGTGTTGTGCTTTTCATCATTGCACATATCTGCAGAGTGACCCAGCATGTACTGGTGGTCAATGGAAATGTCGTAAACAGCTTAAAACCATTTAAATCAGACCACCTCAGATCCTCTTCCTACCTTTCTTTCATCCGCGTTCCCTCTCTTCTTCTAGAGCACAGAGAGTTTGATACTTTTTCACTGATTCAGTGAATTTATAATCACACTTGGAATACCCAGACTGGAAAAAGGGATGTTTTAAGGGCATTTGGACACGGTAATTTTACAAGCATTTTGAGTAGCTGTCAAGTACTGGCTTTGAGATAGACATGCCCTTACTTGATCTGCGACTTTTCTCCACTAGTCTGGACTTGCTATCAGCTTGATCCAGCAAGATCCTTTATTTTGGGAGTGCCTAACCGCAGACACTCCCAGGTTTCTCCTCACAGCTGGCAGGATTTGGGATGGTGCGTGATAGCCCCCAGTTTCTGTGCTCTCTCTTCCCATCAGCAGAAGGTTACCCTCTGCTGGCTGCTGGTGGCCTGGAACCACAGCACTGCTTCCCTGGCTTCCCAGTCACCCAGCCTGGGAAGAGCCAGCTGGCAGCACCTGGGTAGCAGGGATGGTGACTCTGCTGCTCACCAAGGTCAGGATAAACCTTAGAGAAGGTCTGGTGGGTTTCTTGGGTTTTAGCTTGCCATGACCACCAATGAGCCATCCAGTTCCTAAGCTACTGTGAATGGCTGCAGAACAATTGTACCAAATCCTTCAGCTTCCATCGGGATACGGCATCCTCTGTCAGCTGAGATTCTGGTTACTGACTTCTCTAAGTGTCTTGTACAAATCTATTGCACTTCCATCCACTGTTTTAAGTTTTTTTTCATTTAAAATAAGGCACCATTCCAGGCCAAAAAATATTAAAAGGAGTTTGTAAAGAGTTTGAGAGTTTGTGCAATTACCTTCTGTTGGGGAAAATAAATTTTCAACAGAATTTAAAAAGAATAAATGTAGCTTTTTTTACTCGGTCTTTTCTTGTTTAAATAGGATGATCATCTGGTTTCAAAGGAAGAATATGAATTATTTCCTGACTTGTTGAAAATCATAGGCTTATCAGTTCATCATTTGTTTCTTTTCTAGGTATCATTATGATGGAATAGCTATCAAGAAAGACTCTTCCTTTTATGCACGTTATTGCTGTCTTCTGTCTGAAAAGAATTATCACAGGTTTGTTTTTTAAATATTTTACTTGCAAAATGTCACATGACAGTCTATATATTGTCTGTATATAAAAGCCTGTAAATCATCTGTTGAAGACTGACAACAGTATTATATTTTTCTTATTACTCTAAACACTATAAAAGTGCTGTGCCCTAATAGAGATGCTCTATTTTGAAAAGATGTCCTACCTAATCATACTTCCTTGAATTGAACATTTTAGTCATGTAGATCTTAAGAGCAGGAACTCATGCCACACACAAAAGAGGAGCTTAATACAGTCAGACTCTAAATGGGAGCTCAAATAAACATATTGACAATTATTTCATGATATTGTAGCACCTTCTTTATTAAACAGTAGGCTGAAGAGACGTATTAAAGTATAAATGACTGCACTGTTTTGAAGAGTGCTACATGCAACCATGTTATCAGGATTTTTTTATTACTTGAAACTAGGCATATTACTTTGAAAATACTTCCTTCATTTAATTTGAAAATTTCATATTTGAAAGTCATCTCTTGTAAGGGAACATGCATAGGATGAGTAGAAATTTATTGCAAAAACTAGAAGTCTGAAAATCCTTGATGCATGTAAGATACTTTGGCAGATTAATCTGTACACATGAGCACATACAAGTTGTAGGCAAGGGCAGGAAGAGTTCTCTTGGTTAAGCTCATGGTTGAGATGAACACACCACAAGTTTGCGTTTCTCCCCAGAAAAAAAAAAAAAGAAGGGAAATGCTGCCACAGCTTAGCGATTTTACACTACTTTTAAATGGTGTTGCTTTTTGTTTGTTGTGTGGGTGTCTATTTTTGTCAAAGTTAGGTTGACGGTTGGACAAGATGATCTTTAAGGTCCCTTCCAACCTAGAAGATTCTGTGATTCTGTGAAATGCACAGAAGAAAAGTAGGTGCAACCAATGGCTTGGACTTTGGAGACAGGGCTCATATCTTCACTGTCTTGCAGACTTGTACATGACTTTTATGTGTATACAGATAAGTTTTGCACTTTGGTTTCCACTGTTTAATATGGAGATACAGCATTTTTCTATAGCATGAATGTTAGAGTGATACAAGTCAGCTTATTAAGCACCCAGATATTCTGGTGATGATGAAAGTTGTTTCAGTGTCTGTGATATTTTACATGATAGTTATTTAGTTGAATAATAGAGCTCTGCAAGAGAACGGAAAAATCATACCCATGTGTCAGTTGCCTTCCTCCATGGGTTTTATAGCAGAGTAATGTTGAAGGAGTCCATAGAGTGACAATGGTAAAGAATGGGACAGGGCAGAGGATCAGGTTCTGCAGGTGATCAAGTGACAATTGGTTGTTGTGAGAGCAAACAAATTATTTATAGGCAACTTGAGGCTCCTTTCCCACTGAAAGACCCTTACTGAAGTGATATCCCTCACTAATCATGCACCCAGGACAACAAGAACAGGCCTAAGATTTGACGCCCATAACAGGGAAAGGTCTTGGCCACTGTTCAAGGAACTTTGTAGGTCTGTGACTGGTTCTCTGCTTGTCTTTCTTCAGGGCAAGAAAGGTGTTTCCTTGAAGTTTCACTGGGAAACAGCAATCTTGCTGGGCATAGTAGGAGAGCTGCTAGTTCTCCTCGCCCCCTGCTCTGCCCTGGGGAGGCCCCATCTGGGGTACTGTGTCCAGTTCTGGGCTCCCCAGTTCAAGAAGGACAGGCAACTGCTGGAGAGGGTACAGCAGAGGGCTACAAAGATGATTAGGGGCCTGGAGCATCTCTCTTATGAGGAGAGGCTGAGGGACTTGGGTATTCGACATCTACTCCTAAAAGATTGTATTTCATTTGGTCAAACCAAGGAAAAGGAGGTGTATTCCAGGGAAAGAGATGACAACCAGCCATCTAGCGATCTTGATATAGTTTCTTGGGATAACTTTTCAGATTTAAATAAATAAAAACATAAAGGTCGCATTCAGACAAAGATCATCTTTCGAGCTGCAATAGGAAAGTCTCTTAGCTACCAAAATATCTTGTCTGATGCTTCTTTCATTGAAAACAGTCATAAGAAGTCACTGAGCTGATGTGCAAAGCCAGACAGCTGAAATTAGAACAGCTTCCACTCTAAATGCAGCCACATGTCCCTGTCATGAGTCAACGGGCACACCTGCAACACCTGGGCAGCCAGGTGTCACACTTACTTCTTGTGTCTGTTAAAGAACAGCGGGAAGAAAAAGGAGAGAAAGTAATAAAAAAGCACAAAACACAAACAGAGATGTATGAATAACATGAGTAAAAAAAACAAAACCCACAACAAAATAAGCAGAAGCTTCAACCAAATAAGAGAGTTTGTTTCCATTTCTATTTAGGATTTTGTACCTATTTTGCAAATAAATAGGAACATGTCATCCTCTCAGTAGAGTTCAGTACTTTTTGAAATCAGAAGTAATTTTTCATGATCCAGTGAAGTTGATAAAACCAGCAATGGCAAATTCTGGATTTTTTTTTTTTTTATTAGAAAATTGAAATTTAGAAAAAGAGTAATTAAAACTTGAAGACTTTTTTACCTGCAATAACTATTTCTCCCTCCCATACCTGAATAGAGTCCAACATGCAGATGCTTTTTCTGTTGCATCTATCTGAGGGGAAGGTGGAGCTGGGAGCCCAGCTGAGAGACCAAGGCATCCACCCAATCTGCTGGTTGGTGAAGAAAGGGATGGTTTCAAAACTATGATCCACTGTCTGTAATTACTGAAAAGAATATTTCTTGACCATATTGAGATAGTCAGCAATTGTCATGGTGCTCGTAATGAGGAACTAGGTCTGTTAAGGATGTGGCAGGTTGGGAGCTTTGCTTTTTTGGTGTAATAGGAATGGCAGTATGATTACAATGGTTTGCCTTTGACTACAAAGAAGGCATTTGCCTTTTGATAGTCAGTTGGCCCTTGGACATGTCGGTTGGCTGAGCTGGAGTGATGAGGATGCTCTTACACAGCACCCCTGAGTTGGTTCATCTTGGATTTTTTGAAGATATGTGAACCATGGCACTGATGATGGTATTATGAAAGAAGTGTAAATAAACACAACTGTAGCCAATGAGGTATCCAAATGTATTATGGAGATTTAAGGGAATATGGTATTTACTGATTTGCTTTACAATAGGGTGTCCTCTAGGAACAGGAGCTTTGAGAACAAGCTCTCCCTAAAATGGTACTTGCTCTGGCAGATCAAGAAGTACGGCAGTGTTAAAAAATGCCAGCGAATTTTGGCTTCATAAGAGTTACTTTATGATTCTAGTAATAGAGAAGGTCTGTGCTTCTGACTTTCTAGTGAAGCAAACCCACAATTTTTTTAATAAAAAAAATCTGATATCATTCTAGCAAATTAGCTTTTCTAATCTCATTGTAATCTGACAGCTAACAACACACACATTGGCCACCCTCCCTCCTTTTATTTTTCCTTCATCCTTCTCGTTCACCTCCTCTTTTGGTCTTTTCATCATCCCCACCTTTGTGTTTCCCATTTTAGCTCTAGTTCCCACCCCGCAGCATCATCCAAACTCTGCAAGATACATGGTGAAACTCCTCGTGATTTTGCTGTCACCCGTTTTCCCCTTCTCCCACCCACCTCTTGTTTTGTGTGTCCCGTCTTTACCCAGGGACCGCTCTCCAGGGGAAGGGAGCAGCTCTGCCTGGCGGCCGAGTACCTCTGCGGGCACCAGGTGAGTCCCAATCACCTTTGCCAACAGCAGAAACACAGAGATATTAGCTTTCCTTAGGTATTTGCACGTAATGGTCACCGGGGCTGGCTGCCAGGGCGCGGGAGGACCCACGCAGCATCCCTTCTCGCAGCTCACCATCCCCGCGTGGGGGGGGGAGCAGGGAGCCAGCCTGGCTTAGGGAGCCAGCCCACTGGAGGAGAGCGATGCTGATACGTGTTGCCATAGTAGCAGCAGCAGAAGATACAGCTGGCCGCCTTCTCAGGGAGAGCAGGAGCTGGAAAATATTCATTAATTTTGTTTCACAGGCTTTAGAAATCTGCAGGAAGGACCCTTTTGAAAGAAGCATTATGAAACATTTCTACTTACACATTCTTCCCTTTGCCCAGCAACCAACTTTAAAATGCCCAGGACAAAGAGTCCATAGCGTTACCAAACATGCCCACCATGAATGCTGTACCCCATCTCGGGCAGCCAGTGTGGTTGTTTGGCTGGAGCACCGCCTTCATGGCAGAGAGTAGTGGCAGAGGGCAAGGTAAATTTTCAAGGGTTGGTTCTGAGGACAGCAGAGAAGCCAGAAGAGGCATTTCAGTGGTTTGAGTTTCCAAGCAGATAAGCTGTTACGCTTTGTCCCCTGTCCCTTCAGGACGTATGTTGGTACCCTGGTTTATAATACATCACAGCAGTGAAACCCAGCAGTCAGGATCTGATTAGATAGCCTGAGTGTTAGCAGCCACCAGTGGAAGCACATTTTCGACACAGCCCCTGCCTGACACCCTTCAAAACAGCCGAGTCCAAAAGGACCCTGGAGTTTGAAATGCCTTCGCAGACAGCGAGCAGGTGTCAGCAGCAGATGGGGGCTTGACCGGAGGAATCCAACTCTCACAGCACATCCCTTTTACCAGCAACATTCCTCTCCCCCCAGTAGGATTAGCCTCAGCAAAACAGGCAGGGAGGGAGGTAGGAGATGGTGAAGCAAGAAAGCAGCCTGTTGTGTTTGCATCACCAGCTTTTCAGCCCAAAGCCAGTAGTCAAGCCTTTGCAGGTCCAGGTGAATTCTGACCACGTGGAACATCATGGCAGGCTTGCAAAGTAAATGGGGCACAACTGGGGAAAAAAAAAAAAAAGCCATCTAAACTGATATAGGGTGGAGAAAATGGAGTTATTGTGAAAACAAAGCACAAGGACGATTATGCTTTCATTATTTGCATGTTTATAATCATTATCATTCCAAATGAACTGCAACTACAAATACAAACCCACGATTTTGCAGGAAGTTAGAGGACATTGCACTGTTGAATGGTTAATATGCTGCCATCTTTATAATGAATAGTTCAGTTTTACCTTAAAATTGAGAAATTGGTCTTCAGGCTTGTTAGAAAATCATAGGGCTGCTGAATGGCAGGAAAGAGAGTGGGGCTAATTTCCCAAACACTGTGCTCCAACTTAGTGCACTCTATCCAGTTTGAGTTCATTTTCTTACTAAATACTGAATAAATGGGTGAGCTTTTTAAAGCTTTTTTTATTTTATTTTTTTTTTCCTGTTGCATATTTTACCACAGTGGAAACGCCTGCAGTTATGGAGATGCACCTGGTTACAAGAGCAATAGCCCCCAAAAAAGAACAGTGAGTTTTGGATACATTAGACTTACAACAAAATTTCTATCCGGGTGTTTAATTAGAACTGATACATAATATGTTCTGAGGAACTACAGTTAATCTGTCCTCTTCTTCAAAATAATGTTTGTCTGCATAATCTCACTAAATGCTTACTTCTCCCACTCCTATTTCACCTGGTACCTAAACATTTTTCTTTTCTTCACGTCGTCTCAAATAATTTTATCTGTGCTGAGAGTGGAAATCGTGGCTGACAGCCCAGGTTTTGAATATTAGGGAAGTTAGTGGGGCACAACCGTCCTTGCCTGAGGCCCCCGGTAACAGACCCTCACGCTGCCGAGCCAGTGTCTTTTCAACGCACTCAGAGTTTATTGGCGTGATTAAATGTTTGAATACTAGGAAATGATTAAGAAAAATCAGAGCGCAGCCCCTGCTCACCGAAAAGGGCAGACGCAGGGCTAGTCTGTGGGATGGCTTGGGCACCATTGGGGCTGTTGGAAGTCAGCCAGCAGAGCACCATCAGCCAACTTACCTGGACCAAAGTGAGGGTAAAACCAGGAGAGACTGGGTGACTGTCTTATTTTCACAGAGCACTCGGGTGCGGTAATGAGTGCTCTGAAGTGGATGTACTGACAGCTGATGAGAAATCTGCTGTCACCCTGGCTGCAGAGCCAACTATCTGCAGCCTCATTGAGAAGGTTGCAACTGTGACATGAGTGCTGTAGAACATATATGTGGAAGATATGTATAGCATTAAATATTTACTGAGTTTGAAAAGAAATTCATGTACTCTTTGGGATTTAAACACTTAGTTAGCCATGCTCGTTTCTTTCATCCACCCCTAATTTCTGAAAAAAAGGACAAGTATTCCTCTGGAGAAACTCATCTTATTAAAAAATCATGTTATACAATTCCAAGAAAGTTCTTAATACCTTTAACAGAACTGACAAGATAATTGTGATCATTTTTTTTTTATTGTTCAAAATAAATTCTGATGCACTGAGAGCAAGGATTTACACTGTTCTCCATCTGTCATTTATCTGAAGACTCAACAAGAGAGATTTCTGTACCCTTGGCCTGAATTCAGCAGATTCTATCCTTGGGAGCAAGAGTTAGGGAAGAAATATTCCTATGAAATGGTACGTTCAAGTATTTAATCATCAAGCTAGTTAGCTCTTTGTCTGTGTGATCCTTTTCTACCCTCTTTCTGGTCACCTTCTCCAGGTTGGACTGCTTGCCAATGAGTACTACGGCTATTGTCAAGATATTTTACATATGGTGAGAAAGAAAGAGCTTGACAAGGTATGTCTTTGCTTTAATAACACTCATTCTGATGACAGCAAACAACTCCAAGAATAAAATTGTTTCTGTGTAGCTTATTTACTTGACAGTTCGATCTAAGGTAGATGATCATTTACAGACAAAAGGAGCGTTCAGTCAAATTATTTGTGAATTCTTAATTAACACAACATGCTCTGAGAATCTGAGTTTTTAGGCATATTCTGAGCACTCCTGGCACATCAACAGGTCTGAGCCCAGCACAAAACACAACGCCAGGGACAAAAATCTTTCATTATATCCCCATATCCATGGCATTATTCTTTCTCTCTTCTTTCTTATGCTGCCTTGAGAGGTTCACCTTGTTGGCCCAGGATGCTCCCACTTACACTGGAGCCTGGCCAGGATGGGGCCAGGCAAAGAGCCCAGCTCCACGGTCATTCTTTTGCTTCTGTGCTTCTGTGTGTTGTTTTACTGAATTCCACTTCACATTTCACAAGCATGAAACCAGTGAAAATTCATAAAAGACTTTGTGTGACAGGTGGAAGCCTGTATCATGTCATTCTGGAGGTCTCTGCAGCCTGAAAGAATAGCACTGATGTCCATGCCAGATGTGTGCCAGATGTTCAAAAGCTATGATAGGCAGCTATTCAAGGTACTGTAGACACACTTGTTTGTTGTCTAATGTGTTTGTGTCTTTTTGGTACTTCTACCTGAGGAGAAAGGCCAGCTGTTTCTTGTGTGGGATTTTCGTTTGTGCCTCGAGTCTGTTCTTTGGCTTCTTTGGGATTTTTTAAGGAGCCAGTGGAATTTGAGATAACTTCCATTTTGTTCTTATATATTCTTTTGAAAGTTCCCTAATATCCATGGAATATGCTGTTATAAATGTGGTCTGTGGTTCTGGCATGAGGTTATGTGACTGAAATTCTGACTGATGTTTTCCAAATTATGAGAGTTATTTTTCCTTTAAGAACACTACTGCATTTCTCAGTGACATTCCACATAGAAATATGCAGTTTTCTGATCAAAATAATTTGCTTCTTATTCACAGCAGTTCATTAAGTAGTGTTTACTAATTAATTCAGGGTACAATGTTTATTGTTAGAATCCTTTTCCTTCTGCTCATTAACGTAGCTTAACTATTGCTTAATTGGAAGAAAAAGAATGGGCTTCTTTACATTTACATTTAAGCTATTAATACAATTTTGTTTCATGCTGTTGTAAATATCTGTAGTACACCAATTGTGCAGCTCCATGAATTTGTATTCTAGGTAATGGAGAACATCCTATTTCATGATTTCCTGGAGGAGGTACCTGTGGAACACATGCAGTCAATCAGATTGTTCAGTAAAAATGTTGAACTTTGGCTGCTTAATGCTTTGAAAGAGTTTCCATTACCGCTCCAAGCATCCAAATCTAAAGGTATGTTTGAATAATAGAGAGATTTTCATAAAAAGATATTTGCTTAAACTGCGGAGAAGATTGTGTTACAAGACTCTTAAAGAAATTATTTTTAAAAACTTTTTAGCTGATGTAACTTTGACAGTAGTGAGGACTAGAGTTGGGATACAGTTAAAAGTAAACAGGCGCAGATAATGTGTGAGAACAAACTGAAGCCAAATTTATTCCCAATTCATGGTAAATTAAAGTGTACTTGAATCTTTTTAAAGATCTGTCTCTTGCCATGATCATTTTAGCTGTGTAGATAGCTGAATAATGTGCAGTCTGCCCTCTGAAATTTAGGTATTTTTCTGCCTCTTCACCTGGCAAGTAGTTTTATGTGGATAAATTAATTAATGGCTACAGTGCACATCAATATAAAGGGGAAAAAAGCCATAGTCCCATAAGGAAACTACGACTGTCATTAGAGGAGGATTTGAAAAAATCTGTACTATACAAAGGTGTGGGTATATATGGGTGTTTGTAAATTAGTACATGTGTACATATAGTTACATATGATGCTGAATATTCTGGCTAAAACATAATGTTGCTCAGTTGTTCACTGAGGGAAGACCAGCTCCTCAGTGGCAAAGCAGGACTCCTGTGTAGACAAAAGATTGCATTAGCATTCATATGCTCAAGGAAGACTTGCAGACAGTCTTAATTCTGACATCATCATAGAATCATGGAATGGTTTGGGTTGGAGGGGACCTTAAAGACCATCTAGTCCAACCCCCTGACATGGGCAGGTACACTTCCCACCAGGTTGTTCAAAGTCCCATCCAGCCTGGGCTTGAACACTTCCAGGGATGGGGCATCCCCAACTTGTCTGGGCAACCTGTTCCAGTGTCTCAACACCCTCACAGGAAAGAATTTCTTCCCAGCATCTAATCTAAATCTCCCCTCTTTCAGTTTAAAACCGTCACTCCTCCCTCATCCTGTCACTACACTCTCTGATAAAAAGTCCCTCCCCATCTCTCCTGTAGGCCCCCTCTAGGTATTGGAAGGCTGCTATAAGGTCTCCCGAAGCCTTCTCTTCTCCAGGCTGAACAACCCCAACTCTCTCAGCCTGGCCTCATAGGGGAGGTACTCCAGCTCTCCGATCATCTTTGTGGCCCTCCCCTGGAGTTGTTCCAACAGGTCCATGTCCTTTTTATGTTGGGGGCTACAAAGCTGGACGCAGTACTGCAGGTGGGTTTTCACCAGAGCGGAGCAGAGAGGCACCTCGCTCGACCTGCTGGCCATGCTTCTTTTGATGCAGCCCAGGATATGGTTAGCTTTCTGGGCTGCAAGTGCACATTGCTGGGACATGTTGAGGTTCTCATCAACCAACACCCCCAAATCCTTCTCCTTAGGGCTGCTCCCATTCCATCCTCCACCCAGTCTGTCTTTGTGCTTGGGATTGCCCTGGCCCATGTACAGCACCTTGCACTTGGCCTGGTTGAACTTCATGAGGTTTTCATGTGCCCACCTCTCAAGCCTGTCCAGGTCCCTCTGGATGGCATCCCTTCTCTCCAGTTTGTCAACCGTACCAGACAGCTTGGTGTCCTCAGCAAATATGCTGAGTGTGCACTCAATCCCACTATCCAGGAACGTCCTGGATTGCTTAGGCCCTGCTTTGTTGTCCCTCCAACAGATTTTGGGGTGGTTTAAGTCCCCCAGGAGGGCCAGCATTTGTGAACATGAGGCTGCTCCTTTCTGTCTATGCTCATTTGCTTGGTCTTCCTGGTCAGGTGGCCTGTAGCAGACCCTCACTGTAACATCACCTGTCCCTGCCCTCCCTCTAATCCTGACCCATAAGCTCTCAATTGTCTCTCATCCATCCCCAGACAGAACTCCATCCACTCCAGCTGGTCATTGACACAGAGGGCGATACTCCCTCCTTGTCTCCCCTGCCTCTTCTTCCTGAAGAGCCCGTCTCCTTCCGTTTCAACACACCAGTCATAGCAGCCATCCCACCATGTCTTCATGATGCCAATAAGATCAGAATCTGACAGGCGTGTGCATTTCTCTAAGTCCTTTATTTTATTCCCCATGCTACATGCATTTGCGCAGAGGCATTTAAGTTTCCTATATTTGAATGCTTGATAGAGCAAATTTAGGAATGTGTTTTCAACATGTGTGTGAATGGAAGTATATGTAATTATTCAGCTGTGATCCTCTCTATATACACCCTGGTCTTTCTGGTTTGTAAAAACTTCAGGGAAACAGAAATTTTCACTTGAAAATCATTGCCTGTATGCAGAAGTTTCTAAGTTGATTTATGCTTACGCAACTAAGAATCAGTTATTTTATAATTTATTCTTAAAAAGGATATTATTGGCCCATGCTTGTCATAATTGCAACATAATATAAACCGGAGAAAACAGAACCAAATAAACCAACTCCTATTAATAGTCCTGCAGAATTACAGATGCACGGAGGTGGAAACGTAATCCCTCTAAACAAAACACAGGAGGTTTAGAATTAACATTGCTTTCATTCATGTTAAACCATACATGTAAGAGTATTAGACTTGTTTGAGAAGTATTTAATGTAAAAAAAAATATATATTGGAAGTATCTTTGCTGTGTGTCATGGGTTAACAGCTTTGCAGTGAAGGAAGAGTGGTGGCCTGGACAGCTTCTGCTTGCCAGCTTTAAACTGCAAGGGTCCCCAGCCCAGCCCGTAGTGCTGGCTCAGTGCCCCCGCCGTGCCCTTCATTAGCCTGTTTCTCTCCTAGGGATCTACTTTCTAACATAAAAGACCTGCCTTCATTAACATCTTTAGACTGTAAAATATTAATGATATGAAACATATGCCTCTTCTTCTTTAACAGAAGTTACAGTGTTTATAAAAAGACTCAGGAGAAAGACAGACCTTTCTAACATGGCCAAGGTATGTTCCAGAATCCATGAAACAAAAAAGGTGGGCATCTCATTTACTCAAGCAGTTTGGACTACTTATGAGATGCTCCATTGTAGGATAACAGCAGCAGCACAGATGATATTATTTGTATACTGACCATGGTCCAAATAACTCTCACCCTCCTACCCATCTCTTCCCACACTATAAGTATGCTGAGGGGGCCTTTTCCTCCCTCTGGATTCTGTGAAAGCCTCTGAGATATGGTCAATGGCCCCCACAGAGAGAATACGGGAGCTGGAGGGCTCAGATGACAGTTTCCAGTATCTTCACCCAGCCATGCAAAAGCCAGTTCAATAGCACATGCTGGAGTTATTCTAAAATTGGTTTTGCGTAGCATCCTGACCACTCTCTCTGAGGGGTGCTACAGCAGCCTGCACAAGGGAAACCACTAATATGCCATCTGCAGAGAAGCTCCATGGTCAGGGAGCAGGGTGTGAGGTCTATAAGGGCACAAAACACTCACCTTTCTTATGGATTCCAGGGATCAGCTGACAAAATCTTCTCCATCCTCTGACTGGACAGTGTTGGAAGGAGTGCTGCAGGGAAGCATCCTCTGAACTTTCCTGCTCAGGGTCATCACTCAGACTGGCTTTTCTCCTTGGGAAGAAAGAAGCAAAAGTGTCTCTAAACGATTAACATCCCTGTCTGCTTTTTGCTCTACAGTATCATTCTTCTTAGCTACAGGGACAAAGGAGATGCATCCAGGAGCTGCATTTTTAACCCTTTGAACACTGCAAAGTAAATTGTATCATTAGCCTGTACTTATTCAGTGCTGTGTTATTACGAGGGGCTGTACTCTCCCTGCAGCCTTCCTTCCATTGGTGTTCTTCCAAAATCTTGGCTTTTGAGGCAGTCCAGGCCACAACAGGACAGATAGGTCACAAAAGGGGAAGGAAGCAGAAGACAAAAGGTGGTATATTGTCTCCTCTTCTAACAGCAAATACAAGATTTTCCCAACCTGCCGCCTGGCTCAAATCACTGCAATGTGTCCCCACAATAAAGAGAAGGAAGGGAACTGTGGCTTCATGAACTGCATGGCAGTGTCACATTCTTTCTTAATAAAGGTGGCTTCTCTTTATGGGAAAACTCATCAGCAGCAACTCACAAAAGACACACCTCACTTTAAAAATGCTTTAAAAATTATAATGATGCACAAACATGCATAGGTGTGTTAACACAGGCAAAAGGTTGACTTCTGGGAGGTGCCAAGCACTCACAGTTCCCATTTACTGCAGCAGCCCTCGTAGATACTAAATACTTGAAAAGCTCAGCTTCATGTGCTTCTAAACATTGCTTCTTATGCATCGAAGGACATGATCCAGCAAGACTGCAAGTGCCAGCTATTCCCAGGCATTTGCTTTTTATTTGTGTACTCAGACTTTACATCATCCTTCTTGTGCTCTATCCACCAGGTCAAGGGGCTGGCTGCAGCTTTTTGCTTCTTCTCTGCCTGTTCCTAACATGCGGAAAAGCTGCAGAGAATCAACACTGAATTTGCACCCTCAAGATTTAGGGCAAGAGAGGCGAATCAGGGGCAAATTCTCTAGCAGCAGCCTCTGGCTGCTCCACATCCCCTTTGCACCATTTAACCACCACAAAGTGAACCTTGTAGACCCGAGAATGGGGTTCAGATGTATCCTTACAGCTGAGCACATTCTGAGCCTGGTTCTTGTTCAGGCTAACAAGCTCTTGGCACTGTTCTCACAAGTAAATGTTGTTTGCACCTTCTCTAGAGCCTCCTTAAAATACAAGGGAAAGGCAAAGGAGTTCCAGTGCATCTGATGATTAGTCCCATCGGCAATTTAAAAACAATAGTTTCAATAAGTGAAATTATATAAGTTTTGTAAATGAGCATCCCTGTAGTCTTTCAGCAGTCACATAGACTCTATTACAACTTCTTTTAGAGATCTTGCCAAAGTCACAGATATTGGGCTCCAGCAAAACACGGTAGGAAACAAACGCCAGCTAAAAATTCCCCTGCAAATGCATCCCCCTGTCCAACACACACCAGAAAATGGTTAGCTGAACACCACAGGTGTTTGCTTAAAATGTTCAGCTTGTGAGAAACATGCAGCTGCTTCATGGTGGTGTGGACATCCCTCAGAAAGGATCGCTGAGAGTTTTAGTCAGACCCGATCCTAGGCTTGTGTGGACTGGTATCCCATTTCTGCTGGTGCCCCTCATCAGATGCTCATAGGAAGTGCATATGAATACAGCAAGTGATACCTCACTCCTCCATTGTACTCTCCTGGATTCCAGCAACCCAAGATGAAGGTTATACCCACCTATTGGTATTTAATAGCTTGATTTTTGTGTCCGCAACTTCTTGAGGTTCCAGGGTTTGATTATTTGTTGTGTGAAAAAATAAGTTATTATTTTAAAATTTCTACCCTTCTTCATGCAATTCTCCCTGCAAATCCCTTCACATCCTTCCTCACTCATCTCTATCCAAAGGTGAAGTTTATCTCATCTTCTCATGTAGGAGTAATTTGATATTTCTAATCATCCTTCTCAGTTTTCTCTGTCTAAAATGCACCTGGAATTTCAACTAGAAACTGATGGCCAAAGCAGGTGAGAGAGCTCTTAATGAGAAGCACTACGGAGGAGCTGTGCAGCTGCAGCCTCTCAACGGTGTAACCATACCGACCCTTGTAGAATGCTTTGCAATAATTTAACCACCTGGTGAGAAAATAGGAACGATTTTGGCAGGGTCAGCATTTAAAAGAAAAAAAAAAAAAAAGCAACTTTCCCATCATGTGAAGATAAAGCTGGCTGACAGCTGCTACTACCTGGACATGCAGAAGTAATTAGAGCATAAAAAGGTGCAAATTCCCTGCGAGAAAGGAATGTGAATATGCTGCTTGTCATTTCTTGGGGCTGATTCCTGCCTCTGGTAAGCTGTTATTTAAGTGTTGTCGGAGTTGACTCTCAGTCATTTAGAGCATTCTTTTTGGTACGGTGAAGGGCAATATCGAAAGGGGCTAGTCTGAACCACTGGGGCATGGAGCTGGGTGTTAGCAGCGTACTGACGGTGCGCACACTTGGGGGGTTGTTGTTGAAAGCAGCAGCTCTTCTTCTGACACTGGAAACTCCAAGACTTTGTCTTTAACTTAGCTGAAGGGAATGAGCAAGTGAGAATCAGAGAGCTTTTGGTATTTCAGTGAAGCTAGCAGAATGGTGACAAAGAAAAATGGCCAGATGATTGGGAACGATGCTGCAAACAAATGGGCAGCTGCATTTGCTGCTGTTTGTGGGGTCGTAGTAAGCACCTGCTGAATGGGATTTGTTAAAGTGTTTATGAATCTTGAAGGTTTTTTTATAAAAAATATTTTTTCCTCTGGAAGGCCAAAATGGACATGGATTATTAATATAAATGCCCAAAATTTAACAAAAGCTTTAGGATCTTACTGTTTTCAGTATAGAAGTGAGAGACTAAGCGTATGGATTAGCAAATTTTAATGGATTCAGGTTTAATTTCCTTCACTGTTTTCATCATTACATCGAGAATCTGAAGCAATACTATTTGATATTAGCAATTAAATTAAAAAAAAAAAAAAGTTAAGAGATGAGGATAAAATGTTAGGCTGAACATTGTTTGCAATATCTATGTGAGCAATACTTTATGGGACAGATATGAAGCCATATTCATTCAAAAATGATTCATAAGCAGATAAATGGGATAGAATCCCAACCAATATTGTTTAAATTAACACCATATTTCTTATGTTATTTTTTACCTTCTCAGAGGTTTGGGCAACTTGAGAAAACTTGCCTTCAAATGTAATTGAAACATGTACTACGGACAGGTAACATTGAGGGAATGTCGGCCCTGATACACCATTCCATGTTTTAGACAAAATACTGTTATTTGGCATAACTGTAACAACTCTAGGCAAAACCAATTGCCCAGATCCTTCAGGCATGTTAGCCTTGTCTGCTCCATCACAGACAGCAACACAGAGTGTCATTGAAAGGAGTATCTCCCAGAACAAAAAACTTTTGAAGACAACTTAAAATTCATCTCCTTTGATTTATTTCTCCCCCCCCTGCCCCATCCTAATTTGGAGACTGGTTATATAAAGTCTGGTACTGAATAAGGGAAGCTTTTTGGCTGAGTTAAGGGCTTGAGAAAATGAAAGGCATTAACTGTTTTCTTATTCTCTATAGACAATGAGAACAGTCTTGAACAGCAACAGCAAAGTCACTGTTCTGCGATCAGACTTGCATGCTGTCATCGACCAGGGATTCCTGGATGTGCCTGGAAACCTCTTTCAAATGAAGTTTAGGAATCCGGAGGAGCTGCAGAACGACATAGAACTCAAATGTAATATTTTTTTTCCTGTGTTTTGTCTATCCACTTAAGCCCTTGCTTGCCATTGTTCAAGCTCCAGCATTTCCTCTTGTTTATTCATGGCATCTGCCGTAATGGGAATTACAGTCTTGCCATAACCCGAAGTACTGGAAAAGAGCCAATAAAATTGAGAATGGAGCATGTAATATTATCCTTTTAACTTTAAAGGTTAAGAATGAAAGGCTTTCCATTCTGACTCTCTCTTACAGCTTTCTATGGCAGCAGGAGTAGGGTTTGTGTTACTAAATGCTGTATCTTCTAGAATAAGGTTGACAAACAGGGATATTAATTTTTTACCTTTTTCTTTGACAAAAAAAAAAGAAGTTTCCAAGAGTTGTATTTCACATTTTCCTCTGTTATTAGTCAAAGTACAGAAAATAATTTCTTGTGGCCAGATTTTAAAATGCTGTATGCTGAACTGGATGAGGACTACTGGCCTTCCAGCCTACGTGGCCTTTCGCTGTATTGTGGCCTGTCGAATCGATGTGCTGCTGTAAACAATAAAATGTGCTGTTTGTATGCAGCCGTGACATAATACATCTGCCAGCTTAATGAAAAGGGATGGAAACATAATGGCAACTTAATTTTTAGATTAATGGGCTGCTATTTAAATTATTAGCAAGAGACAAGCAAGTTGGACGAGGCTGTGCACAGAACCGATGGGGGGAAACCTCAGCTCTTTGTTCCTGGCCGGCCACAGACTCGCTCGCTGACAAGGGATGTGCCACAGCCTTTCTGTGACGGCTTTCAGTGGTAATAATAATTTGCCTTTTTCACAGAACCATCAGGAGAACCATTTAAATAACATTTATATATGGCTTAAAATCAAAAACACTGCTTTTATTACATTTGCTCGTTATATTAATGATGGTCTTATTCTTCCCAAGATGTATTCTCTCATTGTATTCTCTGTTTTCATTGCTTTTCCAAATTGCTACTTATAATAAGCAAGGTTTTAACATACCCTATCGATATGCCATCTTGAAGGGAGATGACTCAATTAGAAGGGTATAAATTCAGAGAGGTGCCATAACAATGTAATTTTTGGCATTGGGCAGTAGGTTCCAATTTTTTGGGCAAACAACTGTACTGATATGTGGCAATATTATGTATATATTTCTGTTGGTCTATAGAATATTCTGCATTTTCTGATATTGGCTTAAAACTGTTTTCTCCTCCCTCCCAAACCAATTTTTTTTTTTCCTCAACCACATAAAATCGTCTCAGATAAGTAAGTTGATATTGCATATAACCAAATTCCAGTTTTCACATTGGAAGTGTTTCTTCTTGCCACCTTTGCCATGATGACCAGGTCAGTGCAGATATGGTGGAAATGGACATAAACATGAATTCTGACTAATTTCAAAGTAGGAACTATTGCCCACTAAAGGAATAGTATAATTATATTAATCAAAATGCTATAAACAGTTGTCTATATTTTAAGCTAAAGATAAAAGGCTCTAAAAGCCTTTTATCTAAAAGATAAAAGCTCTAAAAAATGTATAAAACAAAAAACAAGCCAATCACTTCAAGTAATGATCTCCCTTCTATATTTCATAGGTTTGAATGACTTAATGTCTTTGCTGGCACCTTCCGCAGATATTCGGGTTCTCCTGAACTGTGTGTCTTCAAATCTTCAGGCTTTTGTCATTCAGGTATAAAATCAATTTAATAATTTCAGAAATGAAAGATGGATCACATCATTTATCCTGCTACATGCTGACTGTCACTAGTCTGCAAGAGCTCCATTGTACACTAGCAACCTGACCAGACTGCAGATTTGCATAAATACAATTTATGCATGCTGCAGAAAAAAAGGGGAATTAATTGGCATACAAAAATTCCATCTGTGCAAACAACTACAAGCATGTTTCTGTGCATATATCCACTCAGGCAGTTTCAGTATCTGCTTTCATTTCATAGACGCATACTATAACAGTCCCTAATAAACCAAAATTCAGTACAAAAATGTTAGTAAAATAAAGAGAACACTTCATGATTCCTGAAATCATTGATTCATTAAATTGTTGACTTTTAGGAGGTGGTAGGAGAGTGGTAATTTCTACTAGTGTCTCTAGCTCTTGTGAAAAATTCATGCATGATCATCCTCACGTATGCACCTTCCCATAGGTTGCCAACTCTACCACCCCAGTTCTGCCACTGATTCAGAATTAGCATTAGCTTGATGGCACCACTGCATTTGGTTGGTTGCCAGACCAATTAATTTGGGTCTGGGAAATGGTTGAAGTCTTTTTTCCTCTTTTCTGAAGAAGCAGGGTAAAATGTACTTATTTAGCTTGATTATTTCTTTTTTTTTTTTTTTTTTAAATAATTAAATAATTAAGACTAGTACTTTGCAGTTCTGTGGTGCCTTCATCTCACAGAACACCCAGTTACCTTATGGGAAGGTACAGGGAAGGTGGACCAGGACTTTTCCTGGGGATTGACAGTTGTAGGGCACAGGACAATAGACACAAGTTGCAGCAAAGAAAATTTCCAATAGATAAAAAGAAAAAAAAAAATACCGTGAGACTTTTTAAGCATGGAAAAATGTTACCCAGAAAGGCTGTGGAATCTGCATCCTGGAGCTATTCAGAACTTGGCTGGACAAGGCCTGAACTAAACTGGCCATGTTTTGAGTAAGAGGCTGGATTAGATGATGTCTAAAAATCCCTTTCAACCTGTGTTATTTCAGGATTCTAAGAAAAAAACCTGCTTGTTCATCCTTTGCATGCAGTTTGTATAGGGAAATACAAGAAACTGCAACACAATGAGGAAATCTTTTAAGCAACTTTATCATAAGGTAATTTTTTTTTCTATCTGCAGCCAAGCAGGAGTAAAGAGGAATTGAGAAAAGTGGCATCAGATTTCCAGTTGAGATGGAGCTTCCTACTGACTGCAGTAAGCAAGGCTTTGACCCTCAACTATGCAGACAGTTTTGGTGAGTAGGATCTCAGTGACTCTCGACTCACATGCCCCTGTGTGTCCTGAGATGGCAGAGGCACCAGCTCATTTTAACCGACATAAATTTATGCTACAGTCAATGGAGGCATCGCTTCTTTTTACTCCCTTCCTTGCATCAAGCAGCTCCATTCACTGGAGATGTGGCTAGCCGCGTCAAGGAAATGAAACGATTAGTTTTCAACCATATTTGTTTTCTGATTCAAACTCTAGGGTGTTCAGAAGGGAGGAAAGTAGGAGCGTTCAGCTGGAGATGGTGGGAAGGGCAGGACTCCCTCTTTCGGCAGAAGCCATCATTTGTCTGTAGAAAGATGGGGAACAGCAGCCTGAGGCGTCAGCCTCTGCTTTCCCTCCCTCCAGGACCTGCACACCCCAGCAGAACAGTCTGCTGGAGAGCTGGAGTCACTGATATTCCAAACCATAAAAACTCCAGATCTCTCTAGTGATAGCTCCTAGTCCTTCAAGTTCTTTCTGTATAATACAGCCGGATCAGAGCCACTGTGATAACTACTTGTCAAAAAAGCAGTTCCTCTGACAACAGCTGTATGCTCCTTCTCCTTATGCCTTACACTGACATAAGTGCTTGCCTAGCCAGCAGCAAGCCCGTTTTAGGTGTCAGACTAACTGAAAACCAATCATTCCTTTAGCTGGGTTAGTTTTCTCTGTTTTAGGGGTCTGAGCTATCAAGCATCAAATCCATCCCCAACCACTGCAAGGTAAGAGAAGCGAAGGGTCTGTGCAGTCACAGTCACTCAAAGTGAAGTGGCTTGAAGTGGTACAACCATGTCTTGAATCAGTTCACTCCCCTTCCATTGCTGTATTTCATCAACCCAACCTACCTTTCTCTTCATTTGTAAAACCTTTCAGAGGCTTGCTCTCTATTATTCCTTCTGCAGAAATGCACAGTCTCCTGTGAGCAGCATCTGATCCCAAATGGCATGAACCGTTTTTCAGATTTTCAAAGGAGCACCTTCATATTTTTTCCTCTTCTGTCGGGTGAGGCTTCACACAAATAGCCAAAGAAAACCTCATTATCTTCTTTCAAATTCCCCTTCAAAACTGTACTTTCATGTGTCTCCTACAAAGACATAACAGAGGAGCGTGTTAAGGTTGTTGCCTTTTGTATTCTTCGGTATTCTTCCCCTGCTAATGTCGGTGTTTGTGCACGTATGTGTGCCCCCTTTTTCTGCATCTAGCTGCTACCTTTTGCCTTATATTTAGATTGCAAACTCTCTGGAGCAGGATCAGAGTTTTGTTCTGTGTCTGCAGGGAGCACAGCACAGTAGGGTCCCTTGTCCATCAGCTGTTGCATTACAGTAATAAAAAAATATTAATTCCTTTCTCTCTCTCCAGAGGAGTTCTGCACAAAACTTTCCAACATTAGATGCGATATTTTGAGCAATAAGAAAATTAGGAATGAATTCCAAGAACAGGACTGGAAGCATAATGTTTATTGAAATTCCCCATGATGATGAAATCCTCTTCCCTCTTTTTACCACAAGAAGAGCTCAATGAACTGCCTCCCTGTTCTGCAGTTGTTGGTGGTTGGGGACAGAACTGATGGAGAGCATCCCTTCCTCTGCTGAGCCTTCCTTAAATGAGTTACAAATTGTATTTTTATTCCACTTATGACAGTTTTCCCAATATACTTTCGGTCCCTAAGACTGAATTTATTCTCACATATGAGAGACTTAAAAAATATCTTTTAACCTTTCCCTGTGATGCTCCAATGAATTTGATCATTATCTTCTTTCTTAATACTTTTGGTTTTTTTTAAGATGTTGTCTATATGATCTAACAGTGTCCCTTCTTTCCCATGTTTCTATTCCAGTAGGATTTCAAGTTTTAGTGGACAAGGCTGGAACTGATATATTAACAAGCCCTCAGGTGTAAAAGTTCTGTACTCAGGGTCATTGCTTTTCAGAAATTTCTTAAATCTCAACATTTCTTGCAGGAGTGTTGGGCAGCTTGCAAGTGGAAATATGTAGCATCCACACTAAGGAAACACAATAACTTAGGGAAACGTGTGAATGTCATGTTAATGCAGTATGCCTCCCTCCAAAATAAGCCACATAACAGTAACCAAACCCAAACTTACTTCTGTCCAGGGCTCTTGCCTTGGAGCTTGGCACATCTGTCACATATAATATGCTGGCATATGCACACCTCTGAATTTAAGATTGACTTTTACTCTTTTCCAGCCCAGCCTCCACATGGGTGATGGCCAAGTGTGATGGGAGGAACTGTGCAGTTGTTCCCCTGTAAGGCAGCAAGGAGCAAGTGTGCTACAGCAGTCAGGGATAATGGGACCTCTACAGCTCTTTTAGCTCCACCTCCCCTCCAGCACATATGCCTCTACATATCTCCATCTCAGAGCCTCACGTCAGCTGGCCCACCTCCATTTCCTTTGCTGGTCTCCCTTGGGAGGCATTCAGGGATGTATTGCTGAGCAACACAGGGTGGAGAGTGACCTGTGCATTCCTCTTTGGAAAGCAAGCTACTTCAACCTACCGCCTCTTCAAAACTGTGTCCCTCTGCATTATCCCAAGAAACAACTGGAGTGGTAGCTTTTGCTCCATGCTTACTCTTACCAAATGTATTGAAAATATCTGTAAAATTGTTAGAAACACTTGTGGACCTCTAATGTTAGGTCTATATCGTTTGAACTCAAAGTATAAAAGTCCTTTTCCTTGTCCCATAGATAAACAATTGCTTCCACTGACTTTGCTATAATTTAAAGATGCACAAAAGGACAAACAGGAGAAGCAGCAGCTTCTCAGACACATATAACATCAAAAGAGGTAGTATTTTTCATTTTTAAAGCTCTGTAAACCTTGGTCGTTCATGTAAATTGGCAGTGTCTCTTTGTTGATGTCCATGTAAACATTTTTGTGGGATGCAGAGGTTATGAATTACCTGATGAATTGCTATGCATATTTATGGTATGGAAGAAGACCTGCTTTTTACTGTAAGGGCTTTCAACCAAGGTGTGATTCAAAAGTCAATGGCCTCAGTGCGCCTCTCTTGGCTTCTGGCAGTTGCATCCCAAGCTGCCCAGTAAACCATTTAATGTCATAGATACAAGGCATGCAGACGTCTGCAGGAGAGTTTGCTTGGGAAGAGGTGGAATAGGGATGAAATGTGGTTGTTGACAAGCCTTTTAGTAGCAGTAAATGTGGGGGAAGAACTTGGACAGGACAGCGACTAAACACAAGTACACTTTCCTCTCTAGATAAAACAAGGGGAAAAGGCTTCTGCTTATGTTTAAAATCTGCAGTTAGTGCCTCTTTCACTGTGATATTTGGAAGTACATAATTCTGTAAGTACTGATTGATGAGTGCTAGTCTGCTACTTTAGTCCATTATCGTAATGAAGCCCTTCAAAAAAGAACACATCGTGAAGATAAGCAAATGAAGAGGATGTTAAAATTATTTTTGCTTTTCTTTCAACCTAGGATCCTGGCATTTGTTTAATTTGCTACTCATGGATTTTGTGGCTCACATTTTCCTGTCCTATATAGAGGAAGAGGGAGATGAAAGTTTCCTGGTCACAAAGCAAAACGAGCCCCCTGTTGTGTGGGTTTATGAGCCCAGTCATCTCTGGGGCTATTTTGCAGAGGAGCAACCTCAAGTCAACGCTCCACAGACAGCTCTCATAACTTTGATGCAGAGCCAGAATAACTTCGGATTAAGCAACGTTTTTCCAGAGTTCTGAGTTGTTCGGTGGACACAGCCACAGGCAGCAAGGTGAAATAAACATTAACTTCAAAGAAAATGGCTAAAAAAAAAAAAAGGGGGGGGTATAAATTGGGTAAAGTGGGAGGGATTGGGAGGAGTGTGGTTGTTTGGGGGTTTTTATGTGTGTAAAGCAGAGCTAATGAAACCTAGGCTTGCGTGGAGCTGTGTCCAATGTCACCTACACCACAAGTCACAAAGCGTCTTCCCCAGCCACCCCACAATTCCATGAAGGGATTGTAATCTCCTCACCACCCACCTCTTCATTACCAGTTTCCCGATTCTCTCCTTAGGTTCCCAGCAGACTTTCAGTGCTCCTTTAGATTCCCCCAAGTATTGTCTAACGCAGAGCAGTGCTGTTCTCGTGGGTTGGGAGCAGCTTGTGGACTTGCTGACCAAATGTTATGTATTTATTCATCAGAAGCGAGAGCACATGGCGTGGTCTTTTCTCCCTATTGGAAGCACCGAGAGGCTCTCTTTCCTCCTCCACCTGCCTGTTAGTTTTATCAAAACAAGCAGAAGTGTGAAATCCTTGAGACCTTTCTGTAGTCAGTCCATTGGTTCAAACTTACCAGCATAAGGGATGACATACAGAAAACAAAATAGAGTCTAAGTCTTCCTAGGATGCAAGGCTGTCCTTGTGTTAGGACATATGGGAACATGGATCAAGCCTCTGTGCTTAACACAAGTGACGAATTAGGCATCTAGCTGTTTTCAGATTTCTCTTCCATGCAATAACAGCCCTTGTCCTAAATCTTAGAGAACATTGTGTTTTTATAGAAAAAAAAGTGCTAGACAAATGTTAATGGCACCAAGACTCACAAAGAAAATTACATTTTGAGACTCATCCTGCTATAGTTATTTTACTGTTTATCCTGCACTTCCCAGGATGTATTCAGCTTCCATAAACGAGGACCAGGACTGAAAATAGACTGTTTTAAAAACATCTTTATTATTTATAAAGTCCTTTGGAGAACCCTTGTTTTTAAATACAGCATATGCTAAAACTAGTTCAACAATGAAAATTGGAAGGGAGAAAGAAGATGCAAAGGAGGGAAATCAAGAATGATTTATACACAATAGTCATGTTTGACAATTGTTATTTTTCAAATGTAATATAATGACCCATCCTGCCATATCACCTTAATCTCAAAAACCAAACTGAGCTGGGTGCAGGCTATGAGCAAGGAATCTCTAAACCACAGAAGGCCAGAAATTAGGAGATAAACTGGTAGAGAGCTTACTCAGTATCTGATCCTGCTTCTTGTGCTTTCACTGTGCTGCCTGTATGCTCTTTCGTATGGCCCACTATGACCAATGCTCTTGTGCGGGTGTCAGCAGATAAGGGTTTGACCTGGGTTTTGTCTGTACATGTGATGTGCCTATAATTATCACAGAATCACAGAATGATATGGGGTTGGAAGGGACCTCTGGAGATCATCTAGTCCAACCCCCCTGCCAAAGCAGGTCCACCTGGAGCAGGTTGCACAGGAATGTGTCCAGGCGGGTTTTGAATGTCTCCAGAGGCAGAGACTCCACCACCTCCCTGGGCAGCCTGATCCAGTGCTCTGCCACCCTCAAAGTAAAGAAGTTTTTCCTGGTGTTAAGATGGAACTTCTTATATTCAAGTTTTTGCCCTGTTCCTCTTGTTCTATCCCTGGGCACCACTGAAAAAAGACTGGCCCCATCCTCTTGACACCCACCCTTTAAGTATTTATAAGCATTGATCAGATCCGCCCTCAGCCTTCTCTTCTCTAGACTAAAAAGACCCAAGTCCTTCAGCCTCTCCTCGTAAGAGAGATGCTCCAGGCCCCTAATAATCTTTGTAGCCTTTTGCTGTACCCTCTCCAGCAGTTGCCTGTCCTTCTTGAACTGGGGAGCCCAGAACTGGACACAGTGCTCCAGATGGGCCTCCCCAGGGCAGAGCAGAGGGGGAGGGATGGTCTTTCTCAACCTGCTGGTCACACTCTTCCTGATGCACCCCAGGATGCCACTGGCCTTCTTGGCCACAAGGGCACATTGCTGCTCATGGTCATCCTGTTGTCCACCAGGACACCCAGGTCTTTTTCCTCAGAGCTGCTCCGCAGCAGGTCAGCCCCCAACCTGTACTGGTGCAGGGGGTTATTCCTCCCCAGCTGCAGCACCCTAGACTTGCCCTTGTTGAATTTCATCTGGTTCCTCTCTGCCCAACTCTCCAGCCTGTCCAGGTCTCGCTGTACGGCAGCACAGCCTTCTGGTGTGTCAACCACCCCTCCCAGTTTTGTGTCATCAGCAAACTTGCTGCAGGTACATTCCATCCCTTCATCCAGGTCATTCATGAATATATTGAAGAGGACTGGACGCAGTACTGACCCCTGGGGAATTATGTGTAACAGTTTTGCATATTTTTGTACATGATCTCAAAAATAGAGCAAGGCTGACTGGAGTGAGGGATGAGGGGCATCAGAGAGTATAAAACATGAAATGAGGAATAGGAAAATTTGAGAAAAGATATGTACGAGGGAAAGAGAAAGTGTAGGATTGGGAGAGTGTAGGAAGAGCTTAGAGATGAAAGATCCCAGCAGCTGATGGGCTCTGGCAGTCCACATGCAAGACGCTGATAATGGTGATATGAAAAAGAGATTCTAGTAAGAGCCTGCTGTGATTCAAGTGTTTGCAGTCTGCGAGGGAGCTGAAAAACTTGAAACTGAAGCTCAGAAGGGATTCAGGAGCTGTGACGGAGTGAATGAGCACTTCTGCCTACTTGTGTCTTTCAAATGGGTGGTAGCTCCCACCTCAACCGATGCAGGCTCCTTCTCTGAGTGTCAATACTAACTCCACAGGCTGCTGAAAAGCACATCTGCCAAAAGCATCTCCATCACCCACCACTTTGTTTGTATCACCATCTCTGTAGATCCTCTGAATAGATTCCCACTGCACAAGGATTTGTGTTCTGGGACTTCTGATCACCAAAAATCATCACCATGCTCCCAAGCAACCATCTGTCCCTGCTCCTGACTAATCCCCCTTCGTCCACAACGCATTGTGGGGTATCTAAACCCTCAGCAGCCTTAGCAGCATCCACCAGCCACACTGCTGTTCTCTGGACCGTGTTTCTGCTGCCTGACATATCCCTCTGTGCATCACGGGTATAATTCATAATTTTTCCTTTTAACTCCTTTACCTCACGCAGCCTCTGCAGCTCTCTGCGACCCAGTGTCTTTCGTCAGCTCCCATCCTCCACTCCGTCCTCTGCCAACAACACCAACCTCCGTATCTTTTTCATCTTGTCCCACAAGGCATTTCTATGCCTTCTCTGCAGCCTGTTATGCTTGGGAAAAAAATCTGTTCATCACACCTCCACCCTCATCTCATTGAAATTAGTGCTAAAAACTCAGTTTTGCTGTGAAACCCTGTAAAAATGAGAAGGAGGACTGGTAACAGAAATCAGAAAAGAATCTCCCAACCTTGCCCTCATATCAGCAGCATCAATATGTGTCTGTGGCTTAGCAGATCCCTTCATGATCTTTCAGTTGTCACTTTCATTCTTCCTTTTCCTTCCCCATCTGTTTTTGGTCCTCCGTTCCTAGCTCATGCTGAATATAAATCACACTCCTCGGCAGAGAGACCATATTTTTCCTTTTAGTTTGAACAGCACAGCACATTTCTGAATCGTTTTTTTTTTTTTTTTCTTTTTAATGTGAAGCATGAAAATAATTGTTAATAATCATGAAGATTGAATACATTCCAAGTTGGTGACATCTCCTGAGGAATACGTTATTTTCATATGACAAAATGTAGAGGGCGGGGAGTGAGACAATACAAGATTTAAACACACTGGCTTAACGGGGAGTCTGGCAGATTAAATGCTCTGTAGCCAAACGCACATAGTATGAACTAGGAATTGTTGAAACTGGTGGCAGTAACGAAGATGCTCTGAGCGAGCCATAATCTATAAAAGTGCAGCTCGGAGAGCATTGGCCCGATCTTTATTCCTTATCACAGAGCTTGCAGTTGCCTTCTCTCAGCACGAATAGCATTTTTTCATGGAGAAAATCCAATTCTAGGCTTCCTCTCTTTGTTCACTTGTTACCGAATTAAAATCCTATTAAACTGCACACCTGCAGTGGGTTTATCTGCAGAGCACCGTGCTGTAGCTTTTAATCCAATTCCACACCTCTGTAACACACAATATACTGCAAATCAGGGCGCACAGAGACGGAGGTTACGCTGTTCAGAGCTCTGTTGGCAGAGAGCAAATCAAACACTTTGATTTGTTAAAAAGGCAGAAAAAAATAAGGCCATAGTTAACTACTTCACTTAAAGGAATGATAAGTGTTCTTCTGAGCGGTCTGTGTAATCCAGGATACAGAGATCAAGTGAAATCATTAACTAAAATAGTCAAAAAATGAGAGTAAAATCTTGACCCTGCTTAAATTCAGTGGCAAAACTTCCGCTGATTTTAAGAAAGCCAGGATTTCAGCATGAAAAAGCAGTCCCCACCAGGGGGAGAGACAGGCTGAGACTCTTTGTTTTGAAAGATAATAGTAGGGCTTATAGCAGACATATGAAGTGTGAATGATGTATTAAAAAGTATATGTGGCCTTCTATCAGACCTTTGTCACCCTATGAGGAAACCCAATGCATAGCTCCTCTTGTTGGGTTAATTGATGTAAAATAAGGTTGGGTATCTGCAAAATACCTTAGGTTCAACAGGAAAGAGCAGAGATGACTTTTTTTTATTCAACGAAGGGAGAAAGAACGATTTGCAGTCCCTACAGTCAAAATGTTGCCATGTTTCTTTTCTAATTTTCAGCTCATTCAGGTCATTTTGGAAGAGAGAATTCTAAGTTAGACTTTCCAGTCAAAATAGAAGCACTTCTTACTCAAAAGGATGGACAGACATGCTTTATTTTTGCCTCTGATGAACAGCAAATCTTCAGAGAAAACCAACCTGACCTGAAAATTCTTTATGCTGGACCATTCTTACTTTTTGAAACAACTTTAAGAAATACTGTTTTCATTCTCTTAAATTCAAGATTTTTTTTGGAAATACTAAATGTGAAACTGCTAGCAACAGTTATTTTGTCACATGATTCGATTGTTTGACTTTAGTTGAATAAATCTTCAGAAGAAAAATGTGAAATATTTGTGGTTTGTTTTTATCTATTTCTTGTATTTTTTCTTGTCAGTAAAGCTGAAGGCCTACCTGAAGTGCTAAGTTTATCTGGAAGCTACAGGATTGATGAACGACTCTGTGCCAGTGCTGCTTTGTGTCTACAGTGCTGTCATGGTTTAACCCCAACCAGCAGCTAGGACCACGCAGCTGCTCGTGCAGTTCTTCACCTTCACCCAGAAGGACAGGGAGAAGAGGGAGAAAAGGCGGGGAAAGGGAAAGGGAAAAACGTCACAGGTTGAGATAAAGACAGTTTAATAAGTAAAAAAAGAGCTGCACACACAAGCAAAGCAAAACAAGGAATTCCTTCCCTGCTTCCCATGGGCAGGCAGGTGCTCAGCCATCTCCAGGAAAGCAGGGCTCCATCACACATACCAGTTACTTGGGAAGACAAACGCTATCACTCCAAATGTCCCCCCCCCCTCCTTTCACCCGCTTTATATACTAAGCATGATGTCATACGGTGTGGAATATCCCTTTGGTCAGTTGGGGTCAGCTATTCCAGCTGTGTCTCCTCCCTACTTCTTGTGCACCCCCAGTCTGCTTTCTGGTGGGGTGGTGTGAGGAGCAGAAGAGATTTGACTGCCTGAACATTAGTTTAGTTTAGGCATTAGTTTAGTTTTGACAACCAAAACCATGAGTGCACTATCATCACTGTTGCCGTCCCAAACCCAAAACGTGGCACTATACCAGCTGTTAGCAAGAAAGCCAACTCCATCCCACCATATAGAATTTAGCACTCATTCCTATGTCTTGAAAAAGTCCTGCTTTGTTTCCCATTTCTTCAGGCTACGGTAACTCCATTAACTGAAATAAAATAGGTTGTGTGTTATGTTTATGTCAGAACCGAGGTTGTTTGAACTTGTTCTATAAGCAAAGACTCTATAAAGAGAAACCCAGGAATAAATTTGTACAAAATAGTAAATACAGGGTATGAAGTGTGTATCTTGCATGCCTCAGATTGCATGAGGAATTTCCCTGAAACACCAGGGAAACTGGGTTTTTAAATAATTTTGAAAAGCACGTCTATAGGGTCTGTTATTTCAAGAAGGGACAACTGTTCTGTTATTTTAAGGAAGGACATTTCCTCAACTAGAGAAAAGCATCAAGAGCTTATCAAGCTTTCACTCACTTTGGTTTTGGAAACATATATTTATTTTCCATTTGCATCTACAGTCTTCTGTCTCAGCTCAAGCACTGAAGTGGGAATCAATATTCAAAAGGGTGATATTACAGCAGATGTAGATGGGGCCAGGTGCTAAAGGAACAGGTAGTTGTGTATTTGGTTTTGCTGATAAGATTAAGAGTTTGGTTGCAAAATGACATACTGTGGGGAGTATCTTCATAGTCCAAAAAATTAATTTGGGCCTTAAGGCCAATTATATCCATTTTCACCATTCCTTCAGGTTTCTATGGTGAAGACAAAAAACAAAACAGAGGGTCTAGGAAAAATATAAGCTAAAAATACTCAATATTTCAGTCCACTTTTATTTTTAAAACTTTAGATTAGATATGCAGCATATTGTCATGGAGCAATTAAGCAGAAGTTGTAAGAGCAGACCAACCTTGTGATCTGTTCTTCTATGGAAAGGTAAGGTCTAGTAGATTTATCCAAGAACCTTGTGAAAGGCAAAGGCTCCTGTGAGACTCATTCCTCCCTGTCTCCTGTTAAACCTGTACTCTTTAAATAATATGCATGAATGCAATGAAATTTTACAAGCACAAATTTTAAAGAATTGTGAGTTTGCATTGCCATACTGACGGGGTCTACTGCCAAGAACAGAAAAGGAGCAGGATGCAAAAGTGCCTTTACTGAATAAGGTCATTGGTATAAACTCAAATATACAGAATCACAGAATCGCCTAGGTTGGAAGGGACCTTTAAGACCATCATTCAAATCCTCGCCTAGTTAAAACCTTGCCTGGGAAACATATCATTTAATAGCTGCTCCACGTACTTACATGTCAAACCAAACGCCACGAGCACCAGAACTAACGAGGTCTGCGTTCCTGGGACTGAAGGTCCTGCTGGTGCTCGACCCCGGTGTCCAAATGGAAGCTTTCCCTGCAAAGGGAGCGTTCGGGTGGGCGCGCTCCCTCCTGGATTCTCTCTTTTCTAATAAATGGAAAAGACCGCACCGTCTCCGCTGCCGTGGGTCCATGTGCCTTTTGCTTTGGCAACACGCGTGGAGAATTATTTCATGTGTCACCTGCCCGAGGCCACCCACCGGCCTCCCGAGCCCCCTCCCCTGCAAGGGACAAGCAAAACCCCCCGAGGGGGGCCACCATCCGCCCCAAACTGCACCCACGCCGCGGGTGACTCGTCCTACGCGTGTCACCGGTACCCGAGCCGCACCGGAGGTGGTGGGTGTGTGCGGGGCGGGGGGGGAGGGTGTGTGTCGCGACATGAACGCGTGACGCCCGGCCCACACACACACACACACACACACGGGGGGGGGTGGGGTGGGGGGTGAGGGGGGTACTGCTGCAAATATTTGGGACAAGCGGAGGGGTTGGGGGGGGGACGACACGCACACCCCGTTGCGGGGCGGGCGGCGGCCGCAGGAGGGTGCTGCGGGCGCGGTGCGGTGCCGCAGAAGATGTCGGCGGGGCGGCCGCGGCGGTGGCGGCTGCCGGCGGGGTGGTGGCTCTCGGCATGGTGGTGGTGCTGCCTGCTGTGGGGCGGCGCGGGGGGCTACGTGGTGGTCAGCTCGGTGTCCTGGCCGCTGCCCGAGGGGGGGCCGGCGGCCGACGAGCTACACAGCTCCTCCACCGAGGAGACCCTCCCCGCCTTGCTGGAGGAGACGGGCGGCCTCTGGAAGCAGAGCTACCCGGCCTCGGCTTATCGGGAGGATGCGGCCTTGGGCTCCGGGCCGGCGGCGAGGCGGCCGGGGCAGGGGGCCGCCCCCTCCAGGATGTTCTCCTACCGACGGGAGGGCGGCGGGGCGGCGGGACGCGCCGGGACCGCCCGCTTCCTCGCCCGCTACAACACCTGGGGCTTCGTGGCTACGCGGGCCGCGCAAGGAAAGGTACGGTGCCCCCCTCCCGTCCCCCCGCACCTCCCGTCCCGTCTCGTCCCTCCCCTCCTCCCCCCTTCCCGGTTCCCACGGCCTGCCGCGGTCACCCGTGAGCTGCTAACGAGCATCGACACCCCCTGTCGCCGGGAGCGGCGTTGCGGTCTGTCCCGCCGCTGCCAGCAGCCACCAAATGCGCGGGGGAAAGAGTGAAAACTCTTTTTCTGGGAAGAGAAATCCTGTTCGGAGTACTGTAAGGGAGGCACGTTAAAAAAAAAACCAAACCAAACCAAACCGAACCCCAAAAAAACAACAAAAAAACACACCAAAGAGGCACAGAAAAGGCAAAATCTTTAAGGCAGAACATGAGAGACATCGTTGCTTTTGGGTTTTTGTTTTTGTTTTTTTTTTTTTTTTTGGAGAGAGGCTTTTTCACTCCCGGCAGCATCCCCGAGCCCGCTCCCGGCCACGCTGCCCGACCCTGTCCCTGCCCCGGGGGCTGAGAGGGGTCCGAGCCCCCCATGACTCCCCCCGGGCTCTGGCTGTCACTGACAGCGGGAGAGAGGCCGGAGGAAGAGGATAGTCTGCTGAGCCACCACCAAATCTGTCCCTCCCGCAGCCGTGCAGTTATACCGGCTTAAAGGACGATTTCTCCATCAGAAGCATTAAGCAAAAATAGCTGGGCTGCACTGGAGAATCGGGGTCATTATTTTTCCCAGCTTTAACCTTTTTCCCCTTTTCAAATGAAAGGTTGGAATTAGGCACAGCATCCAATGCCACTCCGATAAAAGAAAAAGGAAAAATAAAACCCAAGAAAATACCCAGCTTTAATCTTCTCTTGAAAGTATTCACAGATTAATTAATTTATAATTTAAAATATAGACAAAGTTAGAAGCACATTAATCTTCAGAAAGCTTGGCTGAACTAGTGGCAGTTCATGTTATTGTGAAAAACAAAGTAACAGCTTAAAAAAAGACACCATTAAATAAATATATATGTGCACACACGAGGCCTGTAATTCAACATCACATTGTCGGAAATCCTATTAAATCATATGATCTTAACTCTTCTGGTTTATGCTCTCGCCAGAAACCCTCAGTGGAATTACAGCCATAATACAGTCTGCAGTTAGCTGTTTCTAGTTACAACACAGAGGTAATACAGAAAAATCGGATTCATAATAAAATTTGGAATTGATGAGGGGGATGTTGCTGCTCTGAATGCTAAATTGTGCTGCCTGTGATTGCAATTCTTTTTGAGAATCCACTGTAACATAAACCAGGCGTGACAGACTGAGCATTTTAGGCAATGAAAACATGGCCTGCAGTATTACTTACAGCTGCTTTTTTTTTTTTTTCTTCATTGTAACTCTTAGTAATAAACAAGTATTTTTAGTTTTTAAGTTACGTAGCTTCATTAAAGCATTCCTTCTAAGGAATGCTAACAAGGACTCTTTATAACCACTATAAGCATTAAAATTTTGAAGGCGTATAAACATTAAAAATCAGAAAGCATGCAATCCAGGTAATAACATCGTCCAGAGTTTTCTTATTAACTATTCGTACTTAATTTGATTTTGCTGTAAAGGATTTACCGGATACATTGAATGAATGTATTGACTGGTAATTTTACTATTTAACATCTAATTGACCATGAGGAAAGAAATATCTGAAGACATGAAAAAACCACACTCATTCATTAAGTATCTGTCATTGCGATTTATAATGGGGATGAAAAGCACGGTAGGAGTACAGAGCACCGTGGAGAATATTAAAGTGTGTCTCTGCTGGGCAAGGACATTTTTGCATGCGTTACATCCACTGTGTGTACACGAGTCAGTGTATGGGAGAAAACTTGGCTCCCTGGTGTCCCTCCTCCGGCATGGGAGGGAGGTTTGCTCCAGCTGGCTTGGTGGCTGAGTCCCACCCCCCCATAGCTGAGGTTCCTGCCCAGGCAGCTGAGCTGACGTCCAGCTTGACTTTAAATACAATTCTAGCTAGAACCCTTTCCCCTCTCTCTTGGCAAACCACGGCAATCGTGTTGCAAATCAAGGCCAAAAGGGGAGGCAAAATTAGCGTAAAAAGCAGGCTGAATCAAGGCTAAATTAGGCTCTGTATCCTCTTGGCTTTGAGAAAAGGTTATCAGCGCTGTTTTGGAATGAACATTGCTTGACGCTGATGGCATTGATTCTAATGCACTCAAACATTTTTAATTTGGTGGAAGAGAAAATGTTCTCTGCAGTGTCATGGACAGGGCTGGAAAGAAGAAATAGAGGAGAGATCTGTTTTCACAGAAGCATGATAGATTTAATTTAGAAGCAAGTCTGTCTCACGGTGACAACGTAAAGTGGGAGACGGGGTTGCTGTCCTCTCTGCTAGAGACCTTGGAGGGAATTCCCAACTTTGTAAAGCATCTATGTGCAAAGTTGTAACCAGTTGCTTATTTGGATTTTGCAGATTCAAGGTATGCCCTATGGGAACTGTTTACTTCTCAGTGATGGTCCTGCCAACAACAGCACTGGAATCCCTTTCTTTTACGTGACTCCAAAGGATAACACTGTGGCAGATCTCCTGAAGAATCCCGTGGCTTCTCTGACCCTGCCAGAGGCAGATGGAAATTTCTGCAGGTAACAGAGTTTTATCTGACCACTACCACCCTCAGTGAGAACAGACTCCACAGAACAAAATGCTAGGTCCCACCTTCAATGACCTGCATTTATTTTTGGCTCTCACCATCAGCTACAAGCTTCTCCTCAGCTTTGTTTTGCAGTAAGTTGCCCCAGTAAAGCATGGTAAAGCAAAGCAGAAGTGTCATTGAAGTATATTGTAGCATCAGCAGCTGCAGTGGCTTTCAGCTCTTACATTAACATACCTAAATTTTAATCTTTTCTTGGAGGCACCAGATAAAATCTAGATGTTCAAGCTCTCATTATGGGCCACGACAATCTAGTCAATGGAGTCTGTATTGTTTCAAGGGCTGTCCAAGTCATGGTGAAGCAGACGCCCTTGCTCTGCTGGGCAGCTCTGGAGGCCCTGCGGATTGCCTTGACAGGGCTTTTGCTCTCTAGGGTCTGTAAGGGGATCTCAGGCTCTCAGTTCACAAGTTATACACTCAGGACCATGCCACTCAGTCTAATTTCCACCTCTTCAGAGGGTACGACTGAATATGATATCGCCACAAATTTTTGGCACCTCGTGTTTCACAGTCAGTCAGTCAATGATCCCCTGCATAAAGGAAGGCGGGTCTGAGATTTACTGATCTACAGCCAGCCCCAGGTTTGTCTCTCTAGAGATGGCAGTGAGTTGGCTTCTTTCTTCCTAATCGTGTGTACAATGAATAACTCCAGATCACCGAAGCTTTACATGTGTAAAATGTATGTATGTAGACTCAAAGATGATTCAGTTTTTCCCTCCATGCTTGTCTCCTTGAAAAAGACGTATCTCTGCCATATGTTTGTTTACAGTCAAACAAGTGGCAAACTTGGCTGGGTCACCCTTGTGTGAAGTGTTATTTCCAAAGGCCTCTTTACGTGACGAGGTACACGACACCGAAATTGTGTCAGACAGGACTCTCTTACCAAAGCAGATCTTAGCTGATATTCCAAGGAGAGAGAGGAAAGAACTGGTAATTTCAGGCTGCTTCAGAAAGAAGCAGGACTGAAAGTTCTTACCCCAACTTAAGGTCTTCTCTGGGGGAGAAGAGGCTTGTCTTAAGAACTGGATCCCAGATTTTCGCAGCTGGGGATTGCCTTGGGCATCATCCTGCCTCTCAAGCTGGGAACAGCACTGGAAAAAACAATGGCAAATATAAATCACATTACTGTTGTACTTGCCCACAGCTGCCTCCAGAACATACTGTCTGTTTTCTTAAGAGTTATATGGCGGCAGAATGAAATGTTTCTTAGTCCTAAGCAGTACAAGTGATTTCGGGCTGACATCTTATTCCCAAGGAATGGAAATCATGGCATCCTCTTGCAATGTCAGACATCTAATAGGAAGCTTCTATCGCAACATTTGTTAAGGTAATTCAGCTTTGAACGCTTGAGAAGGTCAACAGAGTGGTGCAGTTAAGACCAGAATGGTTCTGCTTGTTCCTTAAAGTTATTGCATTAAATACTTTGAATCAATAATTTCAAATTTAAGTAAATGTTAAGTTTACTTAACAAAAGTTGTTATTTCGTAACAGGCTAATGGAACTTATTGCTGCTTTGTAAGCATTTTCATTCAATCAAATAGCGAGCTGCATATCCAGACCAAGTGCTTAAAAATGTATGTTAAGCCCAATGTCCTAGCACCTAGCCAATGCCCTATTTTCAGAGGCTCAAGACTCAGAGCAGCTTCCATTGATGATAACTTCTGGTTTTGAGCACTTCTGAAAACTGCGCACCTATTTAGGCACTTAAGTGTGGCCTTTCATCCCTGACTTTAAAAATCCACTCTTGAAAGACTTTGCCTTTTATGTTTCAGCAACGTCACTGCCTGCTTTACCTGTTTGGAAAGTGCCAATTGACCAACAAAAGAGAAATGCTGCATGATTTATAGAAATATGAAATTCATATACATCACAACCCTTTGAGAATATATATTTGCTCTCTTTCTATTAAGTAACTATTAATTTCCAAACCACTGCCCTTTTGTTTCATGTGCCAGAAGGTGCTGCTGTTTGTCTTGCAGCCAGGGCAACCTGAATTCTGCCACTCGACTCTCTAGACCCTTGCACAGCCTGAGACTGTGCTCTCTGGCAACAAGAGCTCTCTGGGCACTGCCAAGGACCTAAACCTGGATTTCCAAGACAGCTTAGGCCAAACTAATTACCAGTTGTCACATCCCTACTCTCCCTCCCCACCACCAGTCTCATGGTGTGCCATGTCCTGCCCCTCCTCCATCAGCTCTGGACTTTGCCCAACCCTGAGTTAAAACATAAATCTGAAGAAAATTAACCTGATGATGAGAATAAGGTTTTCTGCCAGTTCTTCTTCCTTTCTTCCCATGGCCGCTGCTGCTCCTGGCCATGAAATCCCAGCCCCCCTCCCTGCCCCCCTTCAGCTGAGCATATGGTGGGACTATTTTAGCTCAGTAACCCAGCAGAAACCTCTTTCCTTTTCTTTTTTTGTTAGACTCCTACTGGGTTGGTAACTTGAATTGTTCCCCAAGAGCCAGAGGACTGCAAAGGAGAGGGGAAAGAAGGTGGTAGAGGAAAATAGGACATCCCCATTTTAGCATGTAACCGTACTCTAAATATTGAGCTTACTACTGAATTGAGTACACAGATTCAGAGTCTGATCAGCGCTCCTTGCATTATTTATTTTGCTCTTACATTCAGTTTGTTTTTCATTATTTCTGGAGTTCTTATCTGGAACAGATGTTGGTTGGCATTAGTGCAAAGAACAAGCGATACGGGGAACAAGAAGCTGGGGCATTTGTTGAGCTGCAGTTTGTGTTTTTGACGATAGCTAGGAGAATGTCAGCAAGCTTTGGGGCTCTCTCACAGCCAGGACACGTGTGGGTACTGGGACTTTAATTTCTTCTTTCCCTTCCCCCCTGTAACCCTGTAACCAGGGTGAGAAATGAGTTTCCATTTTAACCTGTGGTTGATTTTCACGTTTTAAACTAGCAAAGTTTTAAACTGCAGCCCTGTCCGGAGGACTTCTGCGGGCAGCGCGGCAATGAAGAAAGCAACAAGGGTGTCTGGGCCCCACTGCCAGTATGTGGGGTTGCCTGTCCCCATCACTGCCTGCAGCACTGGTGACATGGCCAGCTGGCTACCTCTGCCACCCAAGGGCAGCCCGAGCATCCCTTTGGGGTGGGCTCTACCTGCTGAGATAGCCAGGCTGTGCCATGCAAACACCACCTAGCATCCCTCATGCAGAGCTTTATGTGCTGGCTCGGGTTTTGTCTAGCAGGCTTCTTCCCCTTCTTTACTCACACTATATGACAGACAAGACCTTTTACTGCGAAAGACCTCAAGTCCTGTTAGTATTAGAATCACAGAATCATAGAATTGCCTAGGTTGGAAGGGACCTTTACGATCATTTAGTCCAACCATCAACCTAACTCTGATAAAAAGCCACCGTTAAACCGTGTCACTAAGCACTAAAGATGGGATCTGTATTAAGATGGTATCTGTGGGATTTCCTTTGCAAAGTGTCATTTATAGATGGTTGTAGAACCAAAAGTTCTCTCAGCCAAGGGCATCATTGCTTTGGTTTCAAAATAATTATACAAAATAGCTAAATGAATAATGCTCTACGTGAGAAAGCTCATGGCCTTGTATGCCAGCAATGTGTTTGTAGCTTGTTTTCATGTGGAATTTTATTAGAATTTCATTATTAACTTGCTCTGAGTTGAAAGAATTAAAACAAATGTGAAAGCTGGTCGATGCCGGTAGTCAATGCTCCTGGGAGTATTTGGCACTCTCCTGAAAAATGCTTCTGACCTATTGCACGCAAAAAGAAAGCTCTGGCCTTTAGAAAGAAAACATAGCTGACATTTCAATAGTCTTCTTGTATCTAATGAGTATCAAGTGACTTGTGTACATGTACATCAGTTTGATATTAAATTTATTTAATAGCGAATTTCATTTGTTTTGTTTCAGAACAGACTCAAGTTTCAAACCATGACAATAAATATTTTCACTTTCAGGGCTGTGAGGAATACAGAATGGCCTTTCTGGTGCTCCAGCCTTAATATTTAACCAGCTGGAGAGAAAATTTGAAAAGCCTAAACGTATAAGAGAAACAACATTAAATAATGAAAGAAAAGAGAGCTGCAAGGCATCTGAATAGGCACTAATTGCAAGACATTATAATGTTGCAGCTACAGTCTGGATTCCTCATCTCTGACCTAGAGACTGCCATTTCCCAGAGGGGGACGGGCTGCACTTCTCTGAGGAGGCTCTCAGATGGCCAGGCTACAGAAAGCATTCGTTAGTAACGAGACTGCATCCTATCTGAAGGCTGATAAATGGATAATGGAGGCAAGAAAAATTAAATGGTTCAGGGCTATAAATAGACTTAAGCTGGCATGTCTGTGCCACAGACAAGCTGAAAAGATTGAGTCCCATTCTTAGAGCTTTCAGAGGGAGCAAGACGGAGCCCGACATTAAAGAATAGAGCAGCTATTGTTCTAAACGCTTTTCCCAAGACACAGGCTGCTCAGAGGATCTCCCTTTCCAAGTAAGCTCCTGGGCCTGCCTCGTTACAGCTGCAGTCTGGAAAACAGGCAATTAATTTTAAACGTGTGTCACCTCCTTGACATCAGGATCAGCACATTCATAGGGACCAACTGCAGCTTTCTTAGAGAAGGAGCAGTCACACGGCTGCCGTGAACTGGTTTTCACACAAAGGAAAAAGGAAGAAAAGCAGCAATGGGGTCGGTCCATGCGTTTGTTTTCCTTTGCTCTTAGTTTGGAGGATGGTGTTTCAAATCCACACCGCAGACTCCGAATGATTTTGAGGGACCCAAGTTCCTCTCCTGGTTTATGGCCTTCATTGAGGTGGCTCCATCAGAGCCATTTTACCCACCATGCTCATCACTGCTTGAGGTAGCAGATCGTCACAACCAGGCAGACATCTTCAGTGGGTATAAGGTGGCTCTGTAGGTTTCTTAAACTCTGCATTGAAAAGGCGGATGGGAAGCACTGAGCATCTCCAGCACTCCTGGATACCAGCAGGCCATGGGAATAGGAGAGTAATTCAGTGGGTTAGGGTGGTTGATTGGCAACATGCATAAACTGCCAACTGCTTTCCTGGGCAATCCTGAGAGATTGCCATGGGTGGTAGGCACAACCTTTGACATGTCAGTTGGCCATCCAATATATAGAATCATCTAGATTGGAAGGGACGTTTAAGATCATCGAGTCCAACCAATGCTGCCAAAACCACCACTAAACCATATCCCTAAACACTACGTCTACCCGTCTTTTAAATACCTCCAGGGATGGCGATTCCACCACTTCCCTGGGCAGCCTGTTTCGATATTTGACAACACTTCCAGTGAAAAAATTTTTCCTAATATCCATCCTAAATCTCCCCTGACCTAACTTGAGGCCATAGCTACCCCTGGGTTTGTTGAGTCACTGTCTGTTAATACAAGGATGAATATACAACGAAGAAATTTGGCACTGCATCTTCACACAAAGAGAAATGACGCACGCAGAAGACAAAGGCTGAATCGAGACATCCCTCAATTTCTGAGATCCACCTCACAGTTTTGTGACACAGACACATTTCTAGTTCTGGTATTTATATTGGCCCTTTTTAGTCATATGCAAATAATTATGTCAGTAGCTGTTCCTGAAAAATCTGTATTTAAAAAATCAGGATGATACCAAATTAGAAAGTCAAACATGAAACCTACTATCATCATGACCCAAGGCACACAATATAGCTCTAAATTACTCTTTTTTTCCTGTATTCTTAAATAACCAACTTCCCAAAATCCCTTTCCATTGAAGTAGTATATATTTCTCTGACTCTGTTTACAGAAATAGTTGATGCTGTGATTCTTTTTTTTCCCCTTTGAATTGTCTATGGTTAAACTATATAAAAGTTTCCTGTCTGAAACATAGAATTCAGCTAAATAAGTGAGTTGTTATTGTCAATGAAAACAGACAAACAGACTGACTTCACTTAACAAATTGTGATTAAAACATTTTAGGAAGGATTATCTTCTAGGAACTGTGAAATTATTTGAGACCCAAAACCAGGCATACTATGAATACAGGCTCACTTGGATGCAGAAGAGCCATTGTACCAATACTCTTCAGCTCCCAAGCCTGACTTCAGATTCAGAACAGAAGACTGCTCTTCCAAAAGCAAAAGCAAAGACATCTTTTAATGATCTTTACTGGCTCTCAAACACAGCTGATAAAGAAATTCTTGTCAAAATCAGAGCAGGGCAGGGCAAAACTGCCCAGCCGTATCCAGCTGAAGGCCAGCAACAGCTTTTCAGATTATGAAATTGCTTTCAGCAGAGATTTTGTTTGACGTTCGTGCCACGCAGATTAGCAGCACCAATACATTCTTTCTGCTTCAGAGGCTCCGGTAGTTAGCGGTGCGCAAACAAAATGTATGAGGAGGATAACTTGCTTTTCAAAATCAATCACATTAACGAATCAAAATCACAAGCACTTTAATTCTCTGAGGACACAGCATTTCCTCCCTGCCTGTCTGTGGATTTTAGGGCACAAGAAATTCTATCATGTGTTGTATATACTGGAAAACAACTCCGAGTCTTCACCTCATGCCCAGTTTGGGGCTAGGTGAAGAGGAGCCCTGCGCAGGGCGACAGGGTGCCTACCTTGTGTCAAGGTGGCAAGGATGAGCTGCTCAAGCAGCCTATCACCACCTCCTAATTGCATGGCTTTGTATGGCTGCTGCTGCCACCATGGGAGGGTTAGGATGTGTGGAGACAGTCGTTATTGCTCTTGTGCCACACGTGAGCTGCATGGTCTAAAGTAGGGAAAAAAAAAGTACAAAAACTGTTCTCTGGGGCTTTCTTCTTGGCTCTCTGACTCTCCTTTTCTGCAGTAGGAGAAAGCTGTTTCCCAACATCTTTTCTCTTACATTCTGCTCAAGAGGTAGAAGGGTGAAAGCAGTGCCTTCTCACAGGGCAGGGAGAACTGTGTTCAGTGGAGATGGGGAGGATTTATGGGTCCTGATAGGGAGGATGGAACGTCAGGGGAGTGGAGGAGAAGGATAACAGCTTCTCTGTGGGAAAAAGGAGGCTGGGGAAGAAGAAAAAGAGATATTCCCCTCCATAGACACCTGCTTCCTCTCCCAGTCCCTGGAGCATTAGCTGCCTTTCTCCTACTGATTCCTTCTCGGGGACACCTGGTTCTCCTTCCCAGATGCCTCCCAAACTCCTGTTTTGCCTTTACTGCTGGTCTGTGCCAGATCTGTTTCACCTCACTAATGGACTGCTGAGGCTAAGAATTAAGATGATACCCCAGGGATAATTTTGGTCAGAAAACAGGAGACAGAGCATCACCAGTCAAAACAGAGATCTCAACTGCAAAAGGGAATCCTAACAAAGTCCCAACTTCGTTACCTTGTGTGCCAATACAACCGCATCAGCCTGAACTGTGGGTTCATCAGATCTGGACTTGGCTAGTTGTTGTATAGGAAGCTTCTAATTAAAGTCCAAATGATGGCTAGTGTAGTAAACAATTTAATGAGTAGGTGGCACTCTTTACTCTGAACCACTCTTGAACCGTGACCCAGAAAGTGCGGAAGTGGTACGCAGTGGAAGAAGTGGGACGTGTCCATCAGCAGTGCGCTTCATGGCATTGCATCGCTGTTGGGAAACTTATTTCACTTGGACACAGGCTTCTCCTTAGGGTCAGTGAAGCTGGCACCTTTGTAAGTGGATGCAGCTCATGAGCTCGTCTTACAGACTTGGAAGAGACAACTGGCTGGACTGGGTCAAACTCCGCATACTTAGTTTTCCCACTGTAAGCAGAGGAATGGAGACAATCAATTCTTCTCTCTTCACAAATCAGATAAATAATTAAGATAATCTCTCTTAATGCACTATGTTCTTATAAAATGCATAAATAGAATCTTCTTCCATATTAATCTGGCATCCCTCAATTTCTGCAACAAGGTGTATGTATTTTACATAAGCATAAAAAGATAAATGTGTTCCCCATTGCTTGGTCTCCTTCTGCAGTTCCCTGCTTTCTTTTCCCCTCAGTTCATATTGTGCCATAGCCTTCAGGAATTCCTCTCCAGGGAGACAGAGGACCTGATTCTGGTGAAGACAGGGCCTGAGAAGCCACCTTGGGTTTCCTGGACAGAGAGACAGTGTTACTGTCTCTCCCCCTGGCTCTGCCTCCTCCTCATCCCCAGTCAGCAGCGCACAAATGTTACATAAAGCTGCTCCTCTGCACCTAATTGTTCTTGTGCCAACGAAGATAAAAGGAACCCAAGGACTGAGAGCTGAATATGCGTTTATTTATACAGAAGGCAAGACATGACTAGCGAAAGCATGACTAGACCTCTACAGATGTGAGGGAGGAGGTATATAGTAAATATACCTATTTATCCCTGGTATCCCTTTATTATCTTTAGTGAAAATATGAGATTTATCCTGGCTATATCCCTTAACTTCTAAGAAGCAAAGTCTGGATTTACATTAGTTGCACTGGTAACACCACTGAAGATTCAAGACCTGTTCACATTGGAGTTAGAAGTCATAGCTATAAGTTTAGTCATTTTTGATGGCTTAAAAAGTGTAAAAGTAATCATACATCATTAGGGGAAATACTATGCCAAAAATGATGCTGAAACAGATTTACTTCAGAATATGAAGGGCTCCTTTGATAAAGAAAATACTAATGCTAACATAAGATTAGAATACAAGGCTCCTGTTCTGAAATAGAAAACCCATGATAAGAGGCAGCGCTAAAAGCAACGCCAACAAAGGGATAACAGAGCATACTGAACTCGAATGTATCATTGCCCTGTTTAGTTCTTCCAAAACTTCTTCTAACAAAATCTCAACAAATAATGTTCATCTCATTTCCCAGAAAAACAAACTGACCCTCCAGCTATCCAGAATATTATTCCAATATGTAAAATTCAGTTTGAATAACTTTTACTGGGAAGATAGTAATGTGTGTGTTGATCAGTGTAACACCCTGACTCACAAGTACATAGAGAAAACTGCAAACAGAAGAAGGAGCCAGGGAAAAACACAGAAATAAAACCATTCTAGATATGGATGTACAGTGTGTGGGTTTTGTTGTCAGCCAAATATGTGGAGAGCAGTTTTTCCTGTAAATCAAGGAAGAGTCACATCTGACACTAGTCCTATCAGGCAAAAACGTCTCAGCAAAGGCAGGCAGGATTCATAGCTTAACCACAGCAACATCAGATCCATTGCCTGCTCAGAATCAATGAGTATGCTTTTAGAATAAACATGTACTTGCACAAAAAGATCAAATAATTGTAATTTGAGAAGGTGTCAGCCCAAAATCTCCCACTGCTCCTGATCACACCCAAATCTCTCACTTTGATCCGCTCTGTGTGATGCAGCCAGCCTTTAATAACAATCCCGTTCTGATTCCCCCCGAAAGTAATTTCTCCCCTGAAAGTAATTAACAACATCTTTCCTAGGAGCTATGCCCAAGAAAGGCTCTTGCTTTTCCCAGCTCTTCAGTTGTTTTATAATACTGTTAGGCTGGGGGGGGAATGGCTTCATATACACAGATACACGGTTATTAGTTTAAAGAGATCTTCTGAACTGAAATTTTGCTACTGAGAAGTCCCTTCCCTTCTGTATTTTTAAGAATCATCAAGTTAAATATACAAACGTATGGAGTGGGTGTTGATACAGTATTAAGATCGAGCACAAAAGGTAACAACAGATGAGGAGATCACTTCAAATGGACTTTGGGACTCTGCTATCCAGGGCCAACAGTTGCAAGAGTGTGAGTCTGCACTGCCCTGGCTGCTGGACATGCAGACCCTCAGCTGACACCCTTTGTCAGTGGGATTCAGCTCCTCTTCCTATAGTTGTGTGTGCTGCATTCACCTATGTTTATTCATGTTTTGGTGGCTGAGCTTTTCGTTGGACCACGGGCACTGAATGGCCACACAACACCCAAAGCCTATGCAAAAGAAATGCCAGGAGCTACGGGTGTCCCTGGGACATGGAGCTGTTTGAGGACAGGATGCTCTGAGGCCACTGTAAGCCAGCTGAGAAACTCCCATCTTCGGCATGCCGTAGGAGTTAGCGTTGAGGATCCACAGCATGCCAAGGTGACCATGTAGACAGGTTCGTACTCTGAATCCATGCCAACAGAAATAAACCCAGTGCCAGGGTAGGGAATGCAGATTTTCAGGTACTCAGAGCACCATTCATTTATTACTTCATAATAATAATAATAATAAAAAAAATGTACTAGAGAAAATTAGACCATTATTTATTGATGTGAAGAAAAAGTTTGAGCTTGATCCTTGGCAGCTGCCCTTCCCTCTGTGCCAAAAGCATGGTAGAAGAGAAAGAGGATGAGTGGAGTTTGTCCAGAGGTTGTTAAGCTGAACATCCCCTTCAGACAACTGCTGCTCCAGACTGAACAGGATGCTGAGAAACCATCTCAGAGATGATGGGACTGCAAATGGCTCTTTGGAGCTCAGGCTCCAGCCGGTGCCAAGTGCTTACTGGGCATAGCTGCGTATCAATCAGCCCCCCATACTTCCTTTCCTATCTCTGTTCATGGCCCTATCTATAAAAGCAGATACTTCACTCAGTGAGCTACACAGTCTTTCATAACCATCTGTGGGCAATCTGCAGGTGTTAAATTAGCTGCAGGAGGATGCCCATATGTTTCCTGCATGCAACAGACACATATGGAGAATTATTACCAAAAAAAAAAAAAAAAAAAAGCCATTGCAGATTGCACACAGTTAAGGCTAAAGGGCTCAAACAAAGATCTTTAAGTAAAATTGCACACAGATAAGATGTAATTTACCATGATTTGCAGCTTCAGATTAAAACACAGAGAAGAAGAAATGCAGTCTTCATTTCCTAATGTGATTTTTTGGGCTTATGTTCTTCTGTGAGGAGACAGTCCCGTGAGATGCTGAGCAGCCTCAACTGCTGGCAGTGGGACTGGGGGCACTTGCCAGGATCAGGCCTTTGCAATCATTTCATACAACCTTTTTTTTTGCGACTGGTCAATTTACTTATGATTTATATCCTTGTATTGTATATGTCAGAGTCAGCAGTTGCCCTGCAGCCAGTAATGGGAGTTATTTATTATTACTGTACAGAAAGAGCCAAAAAGCAACAAGTACCTTCCCTGTCTGGGTCTGAAGGATGAAGGCAGTTGGAGAATATTTTTTAATAGACCTTACTTGTCTCTTTGGTGTAAAGCAGTTGAAAGATGGGTGAAAATGAACAAGGATTGAGTTTCTAGGCTAGGCACAAGGAAAAGACCTTATTTTTTACACAAAAATACACATGTGCACGCTTGTTTTGTAGGCATAGGCACAGACCGACCATATCACTATTTCTCTTCAGAATCCTGAATTGAGGTCTGTACATATGTCTGGGAAAACTGCCATTTTCACATTTTTTACAATGTCAAATATATTGATCCAGTTTTTAAGAGCATAAGATCAAGCAAATCTGTACAGCTGAGATCTGTTCCAGGTGAGTTTTCCTTCCAGAGCCCCCCACAAAATGTTGTAGCTGGGTGTAGAAAAGACCTGCGAGGCTTGACAAAATACTGAAGCTTTTCATATGCAAGCAGGAATTAATATTTCTCCGAAAGCTTTAACAAAGACAGCAAGCTATTACACATGAGGATTTTTCTCTGTGCACAGAAAAAATGTAATTGATCCGGAGGATCCACGGTGCGCCAGGCTGACTCTCACGGGACAGATGGTTACGGTGCCTCCGGAGGAAGTGGAATTTGCCAAGCAAGCAATGTTTTCCAGGTCTGTATGTAACAGGCACGTAGTAGGGTGCAACCCACAAGTTTTGAGACAAATATGTAGCCGTTTGGTATGGGAAATCTGGGAAGTGGCAAGCCCGATCTTTACTTTGGAGCCACGCGGCGTGTTGGCTCCTGTGTGGCTTGGAACGACAGGCAGAGCTGCGCGACCTCCTCTTAACTCTTGAGGTCATGAAATGTGGAAATGCAATTAGGCAGTGTTGGACTCCGGTAAAGCACGTGGTTTATAATCCGAGGGTTATGAACATATTTCACCTGGCTCCGAGGAGAAATTCCATAAATCCAGGGTGTACTCGTTCCCTTTAATGATTCCTCCCCGCCTTAGGACAGGTAGTGCTCTTCAGCCACAGCCCCCCCCCCTTACACCTATTTGCAGGGTGGAGCTTATGGGTTTAATTACTTCTCCTGACGTACCCTGACAGCTGTTTCCAACGCCATAATACTTACAGAACAGTCTCCTTTGAACACAGGTGAGCACAACCCTGACACACGCGCACACACCCAGGGCGTGCCCCCATGACTTCCAGTGGGTCTTCAGAATAACAGGCGTGAAAAGCCCAGACATTACTTAGCTGGGTCACACACCTCCCACACAGGCTGCCCGAGATGGTCCTCCAAGGCACACCCTGCCTGGTCAGTCAAATGCTGCGGGGAAACTGGGATGAACTGGGATCCAAAAGCAGCCCAGAGGCGGTATTCTCTGTGGTCTGCTGGAAGGAGTTAGGGTGGTACTCTAACTCCATCGATAGCAAAAATGGGACCAGGGATGGATGAGGGCTATATTGGCGCACGAGCCTTTTTTACAGACTTTGCAGGAATCAGGCTCCTACGTGAGTCAGAGTCCACCAGTGCCTCGGCAGCGGATGCTCCACTGTCAGGGAGCAAAAGCCAGATGGACACGGTGAAGGCCCATCCAACGCCAGCAGCAGCTGGAGCCACTTCCCAACACCACAGTCATGGGTGCTCAAAGGGACAACTCAGAAAATGGTGGCAAACCCCAGCTCAAGCCAGAGGTTGCCAAACCAACCGTCTGGTGGGGTCTGCCCCGACTTGCGCCGCTTCCCTCACGCTGCTCCCATGAAGTCTGCAGCTCGAGCTGCTGGATCTGCTCCCTGCACCGCTGCCGAGCAAGCATCCCACGGCATCCTCTGCAGAGGCACTCGCTGGGGCTTGGGGACCAGAGGTCTGCACCCAGTATTGCTGGTGGGGAGGATCTCTTCAAGCTAGTTGTGAAGGCAGGGCCAAGAAATGAGACAGAGGATGAGAAGACTTCAGCAGGCAGCAGCTCGAAGAGGCTGTGCTCTGCCTACTACCCAGTTTCATTAGCTTGCCAGCCATACCACAACAACTGCTACCGAAGATGTAATATTTTCAGAACACCTTTTCCTTTGAGCAGATACAAGCACAACCCTGACACGCATCCAGAGAATCTCCTCCAGGTTTTTTTTTGTTTGTTTTTTTTTTTTTTTTTTTTTTCACTTGGAGACCAAACAACATCTGCCTTTAGCGTTGGGGTTCTGCAATGGGGGAAGGAAGGTGGTGCTCGCTGGCTGCCTTCCTTGCAGTTCTCACCAGACTGGGGTGTGGAAGATCATAAACCTTGCTGCAAGGGAGGGCAAAAAAGATGAATGGTGATGGTTCTTAGATCTCAGGTTTCACCCTGGCTGAGCGCACTAGGCTGAAGAAAAAAAAAAAAAAGCAGACTATGCATACGCTTTGGCACATCTTTTAAAGTTGCTTTTTTTTTCTTTTCTTCTTTTCTTTGTCCTTCCAGGCACCCAGTGGTAAGAAAGTGGCCTCGCAGCTATGAGTGGTTCTTCATGAAAATGAACATTGAGCACATCTGGCTTCAAAGCTGGTATGGAGAAGTTTCTGCCATCACAGTAGAAGAATATTTAAAAGCAGTTCCAAGTAAAGGATGATTGAATGGGCTTTGAGATAGAGATCTTCTGAGTTTCCTTTCCAAACACTTTTAAAATTTCATGCTGGATGGTTACTTTACAGTGATTTTTTTTTTCCCCAAAGGCTTCAAAATAGCCCTGTCTTACAGGGAGCAGAGTGAAAATAAACCGACACAGACTTTCAAATTATAAAGGAGAGGTGGATACTAGCCCTACCCTGCAATGTACAAACGTGTCATTTCAAACAAGCAATGCATCATTTTGAACGCTGCTTAAAAACACTTTGTATCTGTTTGTTTTGACTTCTATTGCTGTGCACCTACAGGGAAACTACAATATGTGCTAAATATAATGTTCTGATTTACAGAAAAAGCAAATTGCCTATTCAGAACCCTCTATGTATTGTGGAGATATTACTGCTGCTTGGTATCTCTTGGTTTGTAAGTACTCTAAGATAAACTTAATAGCTGCAACTTTAGATATTTAAGTTTTTAAAAAAATATTTTGCTAAGCTGTCCTCACTTGCTAAATTATATTTTCTACATGTGTTTTTCCCTAATTGTCTAATTTGATATTTCACTTGGAAATTGAGTGGAAATCATCTCTTTTAGTAGAAAAAAAATGCAAGCAGCTAAAACAACACGCCTCCTGTACAACTTGTCTCTTACTAACACAAAGCTGTTTAAACACGTTAAGGGCCCAAACCAAATCAGCCCCACAAGGATCATCCCAATGCAAGTATAAACATTCTTGTAAGAATAATTTAAGTAAATGTTCTCAGCTAACCTATTCCTTTTATGAGACAGGAAAAGTATTTTTAATAGCCTGTAGTCTCTATTTTTTTGCATCCCTTCTCCAGCCACTGCTATATTTTTAACTCATTTGTGCAACTGATTTTTGTAAACCACCACTATCTTGTCTAGAGGTGGAGCCAGTCCCTTAACTGTTTCCTCATCAAGTTTTAAAGGGCCTGTTCATGCATTTATTTTTTAAAGAAGCCTAAATATAGGTAGGTATTTCAGGCCGTGAAAAACTCATTTTCCTAGCATGGAAAGAGCAAACTTTGTTACAAATTTATAATGCCATCTCATATGATAATATTTGAAGAGTTCAAAAGTATTTTGTTCACCTTCAGCCCTTTCTCTAGATGTCCTGGTAAACTTATTTTGCAGTTCCTAAGGGCATCAGAGTAAGACAGGTCCCACGGCTGACCTGCCAAGTCAGTACACAGTTTGCAAATTACATGGCTGCTCTCCCCGTTGCATTAAGAAAGAGACACATTGGGATGGGGTTTCTGTGCCTGTGGGGCACGGACGCCTCCAGCATCCCTGGGAGGGCACCCAAGCTCTGGATGCCAGCCTGAGCCTGGGTCCCAGCTGAGCGACCTGAGGTCGTACAGGTTAATCCTCAGGCAGAGCTCAGAGGCAGCAGAGTGAGCTCTGACCAGCTGGAAGCCAATTAAGTGCAGCTGAGCTTATTTTGGTTCTGGCATGGGGAGAGGGACTCGTTCCCGGAGCGGAGCTGGGCACCATGCTGGTTTAACTACCAGGGGCCGCTCAGCCCTTCAAGGCTCCGGGCATCGCCACCATTCCTGATATTCTGTAAGAATCGAAGACAAATGCAGGGGAAAAACTTTGTTAAGACACTTAAAAGCATTTTTTTTCTTGTCTTATTGCCAGAGACTCTGTTAGCAGTGCAGGTCTTTTGCAGAGGTAATTACACAAAAAGAGGAAGTGTCCTGCCTCAGTCCATTTCCCTTTTTCTTTTTTTTTTTTTTTGGCAGATGAGCAGATTTTCCCACTTGCGTTTGCCCTCGAGTCTTGCACTTCAGTGTAGTACTGAAGCAAAGTGGCCCATCCTGTACAGATTTATAGAATACCACCAAGTGAAATCCTCCTCGATTCCTGTCATTTTGCCATGGAGATCTTTGTCCACTATGGATTTGATACTTTACCCATTAGGATTAATGGGACTTTTACAACTGAGTTGAACAGGCAGAGCACTAGACCCTGTAAGGGAATCTCCACACGTCTAACGTTTCTGTGCAACTTGAATTACATGCTTCAATATCCCAGTTCACTACTATTCCTAGAGAAACCTGAACTGCCTGTTCTCTCCCCTGCCCCACAACACACAGAGATGAAGCAAATCCAGCATAAAAATTTAATGTTTAAACAAGAAGAGAGGAAGAATTTTAGAAATGCTGCTGCTACTATACTCTCAATTTCACTTACCTCCTTAGACAGCCTGGTCACAATGACACGGTCCTAGGTCCTGTCCATTAAGTTACTAACACTCTTGCCTTAAAGCAGTAAGGGGTTGTATCAACCATGTTCAGTAGAGCTTGAACTGTTTAAGAAGTTAGTGTGCATTGAGGAAGGTTTTGAATTTACAAAGCCCTGCTTGCTATCGGCTGTCTCCCTGCACACCTAGATTAACTGGAGTAGCTTCTGTATTGTAAATTGACGCATTCATCAAGAAGCTTTTCTATATGGACCTGCCGGGAGGCTCTTGACAGAACCTCAAAACATGAAGTGGCGAGGGCATGTAAAGTGACAAAAGGGGCTTTATGGAGAAATGCCGTCTTAAATCACCTCTTCTCATTTCAGGCTTCCTTCTCCCAAGGAATAGCTACAATAAACGCCCTTGAAAGTCTATAGAAATTAATCAAAAATATGACCTGCAGGCTTTTAGTGGAATTTTCTGGAGAAAAAAAAAAGGGGGAGGAGATGGTAGTTTGTTTAATTGGGCTTTCCATTATTAATTATATACTACTTCCGTTTTTTTTCTTTAAACTGACAAATGTCTCAAATGATACTGTTCATCACGTGTAAGTGATGTTTATTAAAGCTTTTAACCCAAAGAATGTTATTCTTTTTATGATATCATAATAAAATCATAGTTCCATGATATCATAATAAAATCATAGTCCCTTGTAAAGGGTCTGATCTTGCTTCAGTTCAAGTCAATAGCAAAAATCCCATTTATTTTTGCTTTAATTATTAGAACAAATAAGCATTTTTATAAAAGAACTTAATAAGCCCTTGTGAATTTGTTAAGCATTTCCACCAGCTGATGTGTAATTTATTTCCATGTGTTCTGTATTTTAGTTATTTCTGTAGCTTCTCCCAAAAAGCTTGTTGTGCAACGTGTATTATTTAAAACGTCAACTGTGGTTTTGCAATATGTAAGAGATGCATTTAGTCATGTCTGTATACTTGCTGAAAAAAAGGAAGACAAAGTTCTAAACTTGGGTTCTCACTTTTTGCTCATTTGTGCAAACGTAATGCATGTACAGGATTGAAGCGCAGCTAATTTGAACTGCTGTTCTTATTTAACCAAAGAATGCTCCGTTTCTGATGAAATTTTCATCACTTTGGTGGACGAAATGCATCCCGTCATGTTTCTGGATGTGTATTGCAATTTGCAATGTATTTTGATTTCTAAAGATACTGAATGTTGTTAACAAAATGCCTATCGAGAAGAAATAAATACAAATAAAACAAATTTCAAAGTGCAAGCTGCAGCTAGAATATTCTTGAGTACAGCATTAGCCAGAGTAACTGACCTTTTGCTGACAGCTATTAGAATTTCTCTCTCATCTGAATATCTGCCTTTTTTTTTTTCTTTTTTTTTTTTTTTTCCAGTTTTTCTGAACCAAGCTAATTTCCCTCAAAATCCTTCTGGGAACTGAGACTCAGATCTGCTGTGGTACAGCCTAGCTTTTCTCTGGGGAGAAAAGTCTAGTCAAGCACCTTTTATCTTTCCTTCGCCTTCTCATTACTGTCAGATTTGCTTTCACCGTGGCAGTTAAATGTCACTCTTAACAACGTTTGCTCTTCTTTTCTGCACGTGGGGACCGAGCACTCACCTCTCAGGTGTGCATTAATGGTGTTTTGGAAGTTTCCTCAGTGTTATTTCTTCCCTTGCTAGCCTTGCTCTTACAAGTTCTTGTTACAGCTTGTTCGCCGTCCTCTACTTTCCTCCGGCGCGTTTTCTTAAGCCAGGGCTGACAACTTACCTTTTCATCTTGCTTTCCCGCACCAGCTCCTTTCAACAAAATTCAGGCTCTCCCACTAAAATTCCCACTTCATATCTGATAAAGGTTATAGGAAACAGCCTGTGTTTCCTATTTACGCCTTACAGTCTTTGTCTTGCCACTGGCTGGACCGCATTCGCTGTGAGGACCGTGACAACAGTTTCCTAACCTGTACAAATCACAGTCAACATCGGTTTCCTATTTCCAGCGACTCCATATTCTTAAAAGAACATTTCCTGCAGCTGTTATTTTCCTTTGTACTGACCCTTTTTACTTTTGTCCCGTTTCTGGAGTGATGTCTATTCTGATTACACTAAGTGTCTTTCACTTTTTTTTTTTTTTTTTTACCAAAAAATTCTCATTTGAACATCATTTTTTGACTCACTAAAGTACTGTCACTTTTTTTGATCTGCTTTTTGCCAAACACTGAATTCGTGCTATCCTTCAACATGGCTCACCCTTTACCTACATCTACTCTGCCACCACCTCCATGTTCCCTCTCCCATCCAACATTCTCCTGCTCCTTATCCTCTTTCTCGTGTTTTTTTCCTTCATTAACTCTAGTTTTTCTGTGTTGTTCCCACAGCCTCCCATTCCTTCTCCACAGCCCCTTCCACGTTACTTTGTCTGCCCACTCTTGGCTGTCTTCTTGACTTTGCTGCTTTAATCTTGTTCTCGCAATGCTCGGTGCCTTTGGAGAGAGTCCTAACGCTGCCGGGTACTTTGGGAGAATGCTAAAGAGTTACTTTAAAGACTACTTTGGGTTTGCAATCTATTTATTTATTTACCTTTCTATCTATTTATTTATTTGAACACTGACTCTGGAACAGAAATAGGAACACACTGGCCCTGGTGCCAACACAGGATAGGGCATTTCACTGACCTCGTGGCTTCTGTCTGATGCCACTTTCTGCACAAACCATTCCAGGCTCTACTAGACCCTGCCTGTGTCATCAGCAACAACGTATTATCGTGATTAGGAAGGAAAGGACATTACCCAAGTTTGACGAGGTTGTTTGACAGCATAGGTTAATGAGGCGTGATCACATGACTCTTCATGACTTCTAAAGGAAAACTGGGTGTTTGAGTTTTGGGTGCCATCCCAAAAAGGCTGGCAGCTGGTGAAAACCAGTGATCCATTCTGAAAGCTGGAAGAAGGTACAGATGTCTTGTATGAAAAAAAAAACAGGAAAGGCTTTAAACACGTTGCCCAGAGAATCACAGAATCATAGAATTGCCCAGGCTGGAAGGGACCTCCAAAGGTCATCTAGTCTGACCCCCCCGCAGTCAGCAGGGACACCCCCAACTAGACCAGGTTGCCCAGGGCCTTGTCGAGCCTCACCTTGGATATCTCCAGGGATGGGGCCTCAACCATCTCCCTGGGCAACCTGTTCCAGTGCTCCGCCACGCTCAAGAAGCTGTGGATGCCCCATCCCTGGAGGTGTTCAAGGCCAGGCTGGATGGGGCTTTGAGCAACCTGCTCTAGTGGGAGGTGTCCCTGCCCATGGCAGGGGAGCTGGAACTCTATGATCTTTAAGATCCCTTCCAACCCAAACCATCCTATGCTTCTACGATTCTATGATTTCAGAAGAGGTATGCAACAAATAATTGTAATTAATGGAAAAGAAAACAATAAGATGATCATGTTTATTCAGCACCTTTACCTCCTACGTCAACGCATGTTTCTCCAGCATGTTTTCCTTGTCGATGCCCACACGTTGCCGACCCTTCCTCCATCCCTCATCCCCCTCCAAACCAGCCCCCTGCGGGACGGGGCGGGGCCGCCGTCGGAGGGGGCGGGGCTTCCCTTCGCCCCGCCCCTCCCCTTCCTCTCCGCCCCCTCCCTCCGGCGGGGCGGGGCTGCGCATGAGCGGCGGGGCGGGGGGGGCGGGGCGGAGCGGGGCGGCCCGGCCTCCCCCTCGCCATTAGCCGGGGCGGCGGGCCGGCTCCGCCCGGGGCGGGCAGCGGGGCGGCGGTGGCGGAGGGAGGCGGGGGTGGAAGCGGGGGGGTTACCTGCGCGGCGCGGGGCAGAGCTGAGGCGCGGCGGCGGCGGCACAGCGGTCTCCTCCTTCTCCTCCTTCTCCTCCTCTTCCCGCTCCTGCAGTCGGCGGGCCGCGTGGTGGTGGTGGTGGCGGCGGCGGGGCCATGGTGCGTCGCGCCCGGCTGGCGCTGGTGGCGGCGGCGCTGGTGGCGCTGGGGTGGCCGGTGGGCGAGGGGGCGCGGGCCCTGGAGTGGTACACGGCGTGGGTGAGCACGGCCTACGTGGAGCCCCTCAGCAACCGCACGGTGCGGGGCAACACGGAGAGCGGCCGCTACGGCGACAGCTCGCCCAAGGAGAGCGCCCAGGGCCTGGTGGGCATCCCCCGCGGCGCCTCCCCCCGCCACATGGAAGGCTGCGCCGCCGACACCGACTACGACGTGCCGCTGCCGCCCGGCGGCCGCGGGCCCTCCCCCGAGGGCGACCCCCCGCCCTGGATCGCCCTGGTGGCCCGCGGCGGCTGCACCTTCAAGGACAAGGTCACCAACGCGGCGCGGAAGCGGGCGGCCGCCGTGGTCATCTACAACGAGGCCCGCTTCGGCAACACCACCGTCTCCATGTCCCACCTGGGTGGGTGAGCGGGGACGGGTTTGGGGTGCGGGGCGGGAGGTGGGGGTGGCTTTGTCTGGCGCCGGTCCGCCTCGGTGGGGCGGGGAGCGCGGCGAGGGATAGGGATGGGGATTTGGGGGGGGGGGGGGCGGCAGAAAATAACCGTAAAAATGGTGCGAGGAGCCGGGTTTTTTTGTTTCCTCTTCCTCTTAAACCCCGCGGGGTGAACGCCAGGACCGGCTTCTGCCTTCCGAGTTACAGCCCGGGTGTCGGGGAAGAAGATGCGGTGAAGCCATGGGGTCGGGCAGCCGTGTAACAGACTGCGGTCAGAGGCTGTTTTTTTGGGGAGCGGGGAGGGGGGGGGGTACGACACACGGGGTTTATGGTTTCATTTAGAGCCACCTTTTCGCTTTGTACCCCCCCCCCCCTCCCGGCAGAATGGCTACGGCGTTGACAGGTAGGCTGCTTTCCGCAGGCTGTGGGGAAACGTGCCAGGTATCCCGAAGATGCCTTCTGGTGCCTGTGAAGGCATGGCCGCAGCTGTTAGAAGACAGCTTTGGGTACAGGTTTTATTGTAATAGCTTCATCGTCCTCTCCTGCGCAGGCCTGTAAAGGCTGGGAGAGAGGTATAAGCATCAGGTAATTCTCAAATGCTTGTGAATGCGGTAGGAGAGCTGAAGCCTGGAGAAGAAGGATGTCGGCTCGGCTTGCCTGAGCATGCCGATGGTCTGTAGCCAGCAGAAGGGATCTGTGATTTTGGCCGAGATAAAAACGGAGATGTTCTGCTCCTGCAGTCTCTGCTTGGGCTACGACACTGAAGTTTTGCTGGGGTTTTATGGGCATGACAGTATCGAATGCTTAAATCAAAGGGGAGAAAAACGCTCAAAACCCTGCTCTAAAATCTGTTTGTAGGCTTCTGAGGAACTGGAAGGTCTTCAGAGGAGGATACAAAGGCAAAGTAAAAAATGCTGCAAATGTGTGTTTTCACATGGTCTTGGTACAATGAGTTTGTTAATGCCCAGGCTGTCATTCTTGGTCATGGGGAAGGGTACGATCAGGGACTTGGTTAAAGTAGAACTGTAATGTGTTTCTAAAGAAAACAAACTTTCTTTAATATAGTGAGCTGAAAATCTCAGTTAGGGAGCTGTTGCTTCATAGCACATATTATATATCGGGTGGAAAAATAAGTCTCTCTTCTTGGAATACCAAGTGGCTTCCAACCTGAAGGTTGGAAGTATGATTACCGTTTGTATTAGCCTGCTGCCTGCTTGGATAGATCAGCCTGGCCCATCTCTTGTGTTCTTAATCCACTGTGAAAGTGGAGGTGGGATGCTAGGTAAGATGTACCTTTGATTTTGATCCCATGTGACAGTGAAGGTACTGTACTTTGGGTAATAATTCTTTCCTCTTTACCAATTGTCAGAGTTTTCTTTTTCTTGCTGTCACTCTGCATTGGCTGACCAGTAAAAAAATTTTTTTTTCCTCCCTGTGGGAGTTTTTCCACATTCTTCTCCATGCTCCCTCATAGCCTTTCATAAACATTACTTGCTTTTTTGTGGAATCTCTTCCTCCTTTTATCATCTTGCTTATTTTATCAAATTTTTATGATTTTTTTTCCTCTCTTCTGCTGTCATCGCTGTGCTGCAGAAGACCTTCTTGGGCTTACGCTCAGGCTTGGACTTGCTCGTATAGTTAAATCTATCAGTAGGATAAAGAGAAGTGCTGCCTGACTGCTGGTTGGCTTTTTTCTTCTTAAACTGGCAGAATGTTGCTGCTAAAAGCCTATCTATGTAAAGAGTATGTTTTAGAATAGTATATATGCAAGAACATATTTGTACTTTTTTATACTGACCTCGTAAATGCAGGTGGGACCTCAGGGTGATTTGGATGGGGCAGAATTATAATAATAATAAGTCACAATATAATCACTAGCTCTGCTGGAGTTACAGCTCTTTTTAGTTACTCTTTTTTGTTTCGTGGTCAGAACTTTCAAACATGTAAATGTTTAAATTTTTCAGTGCACTTTGGGAATATAGGGAAGAATTAGTGTTTTATATCTTGAATTTTTTGAGCGGGATGGGGGGAGTCTGTGGAAGAGGGGCAAGGAAGAACGTGGAAGGTAAAGCTGTATTTTACAGGATCCAAGTTTGCCATTCCTGTGAAGGGATTTGCAAACTGACACATGGCAAAACAAACCCTGCTTCTGGGAGGAGTGCTGAGAATAAATTCTCCGGGAAATCTGCAGTGCTGTAACTAAGGAGTGGAGTTAGGTGCATCAGGAACATCCACTTAATGGATTTGCAATTAGTGGCACTGAAAATGATGTGAGATGGAACAATGGTTATGGCTGATAGAGGTGCAGCCTGGATTAATGTGAGGGCAATAAATGGGTAACTTTTCTGATCTCAAAGTTTCATCTTTTCATTCTCTTTCTGAAAAACCTGTCTTTTGAACTTTCTGGTGTGTGTGTGTTATTGGTGTTGTCGGGTTTTTTGATGTTTTTAGATGTATTCCAATTTAAGTAAAAAGAGAGATTCTTGATCAGGCAAAGAAAGATTCTTGATCAGGCAAAGAAGTGATTTGCTTTAGCTGGTGTCAAAGCATTTGATAAAGGACGAACATTCCAAATACTTTGCAATTTAGTTAATTTTTCATGGATACCTTGTGAGCTTCATGAGTGCTCACAAGTGAGTAGGGATTGTAATTAAAATTTTGGATCAGGAGAGTTGAGAGTTTGAACATGTAGCCTTGCAATCCTGTTCCTCTTTCCAAAAAAAGGTTCTTCAAATATGAATCTACTGATGTGTCTCATGGTTTTCAGGCCTTTGCTCTCTGCCCAAATTACATTGTTCAAAATGCTGGATGACTTCCCTTCTTGAGGGAAGAAATAGTGAAACAACTTCACATGTGGCTGAGGAGGTTTTTTCCCGTGGAAGATGCTCATTTTACCCAGATGACTCAAGGAATTGTACTTTGGTTGCTCAGTCTGAATAGTATAAACGCAAACAAAAGTTTTACAGGAATATAGACTTTGCAGGCAGTCTTAATGCTGTTCATTTTTGATGGTGGTGTTGAACTTAATATAATACACAGACTTCAAATTCCTTTCCAAAACCAAAGTAAGTGTTACATGTAAAGATTAGCTGGGAGTGGGTTGGAGAGAAGTCTGAAGAGTCTGGAGAGACCAGGTGTGGAGTTTTGTGGAGAGAAAACTAAGGAGAGCTAGAGACTTAGTGCTGGTTGAGAGATGAGGGGGAGGCAGGGGTATATTGCAGTGGGAAGAAAAAAGGGTCTTCTGTTTCTATACTTCACGCTGGGCATCCAGCCATCTCTGAATGCCCTCTCAAGCTAGGGTTTGGTGATCCTGTTAAGAACATAAGTTTGATACCTTGAAGACTATGAAATAAAATATGATTGTGCTTGACACACAGGGGCAAGGGAGGAAGGAGGACTGGCTACAATAGTTTGAGATGGGGAGCTTTGGTCCATGGCTTGTGGATTTAAGGGAAATCTTGGGACTTGGGTCTATGACTCTGGCTGTGTAAAGAGAATGGTCTTTGGTTTGATGCGGCTTTGCCAACATATGCCTAACTAGTTCTTTCCTTCATTGTAATGGTTTGTTTTTGTTTTAATGCAGGTATATTGAACAAAACAGATGTGAACGATTTTATACTCATGATGCTGTAAGCTCTTGTCAGCTCTAAAACAGCAGAGTTAGGGTTATTTTTGCATGTAGTTCAACTCTTAGGAGCACTACTTAGGATTCTCAAGTGGTGCATAACTTCTGTATTGCTGATGCTTTCTACTGAAAGCTTCTGGTACCGTACTACTGAAAGGATGGAACTGAAGTCAGTGGCTTGCTTAACCCAGACAGTGACTGTCTGAGTATGATGTATTCCTGGCTGACTGTATGATTTTGAGCTGCTATGTTGTTCTGAAGAAGCAGAAGTAACTTCAAATTGCTTATACCTATTTTATATGTAAGAGTGCATACATGTGCTTGACTACTTGACTCTTCTGGATACGCATCCTCCTTCTTGAGGCAGGTGAAAACACAACATGCTCCAGGGATTTGGTGAGATGAGGTTGGGGTCGATGGTCAAGACAAAGCTAGTTGTCAGATTTTTAGTGTACTGTTATGCATTTGGTAAAGATCAGAGACATTTGTTTGGACCAGGAGCTAATGAGAACATTCAGTGTTAATTGTGGCAATATTAGTAGGGTACCTATACTAAAACAGATCTAAGGATTGACCTCAAACATTGAGAACCAAGGTACTCAAACTCTGGGAGCTTTCTGGTGTTTCTCATGAGAACAGAATCTAGAGTATGTCTGCAATTGGTTTCCGGATGGTCTTTGTTATCTGTAAGGCATGAGTGGGAATAAATGTGATAGGTTGGGATGCCTGGAATCAAGATCTGTATCTCTGCTAGTTTTTCCTCATCAGGAAAGTGTTCATTTCCTTTTGCAAGAGAAGACTAACAATACTAGCTAGGAAGGAAAACTGACCTTGGCATGCTTGCAGGAAACATACTGTCATCTTCAGAGTTCCAAATTTGCCCTCCTTTCCAGGTATCCTAAGGATCTGCCAGCTCTCACTGCTTTATTTGGATGATACTGTTAAAAAAAAAAAAAAAAGCACATACCAGATTTCAAATCTACCCGATTCCACTGAAGTGTCACCCAAACCTAGAAAACAAGTTTACTCTAGCAGAGTAAAAATGTGGTTATTTATTGCAAAATTAGAAAGCTAGAGAAAGGTGAAGCCAACAAAACGTGCTCTCAGTAGATACGTGTATGTGACACTTGGAGTTCTTTTATAAGTGTGATTTGCGGTCTCTGAGTTGTGTTGCAGTTGAAGAAGCTGATGGAGTGACTCAACAGCATTTCAGTCTCTGAATAATGTGTTTCAGGACAGAAGTCTAAAATTAGTGAGGAATGAGTTAAAGCCCTTAGTCTTACAGGCTGCTCAGGGCAACTGCTTCTGACACTGCTCTTGTTCCTTTTGTAATAATGGATTGCAAATTTTTTTTTTCTTTCTCTCCTTCTGTCTCATGACCTTCAAGGCCATTGTGTTTGGCTACGTGTATTTTTAATGGCAGGTTCATCACTAAGTCTTTACAACTGTTAAAATGCTTTTAATGGGCATTTATTTTAAAATGTGTGGCATACTTGTGTGTGTTCTAAAACTAGAAGGTGTCACAGTGTCTAGCAGCCATCGCACAAAAGTATTCTGACTTCCATTTCAAGGAAATAACTGGCTGGCTGATTGTTGGATGTGCTAGTGATAAAACAGAGAAAGGCATTACTGATTGTTTTGGGGTTTTCAAACACTTCTTTGTGAGAAATCCTGCAGAGAACTAGATAGCAGGATTACTCTGGCTCATATTTCAGGATTGAGGAGGAAACCTTTATTGATTGAAAAATCCAGGCTGCCTCTAATCTTGAAACTTTCTTTTCTTCCCCAAGCTTGAATGAAACCACATAAATCTTTCCAGCTCTCCTCTACTGTTCACTAGCCACCCTTAGGCACCCGCCATCCTTAGGCACCCCTCCTGTTATTTGTAACTCTTACGGTTGCTAAAGGACATAGGACCTAATCTGCTGGTTCAGGTATGTGGATAACAGTCCTCAGCAATGTGAGATAAGTTTCTACCTTTGTATGTTCTCTTGTTAACTCCCTGGGTGGTTGTGCAGGGTCAGAAAGGAAGGAGTGTTTCACACACTCCTCTCTAGGAGGTTCCTGAGCCTCCCTGGTAATGCTTTCATGCTGGTTCAGAGAGGAGAATAATATTAACAAACCAATTTTCAGTATGCTTCGACTTGTGGTATCATATGGATATGCATGTTGCTGGTGAGTAGAACGAATTAGCAGAGCCTGGTTGCTTGTGGCTTTGTCCTGTTGGTCTTCAGTTTCGCTGCTTTGTGTCTCCTAATGCACCCACCAGGCAAGGCAACACATGCTGGGAGCTGCTGGTGAGCCAAGTGGGGTGCCTGAGGGCAGGCACGAGTTGGGCTTTTCCCTGGTAGCATCTTTTTCTTTGTGTATCTACACCAACCTCAAAACTTCCAGAAAGGAAGCCCTATTAGGAAAATGTGCTCTCTTGCTGGGCCTGGATCTGGCAGGCAGGTATAATGGTGCTTACAGTAGGTGACCAGATGGTTGGGTAAGATGAAGCTGAAAAAGGGTTAAGTGGCACTAAGATAAGAGGGTTATTCAACTAGTAACTGGAACCTTCAGAGTTTCATCCACAGCAGGCCGTCTGCACCTTACAGAGGGGGGAGCTGTGATGTACAGAAATGAAGCTTCTGCAAATACCCCTTGGCGTGGTGACGGAGTGACCAGGTTGATGAGGTGTCACATACAGAACCATTCTCAACTAAAGGAGTTTGTTTTAGATATTTCATGCAAATAACTCTTTGTCTTAGTAGGCAGGTGGATGAGTCCAGAATGCTGCTTTGAGTTTTGAAAATCCCTGCTTGATGTAATATTATAACTTAGGCAACAATTTCTTTTGCCATAGCTTCTCAGTAGCGAATCTAGCATAGCTGGGAGGGAAAAAGGCTTTAAGTCTTCAGTGGGAGGTCATGTTGCAGGTAGGTGATCTTGTGAATCTAAAAAGGTAGCTGTGACATTACAGTTTTAGCTTTCTGGCTAGGAAAATCCCTGTCTCCTTTCTTCTTCCTCTGCTTTCTTTCTGACTCAAGCTTAGTTTCACTTCTTGTCTTTCACTTTCTCTTTCTTCACTTTTTGTGATAGCAAAGTAAGCTATAAAACCATGGCTTATCAAGGGTGTATAGTAGTGTTGATATGCACAAAGTAAGAACTATTCCAATTTAAATAGCATAGACCAGTGAAAAGGTGATGTTTTTAGCAAGTACATTTGTTTGTAATTTATTTTGTAATACTTAGAAGTTTCTGAGAAAATACTGGAGACAAAATTGAGTAAAACTGTAGTCATGGAGGATCTTTGGTTTCTGCTAGTCGTTCTTGACAGTACCTTATAATTTTTGGTGACGATATGGTGCTTAAAGGTTTTGGGGTTTTTTTTTTTGGAATTAGGTGCTTTTTGATACGGATTGAGTGCTTTCAGTTCTAATATAATAGAAAAATCCTTCAATTCCCAAACGAGTCTCAAAGTATTTTTTGACAAGTCCTTGTTGTGAAGTGTCATTACACTTTGAATATTTAGTATTGAAGAATCTTTAGGTATTAAAATGTTTAATATAATTTAATATTAAATATCTGAATATTTTTTCTCTTTTTTGTTCACATATCCAGTGTAAATGTGCTGTGAATTCAGATTCAAACTTAATTGAATGTGTCTGTCTTCACATGGTATTCACATACTGTCTCCAGCTGCAGCTAAATACCCACACTAACAAATAAAAGACCAGATGTTCCTTACTTACATGTTAGAACTTAAGTAACTTCAGATGAGATGTGTATAACTTGCCTGTTTTTTGATGGGTGGTTGTTTTTTTTTTTTTGCATGGAATCCCCATCCCACCACACTGTGTGGAATAAGGGCTATGGGGTCTTGAACAGTAGAGGTCCATCTGTTGGAGTTTAAGGGTTTCATAAAGTAAATAAAGTGTTCTTTATTAGTAAACTTCCTATTAAGTCTGCTGTACCTGAAAAAAACCTGAGGTTTTCCTATAACTTTGCTCACTGTTCTTAACTTAGGAGACCCAAATTATAATCAAGTCAGAATACCTAAATTTTTACTGTGATGACTGACTTTTTTTTTCTTCCCCCCTTCCAACAGGAACAGGAAATACAGTGGTGATAATGGTTGGCTATCCAAAAGGAATAGAGATATTGGAGCCAGTACGAAGAGGGATTCCAGTAAAAATGACTATTGTTGTTGGCACACGACACGTGCAGGAATATATTAGTGGTCAATCGGTTGTGTTTGTGGCCATCGCCTTCATCACCATGATGATTATATCGCTCGCTTGGCTCATATTTTACTATATACAGCGTTTCCTGTATACAGGGTCACAGTTTGGAAACCAGGTAATTGGAGATGATGATGATGCTCTAGAGTATTTGCCATCTTCTAATGTCAAATCTGTTGCCTAACTTTGCTTGTTTATTGAAGCACTCTTGAAGATCTGTGCCTTCTTGCTGCTTAACTCTGTGAACGTTACCTGGTAATGGTTACTGAGGCTAATGAGCAGTGTGCTAATTGGCATCATGAGTTTGGCTACTTCTAATTATAAGATACCTGTATGAAGTCGTGGGGAAATATATTTAGCCACTTGTCAACAACTGAGTAAAGGCAGCTTCTTGCATGATTTGTCACCTAACTTATCTTCATTCCTTGACATTAAAAAATATTTTCGTTCTTTAGTAATTTTTGTTCTGAAAGTGCTGATTTCCCTAACCAGATTTTTTTTTTCCTAATGGAGAGGGACCATGGTAACTTTTTTCAAGACCCACAAGTGTTTAGGGCTACAATTTTGGTTCTAAAGCTTTATAAAACCTGCTTTTGCTACTTGTAATCCTACTACTCCCTTGTAGAGGACCAACTGGCAGCAGACTAGAAGGAGCATGTGTGGTGAGATTCAGCTCTTTTGGACTATCTGAAGTGCTGAGAGTGGTGGGAGTACTGGGAAGATCAGGAAGGAATAACTTTGCTCCTTAACGTGCCCCTTCCAAATTCCTGTTCTTCTTTGATAGGTTAAAAAAAAAAGTGAGCTTTACATTTTTCCCTTGAGGGGGAAAGTACTTCATAGAATAATTTTGGTTGGAAGGGACATCTGGAGGCTATCTAGTTCAAACTCCAACACTTGAGAGAGCTGTTGAGAACCCAGTCCAGCTGAGATTTTTAAAAATATCTTAGGATAGCACTTCCCTGTGCTTTTCAGCTCTTGCAAATAGGTTAGGTCCCTTTCGTGTTGTGGTTTCACCCAAGCTGGCAGCTAACCACCATGCAGCTGCTTGCTCACTGGTGGGATGGGGAAGAGAATTGGAAGAGTAGAAGTGAGAAAACTCGTGGTTTGAGATAAAGCCAGTTTATTAGATAAAGCAATAGCCATGCCCACAAGCAAAGCAAAGCAAAACAAGGAATTCATTCCCTGCTTCCCATGGGCAGGCAGGTGTTCAGCCATCTCCAGGAAAGCAGGGCTTCTGCTTGTACAACGGTTACTTGGGAAGACAAAAACCATCCCTCCGAAGGGCCCCCCTCTTTGTCCTCTTCCCTCCACCTTTGTATACTGAGCATGATGTCTATGGCATGGAATATCCCTTTGGTTTGTTGGGGTCAGCTGTCCTGGCTGTGTCCCCTCCATCTTCTTGTGGACCCCCAGCCTGCTTTCTGGTGGGGCTGGGTGAGGAGCAGAAAAGGCCTTGATGCTGTGGAAGCACTGCCCAGCAGTGAGGAAAACATCCCTGCATTATCAACGCTGTTTCCAGCACAAATCCAAGATGTAGCCCCAGACTAGCTACTATGAAGAAAATTAACTCTTCCCCAGCCAACACTAGTGCACGCGGTCATCAGCAGCTCTACCACAGTTTTCTACTAACAATGAAAAAGAAAGTTGCACTTGTTTTTCTTTGTAAGCAGTTCTCTGGTTTGTGTTTTTTTTTTTTATGCTCAGTTCAGAAGTAAAAAAAAAATTTCAAGTGGCTGCTTATAATGTGGACTTTCCCTGCCTTCTGTTTGAACATGTAGATTCTAGGTTTGGCAGAGAAAGGAGGGGAATTTTTGATTGCCTTCGGGAGTTTGAGCTCTGATTAGGACTTACAGCACTTTCCTAGGAAAGTACTTAATTTCTCTTTTCAGTAACTGAGGGTAACACATGGGATTTTTGTATTGGTTAAACTTGCTGGTCTGCTTGAAATGTTCATTCCCTAGAGTCTTTTTTACTAAGCTTTAAGTCTTGGAATTTACATTCTGAGAATGCTTTCAAGAAAACAAACTTTCTGAGAAGGATTTCTAGAAAAAAGAGTGTGGTTTTTGTGTTGTTAACAGAAGAACGTTGCTTCTTCCTGTTGGCTTTAGGATAATTTGCGCTAAGGGACGTTAAAATGCTTTCTAAGTAGTTTAAAGAGTATTTTTTAGGTTGAATGTGATGCTTCCCAGAACTATGTAGCACAGACTCTTAATAGAATTTGCCATTGGGCTTGCCATCTAGGTGCTTCTTAAATAAAATTGAGGAGCATTAGATATAAGGTTATACCACTTTCCCCAATTTTCCTTCTTTTAAAATGGCCGTTGAAACCAGAAGTTTATAAAATTGTGCAAAATTTGAAAATGCTGTGAATATCTTGGTCAAGAAATGTAATTGGATGTCCAGTGTTCCAAGAATTTTGGAAACTAAAAGCCCCTTTCCTAATCCAGATGTTATTTTGCTTGGTTTATTGACTCTAGTATAATTAAAACTTGAGAGTTAAAGTATGTCATGCTTTAAAGCAAGTTACTGTGTAGCTGCTAAGTGAAGGTGAAGATGGGTATCATAGGACTTACCACTCAACTGATGTTAGAGTTAAGTTTTTGGAAGACCTCCTTGCTGTTGAAGATCAAAGGGCTGTGCAGCCAACCCTGAGCTGATCAGAAGGTGGAATAGACTGCTGCTGCTACTGTTTGTCTGTCTGTTTCTGAGAGGGCTTTCAGACTAATTCTTTTTAACACCATAATAAAAAAAATCCCAATTTTCAATACTCTGGTTTGTAAAATGATATAAGTAATTGTGATTATCATTACAGGGAAAAGCTGCCATTCTGGCTTTTTGATTCCTTTACGATATTTCGGCAGTGAGGGCTGCCACTGGGCAGATCAACATCTGTTAATTGGGAGTGTTTAGTTTCTCAGTTTCCAGCTAGCACTTTGTCTTGGAATACAGTACTGCTTTCTTCTCTTGCCTCCTCTCTAAGCATAATTAGGACTGTTACTGTATAGAAGTCCAGTATGGTGTCTCATGTCTGTTAAGCCTTTCTTGTCATCTCCTTTGCATAATGTGTCCTTTCAGTGCAAAGCTTTGTATAACACGCGAGACAGTGCCTAACTGAGGGGAGGCATTAATAGCTACAAGCAGCCTTTTGACCTGGTGGCCAGCTGTAGGCTGCTGGGCAGGATTCCACCTTCTCTCAAGCTTGTGCAAAACGTTGGGTGTGCTTGCTCCTGGCCTTGCCTAACAAGAAGGTCTGGTTGTATGGCTGCTGTTTCAGCTCTGATGCCTCTAAAGCTTAAATTGGAGTCATTTTTCCTGTGTGGGACGGCCCTTAATGCAGGCAGTTACGGTTCAAGGCTATGTATGTCATACATTGGGCCACATAGTTCTGCACTGGTTTAGTTCATTGTAAGAGCGGTGCTCTTAGAGAGAATGTTTGCTGCTCTGCCCCAAGAATGCAAAACTTGCAGTTCTTCAACATCTGCTGGCTGGAAGTATTTTGTAAACAGATTAGCTAGCCAGAGATGAATCTTTAAATGCATTCGGAAGATTTACCAATCCGCAGGAAAACGTATTTAAAAGTTTTGAAATGTAGCTCTTAAAACTAACTTGTGTACTAATATTTAAAAATCTTTATTCAAGGGACATAGGAAAGAAACCAAGAAAGCAATCAGCCAGCTTCAGCTGCATACTGTGAAACGTGGGGAAAAGGTAATTCAGTGGCTCTGGTTATTGCTGTATGATTTAAAGACTGCTGGAATGTCTTTATAGAATTTAAATAGAATTCTTACAATGTAACTGCAGTGTGACTCTTACGATTTTAGGCCCGTTTTAGCAGCTTTGATTAGAAGGCTAAGTTTAAAATCAAAGAATCAAATTTGAACTACTTAGGTAAGGCTGTTTTGCTGCGAGTAATACCTGGTTGTACAGAATGTTGCAGGAGTCTACACGGCTGATACTGTAAAGATGAGGAAACACTAATACCTTATCAGCACTTGAAAACATCAACAAGTGGATTGCAAAATACTTCCTAGGACCTATTGATTGCACAGTTCTTACAGCTGATGTAATGTTTTGTTTTCTTAAAAGAACATCCATCTTTTTATTGATCAGAAGGCCTTATGAATCTAAAAAGCTTTGAAAAATGAAACACTGGTTTCATCTTTTGACATACAATACATTAAGGAGCTGTGTAGACTGACTTGAAGCATAAATTTTTTAGAAGTAGATTTCTATGTATTAAAAAAAAGTATTCTAAAAATTAAAACAGCTTTCAAAAAGTTAGCTTTGACAGCACATGGCCTGAACTCATACCTGTATTAAATAACTGCAGTAGAAAAAGCCAATGTTTTGAAAGAAAATATTATTTTAATTGGAGTTTCAGGCAGCTCTGATCCTAGGTGCTAAATAAGTTCATGACTAGGCTTCTGCTACATAGACATTTTTCTCGCCCTTATTTGTCTTATTTGATCAGTTTTTACCTGAGGACTCTTTTGCTTAGGAGACAAAAAGCAAGGATTTGTTTTTTAATCTGTGACTAAAACCAAGGTGAGAAAGGACATTTATGTGTAAGAACTTTAAAAGCTGTGGTTCAACAGAAGCTGTTCAGCTTATGTCACATGCTACAGAGAATATGTCCTTCATTAGTAAATCAGTTTTGAAATGGAAAAAAACCTCAACTGTCTTTGAACTTGTCTCTTTTCCTCCTATACATTCAGCATGTTTAAGTAGCATTTTAGAAGTATTTGTTAATTTTAATTATGTTCTAAATTCCATCAAAAAGTAATCTATTTCAAGCTGTGAACAGAAGGATGTTTATACAATGGTGAGATCAGAGATCAAGAAAGATGGAATTGAACCAAAACTTGTGCAAAGCAGTATCAAAGCATAACATCAGCACAGGAAGAAACGAATGTAAAAGGGTCATGATGAAACCTATGGTGGGAACCACAAGGAAGCTGTTAACTGCTTTTAAGTTGATGTTCAGTAAACCTCTAAAAAGGATTTGTATTATGAGATTTTTGCAGTGTAGCAGGTCATTCCTTTCCATCAACATAGCCTTGACTAAAATAAATAAAAAGGGGGAAGTTAACTAAGTTGTTATGCAGTATGTTGAACTATGAATGCCACGTTAGTTAAGCAAAGTAGAATGAGATTAGGTTAAAATCCGTCTATTAGAATAGAGGCTTTCTGCTTGGTAAATAATATCTTCTAATTTGATTTGAATCAGCCCGCTATCAGCAAGTTTCTATAACTTAATGATGCAGAGGAACTCTCATGAATTAATGTAAATTTGTCTGGAAATACAGTCCCATCTACTCTGTTAATGTGTTGGTTTTTTTCTTTAAATATTTCCTTTCAGCCATTATGACTAAAAGTATATTTCATTTATTGTGACACAATACAGTCTTTCATTATCACTTCACTTGGGTTTGAGGTATTTAACTAAAAACAGCTCAATATTTTAAAAGTGTGTTTGTTATCATGTAGATCTTTCCTGAGAAGCTTATGGGATTATTGTAAAATGGACACTCATTTGAGTATGTGCTGCATATGGTATGCTTGGACTTTGCCTTTTGTGCAGAATAAAAAAATGTTTGTTACAGAATAAATACTTGTTTTAACTTATGTGGGAAAAAAAAAAAATTTAATTTGATTTACTTGGGAAATTTAGGCATTAATTACATAAACTGATAGCATGGAAAGGAGGGAAAGGGAAAAACTTGCCTTGAACTTGAAAGCTTGCTTGCAGTACTAATTCACAAGAGTGTTTGTGGTAATGAAATTGAAGTGCTTCAGTAAGCAGTAAACACAAAATACTTATTTTGTGGGGGATGAAAGGGAAGAACTTGGCCTACTCTCTGTACTTCTAATGCTTATGTTTTACACAACTCAATTAACATTGAATTATTTCTCTTGTATCTGGAGATATCCATTGTATTTGCACTGTAACTGTAAGCATGGCTTCAAGAAAAGCAGTAAGACCTGTTAGAAAAGATATTTAACCCTTTAGAAAAAAAAAATAGAGGTGGGGAAATAACTGTGTATTAACTGTCTCTCTGGTGTGAGCTTGGAGAGAAGTTTTAAAAACCATACCAAATTGCATACATCAGTTCTCTTCTAGCTACTAAGGGGTATCTGCTAGGATGTGGTAGAAAAAAAAAAAGTGGGGAAAAAGAGGTTTGCAGTATTCAACCCCAAGAATCTCATCCTGCTTAAACACTTGCAAGTCCTTGGGACCATCAGTTAAGAATTAGATTGTGAGCTTTCATCTAAGCTGACATCTTTTAAAAATTTTGTTTTATAGTTAATTTAAACTGAAATTTTACTGTGCTCCCATGAGCAAAGTCAATGTTTGAGATTTGAAAAACTACTTAAGGTACTGTGTATGCTTATTTAAATGAGAAAATCTGAGTGTGGCTGCTTTTAGTATTTGGTATTACTTGATCAAATCACCTCTTGATGGAATTTTGAATTAAATGAGGAAGATGGTTTTTATTTACTAAACCTTTTAATACATTTTAAATTCTGTGAAGCTAGCTATTACACAAAGCTTGTTCTGAAATGAAATATGGATGTAATGCATTTAAATATGTTGTTGTCTTTAGGGTTTAGATGTTGAAGTGGAAAACTGTGCTGTGTGCATTGAGAACTATAAACTGAAAGACACTGTCCGAATTCTACCATGCAAGTAAGTTGCCATAATTATTCTTTCCTCTTTAGCATCCTTTCCCTAAGAAATATGTGATGACCTGTCCGGAAGCTCTTCTGAAATTCTGTTGGCAGAGCTGAAGCTGTGCCATTTGTATCCCCTGTTACATGTTTGAAAGGCACTGGGTGATAGTGTAGCACTTCATATCTGTGCAGGAAAAAGGAGCTGTTGGGAGAAGTGTAGGAGTGAAGTAGAACTTTCTTAATACTAAGTTAGAACTCTACACTGTTGAAATTGTAGGTCTGTGGTGTCCTTGGTGTTAGTCACATCTCTTATTGCAGAAAGCTAGCAAGAAAGAAGGTGCTTCCAGAGCTATGTCTGGCCTAGTAAATTAAGCAGTACCTCATTGTCAAGGTTATAAAGGATTTGGTTTATTTTTTAATGTAGTAATTTGCACATCGTTTGAAGGAAAGGTGTGTGGTTTTCATGATAAGTTCTAAAGGGCATTTCTTTTCTTTAGGCACATCTTCCATAGAACGTGCATTGACCCTTGGCTTTTGGACCACCGAACTTGTCCAATGTGTAAACTAGACGTTATCAAAGCTTTGGGATACTGGGTATGTTGCACACTTACTTTAATCTTCCAGGTAGAAATACAGTGTAGGAGGCAAGACTTCAAGTAACTGTTTGGAATGAGAACAGTTGTTACTTGACAAGACTGAAGAAGCTGGGCAAAAATGCAAGGGTAATTGAGTGAGAACCAGAAAAAAAAGGGAATTTTATGGGTAAGAGCTTAAAGAGTGTATTGAGCAGCTTACGAATCCTCTGTGTACTTTTCTGTGATAACCATTTTTTTTGTTTCCAGCTGATGATAGTAAGGAAGCAGAGGTGTGGCAATTTGCCCAAGCTACAAAAATATAATTTAAATCAGTAGATCTAGAGTATATATTGGATCTTTTTGAGAACTGCAACTCAAAAGAAGAAATTAGGATTTTTTTTTAACTCTAGTGTTTGTGTACTTCCGCATATGCTCAGTGTTTGATCCCTGTAAGTAAGCCAGTACTTAGAACCTTCCTAAAGACATTCAGCAGAAATTGGTTAAGTAGAGAAAATGATGTGCTCTCATTTCTTTCTGACAGCACCAGAAAAGAGAGATGAAGACACATGCGGTAGGTTACTTGGTCACTGTTGATAAATAGTCTTGAGTTCAACTAAAATGCCATAGGCATGAATGTATACTTCTCTTCTACTGATGTACAGAGGTCTTCAGAAAATACGGGTGTTCCTTGGTTTCAGGGACCTTCCTTTCATAGATTAGGTCTGCATTTTGACTAGGTTTCCTCTTATTTCATTGCAGAACCTTAGCAGATCCATGGAATACTTTTATGAGTTAACTTTCTTGTTTTGTCAAAGGTGACAGCACTCTTGCATTGTAATATATATGCCAGTTTGTGGCACTTCTGTGTATTAAGTCAGACTTTACCCAAGAGTTGCAATCTTTTTGTCATGTGAAATAACTATTATTACTGTGACAGTCTTATGTTAGCAGCTTATTTCTTGCTCACTTTCAATTCTTGGAGTTGATGTAACTTGTGTTATATGGAAAAGGTTACATCTTTTTGTATGCAGTCTGAAATGCTAGAACCTTCAGAAGACTTTTATTCCTTGACTTCACGCTGTTGCAGAGGATACTGATACCAGACCTAGCCAGGAGGAGTAATAAATATCTCTTCTGTTTGTTGGGCAAAATGAATGTTGGAAAGCAGGTCGAATGGGATTATATTAAGCACAGAAGCCCAGTTCTTTTTTCTAATGGGACGGAGAAAATATATCTTGCTTATGCATCAATCATTCGAGTCCCACTGAAGCTAGTAATGTCAGAAATCATTCAGGTTATTTTTTTCTAGCTTAGTTTTCAGCCTGATCCAGGTTGCTTAGTCCAGTTTGTAGAGTGGCTGTGTGAATTTTGTACTGGTGTGAGGGGGAAAACATGTGCGAAGAGCAAGGCAGCTTCTTTCAGCAGTGTGCTTGCTGAGTGATGTAACTGCAGACAAGAATGTGCAGCCTTAATACACAAATCTGCTAAACCTTCTGCAAAGAGGCTGAAGGCTCAATTCACTTTTATGGAAAACAAATACTTAAGATGCTTCATTATTTTTCCAGGCTCAGAGTAGAAAGAAGGCACCAAGTTCTATTACCTGGCTTTTGTTTTGTAATGAGTTTTTCAGTGGTCTAGTTCTGCATTATGCTATTTCTTACCAGAAAAACTACTGCAGTTCAGCATGTCTGACTGATTTAGTAGAGCTTTGTTGAATCTTGTAGTTTCAGTGCTTATTTAACTGCCTAAGTTTTGGAAACCAAAATCACTAATGCCCTCTGCCCACACGTGTAGAGATTAATATCATATGTGTCTTGACTTGTGTTCAATTGTAGCAGTTCTATAGCTTATTAATATTCAGTACATTTTAAAATATGCTGCTTTGGTGCTAAAGAAAGATTCAGCCTAGAATTTCTGAAATCGTAAGGTGGGCCTTTGCTAATTGTTTGAGGAGGGGAAAAATACTCATTACAAAGCCCACAGAATAGCTACTTGTACCGCAGTATACTTGCTTATGTATAAATAATGTCAGTATACCAATGGCACTGGCTTAGTGAAGGTAGTCTGTTTAATTTTAGGAAAAGAATTGTGCATGTAGGACTTCAAATTATCTTTCAGAATGGATCAGAAATAGCTCATGCCATACAATAAGTGACAAAAATTCCTTTGCCTGTGCTGCAGGTGGTGTGTTCCTGTGAAGTGACAAGCCAATGTATTTGCATTTTTGGAACAGACTTAAAGTTAGGTTGGAGATAGAGGAGGAGGGAAGTTTGTTCTCATGTCAAATGTTTGCTTACCCCAGCAAAAAGCTTGCCCAACTACTATCGTGGAAAACAGAGGCTTCCACAAACTCGTCAAGGATCAATACGTTTGCTCAGTGAAGGCTTTAAATGTGCTGAGCCTGCTCCTAACCCAGCCTGCAGCAATGCTGTTGCCACAGTGTTGAAATATTCCATCCAAAGGCTGGCTGCGTTGATTCCTGTTGCTGCTCTTGGCTTTGGGGTGGCTTTGGAAAAGCGGCTTTTCTCTTGCTTGGCTTTGTTTCTTTGCAGTCAGACAATAACATTGAAAGTAGACACTGCTCAACGCTGTACCCATGAGTGTGTAGATAATAGGCAAACAAAAATGGTCTTTTTTCAAATAAGGTGAGGTTATAAAGTGGTAACACGGAGGAATGTTGATGCCTCATGGTAGACAAAAGTGTCAATTAAATATATTTAATTTTGAAGGGGGACCCTGAAGATGTACTTGAAGTTCCAATCCCTGAATCAATAAGTGGCAGTGTTTCAGTCGGAAGTCTGAGTATTGCTTTACAAGATGATGACAGAAATGAAGTAAGCGAATTGTCAGCTTCTTCCACTAATGAATCTGTATTGCAATGTACCAGTTTAAAAGAGGACGCAGGTGAAACCACAGCATTACTTGGTGAGTAATAATTTAGTTTATCACTTGACAATTCTTAATGCCACTCATGGTATTAGAAGAAGCCATTCTTTAAGTGATGTTAGTAGCGATAGTATTAGATAGGGAAGCCCTCAGAGGGACCTAGATAGATTGGATCACTGGGCCGAGATCAACGGCGTGAGTTTCAACAAGGGCAAGTGCCAGGTCCTGCACTTGGGCCACAACAACCCCATGCAGCGCTACAGGCTGGGGGAAGTGTGGCTGGAAAGCTGCCTGGCAGAAAGAGACCTGGGGGTTCTAATTGACAAGAGGCTGAATATGAGCCGGCAGTGTGCCCAGGTGGCCAAGAAAGCCAACGGCATCCTGGCTTGTATTAGAAATAGTGTGACCAGCAGAAGTAGGGAGGTGATTATGCCCCTGTACTCGGCACTGGTGAGGCCACACCTCGAGTATTGTGTCCAGTTCTGGGCACCTCAATACAAGAGAGATATGGAGGTCCTGGAGCGAGTGCAGAGGAGGGCACCGAAACTAGTGAAGGGCCTAGAAGACAAATCATATGAAGAGCGGCTGAAGGAGCTGGGACTGTTTAGTATGAGGAAGAGAAGGCTGAGGGGAGACCTCATCACTCTCTACAACTACTTGAAAGGACACTGTAGAGAGGTTGGTGTTGGTCTCTTCTCACAGGTAATTAACGATAGAACGAGAGGGAACGGCTTCAAGCTCCAACAGGGTAGGTTTAGACTGAACATTAGGAAGGAATTTTTCACTNTTCTATGATTCTATGATTCTATGATTCTATGATTCTATGATTCTATGATTCTATGATTCTATGATTCTATGATTCTATGATTCTATGATTCTATGATTCTATGATTCTATGATTCTATGATTCTATGATTCTATGATTCTATGATTCTATGATTCTATGATTCTATGATTCTATGATTCTATGATTCTATGATTCTATGGCACTGCGGACCAGACTGAGTGGTGTCACTTAATACTGATGTGCAGAAAATACAAGCAGGTAAATTTTGAGGGAATTCTATTGAGCTGGAGAAGACTGGTCTTGAGAGGAGGGGAAAAAAAAGACATTAAACAGTATTTTAGGAGGATTATTTACACAGAATTTTGAGATCCTTAAGCATATATGAATTTTGTTGCTAGAATTTGGATTAATGTAAGATAAAATATCTTAAAATGGTAAATCAACAAACAATTTTTTTCTTCTAATTCCTGGCTTCTAGATGTGGATGTCAGTAATAACCGTCATGGAGAACATCTATCTAATGGAAATTCCCACTGAACTGCTTCATGGAAGATATCTTGAATAGACTGTTGAAGAACTATTATTTTTTATTTAATTAGTATGGACTTTTGTCTAGTTAACGGAAAAAATAACAATGTAAATTATTTTACCTTTCAAACTTTTCTAGCTGGTGTTCCAAAAGGGCTAATAACTAAGAATTTTGTACACAGGAGGATTTTATGAAATCTCCTCTGGATATCTCATCCTAAAAAAAGATGCAATAACCCTTTTTCTGTAAGCATTGTTACAATGTCATTGTGTTCCAGAGGGCTGTAACAAAGATGAAGACTAGGCAGTGAAAACAATGTAGAATGTCTAATGGTTAAATATTTTGGATGCACTATTTATGTTCAATATGTACACATGGAGAACACTTACAAGACTGCAACTATTAAAACGTTCTGAAAGTTCTGGTCTGTTGTAACTGGAGATGGATATTCTTAGAAAAGACATAACCTAACCTTGAAGGAATCCAATAACTTCATGGATATGTTGCATATCCTTTTTTGTGTTGGAAAAAATTGCTAGTTGCAGCTTTCCTTACTTGTAACAGATACTAATTTGATCTTGTAATGTGTTCTACTCGGAGTGGATGCTGAGAGAAATGGAGACTTTCTGCATCTTGCTCGCTTTTATACTGAATTTGGCAGTAATAGGTTGTGCTAGGTGGTCTTCACGTGCCGAGCATGTAGACTTATTTAGGTATATGCACACTGGTAACCTCTTTCAATCTTCAACTCAGTAGAACAGAGGTAAAGGGCTAATTATGGCTAAAATATATTTATTAGTCTATTTATAAGAATTTACTTAATTCCTTCTTACTCCTGCTCCCATCCTGTCCCACTTCGTTATGTACAAATTGAAGCTGTTTCTTAGGATCTACAAAGTTTGATTTTTTTTTTTAATTTTTTTTTTTGTTGGTTGGTTGGTTTTTGCTTTTCCTTTGTATAGAGATGCTGGAATTCTTCTCTTAGATATTCCACACTAGGAGCTTGGACTGGGTTTGCCACTAGCTTTTATTCCTTTCTTTTAGATTAGTAGTATTGTGCCTTATAGTAAAACGTTTAAGAAATCTGAAGCATCTGAGAGTAAATATAAACCCTGGCATCTCCCATTATGACCTCTTATCCAAATATTTACATACACTAAGTGGTATAAGGAATTGCAAAACTGTTTTGTAAAGAAATATGTATATTTAAAACACTACTTATTAGGAGTGTTAAGTGAATTGTTTAGGATTTTAGCATTGTCATGTTATAAATAATATGCTACATTCCTCAATTTTCTTTTGTAAAGCTGTTACTACAGGTTGCTTAAAACAGTGTCTTTTACTAGACATTTGTTTTAGAGTGCATTTTGTTTTTAAAATGTATATTTGGAATGTTTTTAAGAAAATATGCAATTCTTTTTCTAACTTATATTGAGCTTCAATAGAAGCAATAACTTTTTAATTTTAGAATGAATGTTCCAGAAATGACAGAGGTTTCAGCTGGGGAAATATAATCTGAACTTCTACTTTGCAGAGCAGATGTTTCACCCTAAATTTTCTTCAAAATACTCCTATTAATGTCTACTTTAAAGAAAACTAAATCTGCCTCTTCCCGGTAGGAGTGTAACTTTTAGGTTTACTGGAAAATTGTCAGGTTGTTGTTCTAATGTCACCAGCAGGTGCAAGTTTTTGTGATGCCTTTATCTTACAAGAAGCACATGAGGATGGAATATGACTGACCAACCATCTCCAAAACTGAACCAATAAAGAAACAACCCACAACTAAACCAAACAACGTATAGGGACATTTACGTCTCCGAAAGAAGCTTATCAACACTTCCAGAACTGCCTTTTAAACTGTCTCTTCAATATTAAAATCTAAGTCTTCTCCCTCTTCCTTAACACAAAACTGAACATTGATGTAGTAAATGTTGAGAGGGTTTAAATTCTAGCTCAAGGAGGAACCAAAAGGCGTTGTCAAGAGAAGTCTTGTCAGTCTGTGGATTGTGTCTTGCTGTTCCTGCAGTGCAATATTCATGCTGGAGGGGAGAAATGTGGTAAGTACTTCAGTTTTTGTCTAATACCTATAAAACCAAAAGCTTTTCTTAAGAATCGAAGCTGAGATCTGGCAGAACGCTGGAAGAAAAGCTAAAGAACCTGCAAATTGAAAACTGAGCTTGTAAAATCTGAAGTGCAACTAATAGTACTGACTTGGAAAAGTATCCGAGCATGAAGATTCCTGGAGTACTTTTGTAATGCTAGTGCTATACTGCGTTCCTTTCAGCCTTTCACAAGTGTAGTTACAGTTGGTTCAGCTGAATTGGTTTGCAGGGAGTTCACCTTCAATATAGTTAGGTCTCATAAGGCCAGCTGTGCTGCTGAGGAGTGATGACAATAAAAGGCCGAATTGCAGTGCCTCCAGCAAGCAGTTTGCTCTCCTTGGAAGCACCATGACAAAAATCTCCTGAAGCGAATCATTAGTCTGACCTCAGTGGAAGAGCTGATGCGCCTTAGCAAAAAGCAGTAGGTTAAAAAAGTACAGGACAGGAAAGGGACAATCTATGGAGCTTAAAACAGTAGCAAGAGAGGATTAGAAACGTGAAGCTTGTCACCTGCTGTTACAACTCAAATTGATTACTTTTTGAGTAAATGGCTCTAGGTAAATACAGGTTCTCGGATTTTGCTGATCTGGATCAAACTGGTATTTCTAGTTTCTAGCACTTTAACAAAAGTTTATATGAAGGTCAGAACTAATGAGTCTTTCTCTGCTATGATTTTTTTTTTTTTTTTTTTTGTGGGATAGGTGCCTTGTGACTCCTTTCCCTACCACTTGGAGAACCTTTAATCTGCCTCGTAGACTGTGGCCTGCCTGATGTGGGAGCTGATGCCATATGTGTTGTGGGTTCCTTCTGCCCTCCCTAGCCCAATCTTTTTCTATTTCTAGCTGTGTATTTTTCATAAAATGTGCAGGAACTTGTCTGAGACCTCTGTCTGTCATATTTTGCTGAAATCAGGCAAAGGGTTTCTTATTAGAGGCATTCATGTGGTGGGATTATACAAAGTTAAAGCTTGGTGCCCACATGAAGCGGACAGCCCCCTCAATGGAGATATTGAATAAATCAGCTGGGGAAAATCCCTAACCAGGACTAGGGGATGTTGTTGTTGTTGAATGAGTTTTGTTAGTATCATGTTCATTGGTATGGCTTCCTTAGTTCTGGTGTGACTGTTAGGGAGAAAATTTGTAAAGTTCAAGTGATTTTTTTTTTTTAATTATTATTATTTTTTTATTTGAAAAGGAGCTATGCTCATGTCAAGGTGGACTAGTATTTAAAGTGAGACTGGAGGCCTTTTCTGTTCAGAAATCTTAGTTTATTAATAATAGTCTATGAATGCCAAGTTAGAGCATAAATTTGATAGTAAATAACTTTAAACTAGCTTCAACTTTCAGACTTGATAGCAAGCAAAAATGAATCATAGACCTTTCGGGTCTGAATGCATGTTAATAGTGCATTTAATTACCTGCAGTACCAATTTAACTAGAAAATTCGAACTTTCTTTTAGTAACTACCCCTACACTGAATTCTTCTTTGGCTCTAAGCAATGCTTAGGGGAGATTCTTTGCGTGTACCAGGGGAGTTTGATTAGATAGCAGTAACTCCTTCCCGCTGCCCCTCACCCCCCTGAGTCTGTGAATGTAGTCCAGTAACCTGTTGCCAGTAATTAGTGCTAGGTTCTGGAGGTGTGCCAGAGGAGTTGCAGGATAATTTAACTACAGTGAGAATGCTTTTAATCCATGCCGACTTAATAAATCGGGCACTGGTATATTCCTGCCAAAGCTGGGCTGTTACACTTTGGGAATTCCCGTCCTGTGCCAGGGCGTAACTGGCACAGAGAAACACCATTGTCAAACACCCACTTTCTCAAACATGCAAAGACTTTTTTTTTTTTTTTTTTTTCAAATCACTTGATAAAGTAGTGGGTTGTCCTGTTTTTCTGCCCTGCCTGCTAAGCTCTCTCTATGGCTAGCCAGTAGTAGTTCTGGCTAGTAAGTGGGGGGGGAAGCCCAGCAAGTGTAGTGTGATGGTTACCCCGCTTTCTGTGTGCTTGTGGTTCAGCGGGTGTCTGAGGCAGAGGCAGTATCTACACTTGCAGGTTTTGATAAGCTTGACCAGAAGTGAAAAGTGTTGGGTTCGCATTACGATGGCTACAGATAGGACACAACAGGTTGGGCTGATTATTTACCTGCCCCATAAAAGCCGACTTTTCCTGCCTAGACATGCAACTGCTGCTAGCAGTACCAACTCTACCTTGAAGTATGCACCAGTAGGTTAAGAATGGCATTCTGAACTTGTGGCATATTTTTTTGGTTGTTGCCACAACGTGTAATAAAACCATGGTTTTGTTATATATCAACATCCCAAGTGTTGGTAAAACTGAGAGCTCCTGCTCCAGAGCCCTTAGCACCCTGAATTGAGCCAGTAATGATGATATTGTGGCAATGGTTAGGTGGGTATTTTGTTTGCTTTTTGGGGGAGGGGGTTAGATTTTTGGGGTGTGGGTTGTTGGTTTTTTTTTTTTTGAGTGGAGAGGTTGCATGTGTAGTTTTCATGGGTTTGGTTTGAATTGATTTGAACGCAGTGTTTCTGTGCTGGATGGATGAAGATCCTGAGATCAGTAAGAACTCTGCAGCCGTACAAGGAGAGGCAGAGCTCAGATCTGGTAGAGGACTCAGCTGGCAATATCTCAAGGGGGTTAGACGGAAAGGAGTGGAGCTGTTGGTGGTTGCTGCCGGGTGAATCAGATTGTGTTGGCAGTTTGACAAGAGACTGCTCTCTTCTGCGTGTCTCCCCTCAGCCACCAGGCTGGCTGAGACTGCACACAATGGCTCAGACCAACTTAATAGCTTGCTGTTACAAGAAGAGATAGAGTGCTCCTCTCTGGTTTTCCTTTTCTGCTCTATTTACTTTGTCTCACATTCAGATGAAAAGTATGTGATGAACTAATTCGGCTTAAGTGGCAGAAAATTAAATCTATCAAAGCTGTATTTTGACAGACTAGGAAACGGAGTACCTTTACTGTGCAATTAACTGAGTTTTAGAGCCGGGCTAAGGGGATGAGGAGTTGGGGTGGAGGAGGAAAGAGCAAGAATCTCCCCTTGGGTAAGCTGAAGAGATGTGGTTTTATAATAGGGCCATGGTGAAATACAATTCCTGAAATTGAAGATAGGGGCAGCAGATATATAGATATATATTTTTTAATGAGAATGGCTGTAAAAATTGTTCATGTCTTCCATCCTGAAGACTGATCTTTACTGGATGTGTTCTTTTCTCTCATAGGTGATACGTGAAGATTTGGGAATTGGAATTGTAGATTAAACATGCACAAATCAAGCTGAAGGCTTTTTTGTTTTTGTTCTGTATGAGTCCTGATCTCTCTCCTCAGATATCCTGCTGTATTGCAAAACTTGATTTGAGAAAGTTTTAAAATTAGAATGTCTCTATAATTGCATGTGTTTGTGTGAAGAATGCATTGCCTGGAAAATGTCTGCTGTACTTCCATTGGACCTGAAGCTACTTTTCACCATCTGAAACATGGTAATGATACCACATTTTTAAATGAGCATATCCTACTTAATTCAGAAGAGCAAAATAATTTGAGTTTCCATCATTCTGTTAGTCTGAAGCTTAAGTCCAAAACTTCGAAGCCAATTACTTTGACTATAAACATAGCTGCAGAGAACTATTTGGACTTGCTGGTCTGTCAACAACTACTCACAGTTGACTGTCTCCTATGGTAACCTCATACTAACTTGGTTGCATTGTTTGGATTAAGCACTGGGCTACGTCTTTTCCATTGTGTATGTACAACTGTAAGAATGTCAAGTTATGCATTGTTGTTGTAATTTAATGGCTAAAAGCTCAAATTCCATAATAAATTATACGGACCTTTTAAAAAGCAATGTACGAGAAGCGGGAGGGTTTTGTTTTCTTTGCTGCACTTGCATAAATGGATCTGAGACACTCAAGTAGTACAGCCCAAAACAAGCTTAACTTCATGCTTAAAAAATACAAGCTTAACTTTTCCCCATATAACCAATACCTGGATATAGTGGATTAACCTTGGTTAACTGCTAGATGCCCACCCAGTTGCTCACTCCCCCTCCTCCATAAGACAGGGGAAGACAATAAGATGGAAAAACTCAGGGGTCAAGATAAACAGTTACCATCACAGGCAAAACAGACTTGATGAAGATTAATTTTAATTTATTGCCATTTGAAAATAGAATAGGATAGTGAGAAACAAGGACAAAACTAAAGCCACCTTTTCTTTCTCTTGTCTCCTTAAGCTCATATTTACTCCTTCCCTCCTGACTTCTGTCCACCTCTCTCCCCTGTGAGTAGGGGAAAGAGGCGCTGGGGTCAGTGCATAACATTTGGTCTCTGCTGTTCCTTCCTCACACTGTTCTGATGTGGGGTGGGGAGGTGTCCCTCCCACAGGCTGTAGTTCTAAAAGGAACTGCTCCAATATGGATCCTCTCCATGGGCTACATGGAGATATCACAGAGGTGCACCCCAGCCTGGCTGAGGGGCTCACCTGCACCAGTTTGTATGGGCTGGGTCTGGCACAGGGCTGCCCCAGGTTGCCCCTTTCCTCAGAGGCAACCTAGCTTCTGCAACCTTGCCATGTGTTTTCATCAATGTACAGGGCTCTGAAATTAATAGACTTTCCCAAGTAAAATGTTACCAGAGTGCCTGTGATAAAAATCTTAAGACTGTTTCTTGATAATTCTTATATTTACAGGACAAATCCAGGGTATTTATATACATCAGTACAATTCAAGCAAATCCTGTGAAGAAGTGGTTTTGCTGTAATATCACAGTAGCAACCCAATTTATTTTTTTTTTTTTGCAAAGCTTAAATTCTTTTAAAGTAATCCTGTTAATTATAAAGTAGATCGCACTTTTCTGATGGAGTCATTACTTTGTCATAAGCTGTAGCACCCAATTCCAAAAAAAAAAAAAAAAGCCTAAAGTCTATAGGAAGTGGGTTTTTACCCATGTTTTTCAAGATAGTCAAATTGTACTTCAGCTTTCATAGGTGTAACACATTAAGGTACAAGTTTAGAGCACAAGTTAGGGCAACTGTTGCTGCTAACAGTGACTTACAGCAAATGTCATGGGTTTTAGACGGAATGTCTAGAATTGGAACACGTCTTAAGTGCTGCTTTAGTTAGCCTAATATATCTTAACTCTGGGAAGCTGGACAAGTCTAACCCCTAATGCCTGGAGAACACTTCTCACAGGACTTCTTACTAAAAGATTATGCCGCATGAAATGCGAGATCAATGGGCTTTTCAGTCCAAGCAATTTAGCAACTTAAATTACTTGGAAAGGGAATGCTGAAAGACAGTCTTGACCTTGCATTATTGATCTTGTACTTCATAAAAATTGGAGAAGCAGATGCAGATTTAAACCAGCTTTCATTTATCAAGCAACATTAAATCAGAATTAGCCCCTTTTCCAAGTTATTTTCCTATTCTGCTTCAGGGCTTAAATAACAGCAGCTATTCTATGATCAGCTTAAAATAATACTTCAGCAGACCCCTTCCCCACTGTCCCCAACACCTGGCCTCTAACACCCAAATGGTACTCAAACTATATGCTTTAGAAGGAAGCAGCTGTTTTAATTTTGGTAGCCATACGAGCAATGGCTTACACAAGTTTTGAATTAAGAGGCTCACAACTTGGATTTTTATGGAAAAAAAGGGACCATTTTTCCTCAGTGAAACATTCTTACAAGCATGAAGTAGGTGTGGTACTTCAACTACTGATGGTATTCTGGAAAGATTCAATGATCTTGAGAAGACAGCAGCACTCTGAGCCTACAGCACCCAATGCTTCATTTCTGCCATGTAAAAATAAGCCCTTAGGTTCGTCTAGACTTTTCCCTTACTCACTGAGAACAGCATGAATCATCACAAGTTGTACCCAGCTTCTAGGTGGTCTTACATAGTAAAGAAAGGGCAAACAGGAACTGAAGTTACTTACCTTGATACAAGTTGACTTCAGTTATTCACAAAAAGTTTTGGACACAGAGACAGCAAGTGGCAGATGAATACTTAAGTTTGCCATGAAATAGTAATTATCATTTACGTTCTCTCTGGAATTAGAGTCTCTAGTTCAGGATATGCATATGACATACAGAGTTTAACCCATCATCAAAAATAGCATAACTGTAAGGCCTAACACATTTCATGAACTCAAGTATGTGTACCAGAAAAAAGCATTATTTATTGTTCAAATGCATAAAATGCTATTTATAGTGTATTACATCATTAATCCAGTGATTTAAGTTTAAAATATACAATTAATTGGTATAGAACACCGGCAGGGTTCGGTTGGGTTTTTTTTGCCAGTCACAGTTGGTTTTATTTTGATGTTTTTGTCTCTGATGGATTTTCCCCAGTGTCTAGTGTCTTCAGCAATCTGAAAAGGCCAGCTGCTTCTCGTATCCGACTGAACTCGATACAGAACGCTTGCACTTCTATAAACAAGTCCTGTACATTAATAATTTTGTTTCTGATTAAAGACTGAAGAAAGACACAAACCAGACGTACCAGGCGGTTCTGCAAGAGAAGAGATAAAAATAAACGTTTGCAGCCAAGTCAGTTAAAGGACAGTTGGCCCTCAGCAGCACAACTGAGGCATTTCAGGAGCAATTCGGCTTCAGCAGTGATCTTGTTCCCAAGCTTTGACTGTGCTGCCCCTGCTCTTCCATCTCCCATACTGCTACTGTATTTAAAAAACTGGCTCCTCTACTTTATAGTGCTGTACTTCTGGATACAGGAGCTTTCTCAAGATAACTGCCAGGCACAAATGAAGCACCAGATCTACCTCTGGACTGTATGTAATTTCTTTGTTATGTAATCTCTGAATGAAGTCAGAGAGAAAGGATCATAGCTTTAGATGATGTCATCACTAGGGTCTTGCTTAGTCTTTTCTCCTACAAGAATACCATAAAGAAAAGTGAACAAGCTTCGAATCTCAAAATTCCCCAGTCATCACATGATTAGAGGCCTCCAAATGGGAAGTGACAGCAATGGAACTGACTCCAAACTTGCTTCATGGGAAGTGATCTGTTGCTGAATTAGCATGTCCCTCTTGTTCTATCTTAGAAAGAAAGACAGTACCAGGGACAACTGATCCAAGAACATGCCTCAGAGCTCATGGGTCACTTCCTGCCTGCTCCAGTAAAAAGACAGGATGTTGGAAGTGCTCCTCCTTCTGAAGGGCTGCTTAGGTAACACCCTGAAGAGCACGCTGGGAGTTGGAAGTGGAGACCTAGGAACTGGCACTTACACAATTTGTCATAAACAGATCCAGTCGCTAACCATCTGCTTTGTATAAAGCAGTATATTGTGCTCTATAGACTATAAAGTATAGTATGTGTATATGCTATATATATATATACACACTCTATGTATAAAGTGCATTTTTCCTCACGGACAAAAAGCAGATCTTACTTTATCATTAAAGTGGTCTCACAGTTCACATTGTGAGAAAGGGCTAAACCCAAGCCTTTCTCTAAAATCAACTATATACTTGAACGATTATCAGACAGAACTGAGGGGACTTGATGGCTTACTTTCAGAGTTAAATCATCTAATTATACTTTGGATACTTAATCTATCAACTATGTTTACCAGAATTGAGCTTACTACTGCAAAATTTGCTACTTGTACCAAGAGAATTCAGAAACTGAACAAGTTGTTTCTTTCACTGCAATCAAAAGGCATCACATGTAACAAATTCGTGTGGCAGAGAAAACAAGAGTAACTTTAATAATTGAGGAACATGAAACTCAGAACAGAAGTACAAACGCAAGATGCTGGCTGACTCCCAATCTCGGAGGATCATGCCTCTTTTACTTCCAATAGGAGTGGTTTTGTACTGTGCTTTTCAAACAAAACATCTTGTGTCTCAGTTGCTGTGCGGCCTCATATGCAGTGTTAACAAATGTTAGATCTCACAAGCTTTGCATGCTACTTGGCCACCAGTACGTGTTCCTTGACACTGTTTCTTTTTTTTTTTGTCCTCAGTGTGCCTCTAGCACAGCTGCTGCGTGCTCTCAGCAGCCCCCCTGAGTGCATCATCCCTCTCTGTGGGCACGCTCCCAGCTGCAGCCCAGCTCTGCTGGTATTTTCCTATTTGGCTACCAAGTGGAATGGGCACAGCTATTCAGCAGGTCACAGCCCAAGCCACCCACATCTATCTGGCAGAGTGCCGAAGCAGAGAAACACCAGCAGCCACCAAAAAGATAACAAATGGTTAATCGTCTTCTGGACGGGTACTGAGAACAAGACAGTGGGGGTTTTGCTGCTATCTAAAAGCCACATTGCACCCATATCCTGTATACTGAATGCAATTTTTGTCTCTGCAGCTTAAGGATATCATAGAGCTAGAGAAGGACACCAAAAAAGGGAAAGGCACAGCTGTCTTGCTGCAAGAGACTGAAGAGGTTACAATCCTTCAGTACTGAGATGAAAAAGCTGAGGCAGGACTTGGTCAAGATTCACAAAGCCTTGGGTAAACTGAACACGGAGCTGTTTTTCACCAATGATGTATCCAAGGAAACAAGATCTACTGGACAGCTGGTGAAACCAACAGATTGATTTAGGATAGAAAGAAGTACCTTGCACAGTATGTAGACAGCCTTGTGTGCCAAAGATCTTTACTCCACAGGGGGTAAAGATCCTTGAAGTAGCTAATGCTTGGAGGCTGGTACTGAGGAAGTATGATAGGCTTAGGAAGTGAAGAGTATGGTGTTAGGAAGAAAGTAGAAGATTTTTAGGTCTTCGAGGAGATCCGCTGTTGTAGGTTGGCAGTAGTCCTGACTGAAGGGCAAGAATGTTTTATAACATCACCTCAAAGGTTTGGAAGTCAGGGGTATACTTGTGCAGAAAAGAAACTTGAAGCTTAAAACTAAGTAGAATGCAAACAACTCATACTGGGGGTGAAGAAAGGGCACACTGAGTGACAGATAAACCTTTTGCAGGTAAGGACTTGAGTCACATAAAACTGCAGTTTTGCTAGGGAGAAGTGTATTATGCTACAGAAAAATAGGGAACAGTAGTTACTTGCGAAGTCTTGTAAAAAGGTAAAGAATCATGTGTTAAACACAATAAAGAACTGCATAGGAAAAACACACAAATGTGCCTTTGAAATAAAGTAGCAGTAAGAGTAACTTAATGCTATCAGTCTTATGAAAATCTCAACACATATTGCACAGAGCAATATATAGGATCCTTTTTCCTAACCAATTTACTAAAGTACTCACCTGCATATATTTGTCTTTAATCTGTTCACAGGTAGAGATACAGTTGGAGATATAAAGATGAATAAATTCAGGTGGGAGATCAACTGCAGTAGTAAGCCTGTTCAAATTAAAAATATCCAATGGTTTATGAAGCCAAAAATCTAGTCATTCCATTGCAAAACAGACAAGTTAGACTTGTTAGATTGGGTTCCTGTATATAACATACCTACAAACTTTTGCTATATATTACACAAATCAGTCAATGCTACTGGTTTCTAATTTCCAATGAAGCTCCCACACCGAGTATGAAGATTCTTCTGCAATAAGCACTGCAATACAATGTTGCTTATTCATATTTGCACTTCAGGTACTAAATCTAGATGCTGAACTCCTCCCTTAAGCACACAACCAGAATAACTCCTTTGTTGCATCAAAAGATCAGTTTCCTTAGTTCCTTCAGACTGAAATTTTATTCCTAGGAACTGAAATGATATACCTGGAGCCCCTGAGTAGATGAAAGTGTTAGAGATTAATGATGCACAATAATCTCATAAGCTTCTTACTATAGAAGAATTGGAGAACTACTGCATCAAAAAATTGAATTCGTGTATTTCTAACGGTTAGCAACAAAGCACACCTATTTGTGGTTTAATGCTGGCTACTACAGTATTTGAGCTGCCACTGTTTCTTACCTGAAAAAGTGATACAGCCCTCAAGTTTTAGATGAGAGCATACATTAAATGTCATAAAGTTACAACAGAATTTGACCAAAGTAACTCTAATCACAGTCCTCTCTCAAGTAGTGAAAAAGGGGGGCAACTGGGAAAACAGTGCATGTTTTAGACATTTCATCTTCAAGTTTTTGTCTTATTTCACTTAAGAATTTGGTGTCTCCCTGTTTGCCAGTCATTTTGACATTTAAGAGAAGTTGTTCCTGTGGTAGTTATGCTGTGAGAGAACCAGCATGCCTGACTAGTGGTGTAGCTACCCTGGATGGGAGTAAAAGCTCTTTTCTTGCTACTATTTCTCCACACTGTTATCATCAGCCCAGCTTCAGGGCAGTAACTGCTGTCAGTCTGCACCAGAAGGGAGGGACTTATTTCAGAAATAAAATGTTTCTTTCCTCAAATGATATTTAAGGTATTCTTAAATGGTATTTAAGGCTGATTTGGGAGTTCACCTTCAGTAATTGCCAAGAAATGGAAGAAAGTAAGTGGGAAAGATGTACTTTTGTCATTTGTGGGGATCAGCTGTCTGAGAAGTTTTCCCGCTGAAGGGCCTAGCATTCCATTAAGAAAATGGCTTGTATCTATATGCAGAAGTTATTCCTAACAAGGGCAGGGTGTACACATAAAGCAGGATGGTTACTTAACAATACCACCTTTTGTTCGCTTAAGCCACATCAAGAATGCAAGTTGCATTTAAGCAGATTAGCTGTGTGGCATTCACTTTTTGTTGAGGATTCTCACAGTAACTGCCCTTTGTCCCACTGTAGTCCTCTATATTCCACACGAGCACACCTCAAGAAGGATCAAAATTAACATTTCCAGATGTCCTAATAAGACAGAGCCGCTACCTCAGTTGAAAGAGAAGCCAGAGATGAGGCTGGTTTTTAAGCTATGAGAAGAGAACAGGAATTCTTCATCAGGAAGAAGTGGATTGTGACCCATTGGAGTGACAGTCACTGCAGTGACAAAACCATACACATCCAGTGACTGGTCATTTTGCAAGTCAGTAACTAAACTTGCAGCTTCCTGGGACGTAGGACATATATTTGCTAGTGAAATTTATCTATTAACCAGGAACCTGATTGTCTGAATAAAACTTTAGTCATACTATGGATTACAGTGACAGACTCCCTTACGTGATAACCATTTTAAATGCTGTTTTGTTTTGAGCTGAACAGATCAAATAGGTTGATAAAATGATTCTCTAATAATTATCAACACCAGTTGAAGTTATTCACCATACAATATGTATTCTTTTCAAAGTAGAAACACTTTGCTTAATATTAAAGAGTAACACAGTGTTTTCTTTGAATAAGCCTCTCTATTCTTGGAGAAGGGACTGAAAGATTAACTAGCATAGCGCCTGTGCAAGAAATGTGCTTTTTACCATACCTAATATGGTATGTTATAAGTAATTAATAGAAAATTATAGTAATGCTAATTAAAAAAATATTTAATTATAAAAAATTATAAATAATTAATAGAAAATGTAATATATATATGCCTTCACCATCACATCTTTCTGCTGGGAAATTGTAGAGGTTTTTCCTGTTAAGTTGCAGTTTTGCTACTGCTAATAGGAAGCTGCTATCATTACACTAATATTTTAAAATAGCACTGCATAAAGAGGAACTTAAAAATTGGCAGTGTTCTCTGAACTTCACACTAAAGATGTTTGAGAGGTTCAATTCTTTATTATCAACCCACAGTTAATTTTAGAAACTTAGCCTGGAGTAAAATAAGACATTTTTTTTTCCTTTAACTACAGACACCACCACTAAGGAACATTATATGAAAAGCGAGTATGCAATAACACAGGGTCCAGTAGTGGTAGAAAGCAATGAATCCACAGCACTCTCTCCCTCTGCAGGATTAATCAGAACACACTAAGTCTTATTATTAAAAGAGTATAAAAAAAAAATGCAAAACAACAAACAGCATAGAGAAATTGAGAAGGGAATGACAGTCTGATACTCTTTTCCTTTACTGTAATCTGACTAGTAATTTCTTCAATTCCTGTTACTTTTGGTACTCTTTGGAATGCATCCAAATATAGCTCTGTGGCCAGCCTCACAATCACTTAATAACTGTTCATTTATTTATTTTACATACTTAAGGAACCTTAAATTTCAGATAGTACTCACCTATTTACAACTTCCATTGAATGTAATGACATGTCCATGTTGACCAAGACGGAGAAGTACTCTGTTATCTGACTAGACTGCATCAGTTTCAGCAACATCTCTATAGCTACTAAAGGATTGTTTTCAACCAGGTCTGGCAATTTGGCAGGAGTGAGACCAATATGGTAAACGAGCTTGGGGTCCTTTTCCAGTTCTCCAAGGAGCTGTAAAGAAAAAAAAGACTCAGCTTTTTTTTTCTTAACCATTTACATCACTGCTTGAAGAAACTGCTATAACACATCTAAGCTACGGAGAATGATAACCCTTTAGATTTAGGCATCTTTACTGGAAGACAATGGAGATATACTTTAAAAAAATCATAGAATCATAGAATGGTTAGGGTTGGAAGGGACCTCAAAGATCATCGAGTTCCAACCCCCCTGCCATGGGCAGGGACACCTCCCACTAGAGCAGGTTGTTCAAAGTCCCATCCAGCCTGGCCTTGAACACTTCCAGGGATGGGGCATCCACAACTTTCCTGGGTAACCTGTTCCAGTGTCTCACCACCCTCATAGTAAAAAATTTCTTCCTGATATCTAATCTGAATCTTTTTTCTTCCAATTTAAAACCATTTCCCCTTGTCCTATCATTACACTTCCTGTCAAAGAGTCCTTCTCCAGCTCTTCTATAGGCACCCTTCAGGTATTGAAAGGCCGCTATAAGGTCTCCCCAGAGCCTTCTCTTCTCCAGGCTGAACAATCCCAGCTCCCTCAGTCTGTCTTCATAGAAGAGGTGCTCCATCCCTCTGATCATCTTCGTGGCCCTCTGCTGCACCTGTTCCAGCCGGTCCATGTCCTTTCTGTGTTGAGGACTCCAAAGCTGGACACAGTATTCCAGGTGGGGTCTCACAAGCGCAGAGTAGAGGGGCAGAATCACCTCCTGTGACCTGCTGGCCACACTTCTCCTGATGCAGCCCAGGACGTGGTTGGCTCTCTGGGCTGCCAGCGCGCATTGCCGGCTCATGTTGAGCTTCTCGTCCATAAGCACTCCCAAGTCCTTCTCCTCAGGGCTGCTCTCCAGCCATTCTCCACCCAACCTGTATTTGTGCCTGGGGTTGCCATGTCCCAGGTGCAGGACCCTGCACTTGGCTTGATTGAACCTCATGCAATTTGCACGAGCCCACCTCTCCAGCCTGTCCAGCTGGATGGCATCCCTTCCCTCCAGCGTGTCAACTGCTCCACCAAGCTTGGTGTCATCAGCAAACTTGCTGAGGGTACACTCTATCCCACTGTCCATGTCTCCAACAAAGATGTTAAATAGTACTGGTCCCAGTACCGACCCCTGTGGAACACCACTCGTTACTGGTCGCCACCTGGACATTAAGCCATTGACTGCCACCCTTTGGGTGCGGCCATCCAGCCAGCTCCTTATCCACCGAGTGGATAAGGATAGAATCGAATCCATCGAATCCATGAGTTTCCAATTTTGAGACCAGGATGTCGTGTGGGACAGTGTCAAATGCTTTGCATAAGTCCAGGTAGATGACGTCTGTTGCTCTGCCCTTGTCTACCAAGTCTGTGGCAGTATCGTAAAAGGCCACCAAATTTGTCAGGCACGATTTGCCCTTGGTGAAGCCATGTTGGCTATTTCCAATCACCTCCCTATTTTCCATGTGCCTTAGCAAAGATTTCAGGAGGATCTGCTCCATGATCTTGCCAGGCACAGAGGTGAGACTGACCGGCCTGTAGT
>QJSC01000316.1:151932-263860 GCA_003697955.1 Calidris pygmaea
ATGACTTACTCTAAAAATCACAAGTTACCTGAAGTTTCACAAAATCTGAACTCACAAGAGTATTCTAGAAAACACAGACAGGATAAACAGAACAAGAACCAGAAGGCTTTGGTTTCCCCCTTGAAGGTATGTTAGGGTATGCAATTTGCATTTTCAAAAGATCCCACAGTCTGGAAATAGTCGCTAAGGAGGACACTAGAGGACGTTTGTAGACTGTGAATAAGGGACAGTACAGTGCACCGTAACAAGCCAGTGACAGATTCTAGAGGAAAACAAACCAACAAAAAAAAAAAAGAAAAAAAGAAACAGAAAAAAAAAAAGTGATACCAAGATACAACTGCTGGACAGAGAAAGCCTAGTTAGTGCCTGACCTCAGACCAGTAAACCACATCGCACAGATCTAGAAGTGGGATGGTCAGTTTTCAAGTGAGCAGGTTCATTTGCACGTACCTAGAAAAAAACCAACTATTTTTTTGGTGTTCAAACTGGCTCCTTGTTCCCAACAATATTTTCTACTTCAGATTAGCTCCAAATGTGACTCATCAGTCAACGTGATCAGAACCATCATGTTCCTGCTCCTTTTCTTCTGTCAAAGGATAAGCATCACATTGCTTTTCTTTTCAATCTAGTAAAAGTAGATCACCTTCCCACTCTGCAGCTAATGCTGCAAGATCTGACTTTTTTTTTATAAAACTGAAGATATAATTGAAATAGCCAATTTGCCAGGTGCAGTTCAAGTACCAGTACATGACAGCAATGCTTATTCTCTCATAACAGAAACACTGCGAAGACTGAAAAGGGATAAAAATACACAGACAAGAATGAAAGCTTTAGATGGAAAAAAAAAATCTTCCTTCCTATACTTGCAAAATATTCTCATGTTTAAGGCAGTGATATATATCCTTAAAAAGATGCTTGTTAAATAGGAGAAAACAGTTAAGACATAATCTCTGCTTGGTTTCTCTTTGTGCTCGAACACAAGCTTGAGGACCACAAAGCACAGTTCAACCTTTTTGATCTTTAGAATAGATAGGAGTGTTACTCAGGTAACTCATAGCCACATTACAATTAGCATTTCCATTTGTAATTGAACCACAGCCACAAACCTTCCTTACCTGCTAATGCCAGCTGAAGTCCACTTATATCCACTGACTGGGCCATGTTCCCCACGTCCATCGAAGCAATCTGCCGAGGAGTTTTCTTGAACAGTTCTCTAGGGGGGGCCAACATCAGTTGAGATAAAAAGAATTTTTCTGGAGGAGTTATGGGAGGTAAGAAGCCTGTGGAGACACAGTGGGAAACAATCCCTGATTTTTAAGGCAGTAGCATTAATAGCTTCCATATGCTTCACGTGGAACAAGCAAAACTAAACCGCAAACTAATACGTGCTTTGTGGCAAGATCGGTGCAGCTGAAGAGTCTTTGTGAGCACACACAAAACTGTCACCTACTCAGCTCCTAAAGTGATGTAAAATACAGCGTTATACTGATCGGTGTCATGCATCTCAACGTGCAATACCTGGTGCTAAGTCAGTGACAGCGATTTCCTTACATGCTTTCCAATTTAGACAACTAGTAAGCTATTAAATATGACTAGACATTGCAATTCACACTATAAGTCATAAAAATATTTTTTTTTTTTTCAGAAACTGATTTACCCATCCCTGTCATGCTTGTATTTGCTGAAAGTGGGAAAAAGCGTTTGACTCCCATGCATTGCTTTGGGAGGTTCGTTTCACCGCTTCAGAGCTGTCAGAGGCCTCTCCTAATCAGCTCCAGGTTTTTCAACGGCTTTCTTCTCCCCCCACAACATTCCACCTTACGGCCCAACCAAGTGGCCTATCTGACATCGGGCCCGGCCACGCTTGCCATGAAGAATTCCCACCGCTTTTTCCAGAGGCGGGAAGCCGAGGCCGGGCAACCACAACCTGTCCGTCCTTCGGTCGGTCGGTCCGTCCGCACCACCCCCAACCCAACCCACCCCACCCCCCCCAACCCCTCCCGGGGCCGTCCGGCGGGACGCACCTGAGAGCGGGGTGCGCTCCGCCTCGTCGCCGCCGCGCTCGGGGGCGGGGTTGAGGAGGTGGGCGAAGACGGCGGCGAAGGGGTTGGCGGCGAGGGGCTCGGTGCGGTACATCTCCCAGAGGAGGTAGAGGGCGGTGAGGCGCTGGGCCGGGCTGGGCAGCAGGTCGGGCTGCTGCAGCAGCAGGACGAGGACGGAGCCCAGGCGGAAGTGCTCGGCCTTGCCGAAGTAGTGGTGGAAGGCGCTGGAGAGGCCCTCGAAGGTGCTGCCGCCCGCCTCCTCCGACACGATGCTCAGCAGGCTCGACAGCTCCTTCGGCGACAGGCTCATCCTGCTGCCGCCCCCCGCCGGCCCGCCGGCCGCCCCGCCGCCCGACTCCCCCGCCTCCGCTCCCACCTGACTGCCGGGCGCCGGGCTCCCCCCGCCCCCGGGCATCCGCCCCCGACCGCCGCCGCCCGGCCCCGACCCCGACCCCGGCCCCGCCGCTGCCGTAACGCTGTCGCGCCGGCCCCGCTTTACGGCCGTAAGGCGGCCGGGGAGGTTCCGGCTGGGCGCCGGGGCGAGGAGGAGGTGCGCAAGGCCATTGGGCCGCGGCCCCGCCCCCGCCTGGAGGAACGGGATTGGCTCGCTCCGCCCGGCGGGGGCGGGGCGGGCGCGGGGGATTGGCCGGGCAGGGAGGCGGCTGCGGGTGGGGCCGGCAGGGGGCGCGCGGCGGCGCTGAGGCGGAGGAGCCCCGCCCCCAGGCCCGGTCACGGCGGGAGCTGCACGTCCGGCGGGGCCGGGGGGGGGGGGGGTCGGGTCCCGTTTCCTTCTGGCCGGGGGACGCCTCGCCACCGCCGCCTCCTTGAACAACAGTACGCGTCTGAGGAGAGGGTTGGGCTGAGAGGAACCTCCGGTGGTTTAACAAGGGCAAGCGTAGGATCCTGCACGTAGGGAGGAATGACCCCCTGCACCGGTACAGGTTGGGGGCTGACCTGCTGGGGAGCGGCTCGGTAAAGAGAGACCTGGGAGTCCCGGGGGACGGACGGCAAGTTGACCGTGAGCCAGCAACGTGGCCAAGACGGGGGAAAGGCCGGAGAGGTGCTTTCACCTGCACAGGCTTGGTTTCTGGCAGCCTGCTGTTTAGGTGCTTCCTGAGTCGAAGGTTGAACGCCTATCGCTGTGATTCCCAGCGCCAAGGAAATTTTCTTCCTTGAGCTCCTCTTAAGTGCTCTTTTTAAGTGAACCCGTTTCTGGTTTTGGCATGCATAAAACTCTGTGGCAATGGGTTCTGCAGTTTTAAGAACTGTGCTGTGCAAACCAGTACTTCCTTCTTCCACTCTGTTCCTTGCTCATCATTCTGTGAATCTCTTATCACGTCTTACCTCGGTTGTTCCTCCCTAAGGTCATGTCCCCTTCTGTGGCGTCCTCATTCTGCCGTCTTTTTTCCCTCTCTCTTGCCTTTTCTACTTCTGCCATATCCTTTTTGGGAAGGGGGCACCAAACTTGCATCCAGCATTCAAGCTGTGTGTCCCAGAGATTTATCCACCTTTTTAGAATGAGTCCTATTTATTTCTCTTTTCATTTTTCATGTTTGCTCTTTAGAGTCGTGAACCTGACACTATAAAAGAACTGTCCTCAAAGACTTTCTCAGCAGGAATAGATAGGTAGCACCCACCACTACAAAAGGGAAGGATGTTTTCCTTTTCCATCCCATCCTCATTGCAGTATTTGACTTTGCATTTATCAAATATCACTGCCATTTAAATTCCATCACGCAATATTATGAAAATCTCTTGCAGCACTTTCCTGCCAGTTATTGTCTTTACAGTCCAGAATAATTTTGTCTCACCAAGAACCTCAGCATGTATCCGGGAAGAGTGCATCATCCCTCCCTTTATGCACACACAGGGGGTTTACTCCTCAATCTCGCCTTTGTGCACCCAAGTTCTGTCATTGTTGTAGTTTCATGCAATTTGTGTAGTACAGAAGTTGGGCTTGGTGGTTTATAGTTTGTTGGATTATCTCCACGCCTTTTTAAAGATTGGTGTCAGACTTTCCACCTTATTTCTTTGATATTGGGACCATTTTGATGAGCAGGTTGCACATTGCAGTTCATCATTTAGCATCTTCATCCTTCAGCCGATACAAACCTCTTGGGTGAAGCCCGTCTGATCCTGGTGGTGGTAGTGACTCATTTTATGCATTTCATTTCACATCTCTTACTAACACCTCACTGTGAGACAGTTAGCTTGACTTGTACCCCATTAGTAAAGGTTCTTGTCTGGGAATGTATCCAAGATCCCATGCGGAGATGCAAAGAATTAATTTTGCTTCTTTCCTATAGCCTCTTTCCCTCAATGCTTTTGTACATTGTGCTTATCTGTTGACCTCAGGCTCACCAGCAGATTTTCAGCTTCTGTTGTGATGGCAAAACTTGTGTTTATTCACTTTAGGGATTACGTTTATGGTTAGAAATGATCATGCCTAAAATTGTGCCTTAAATTGAGGGACAGTTTGCTGGATGCTAATCCACAGCCAGATAGACCTGGGGTGCTTCTCTCCAGCTGGTCTTTTTTGTACAGCCTGCTCCTGATAACAAACTCTGCTGAAGATAACAGAGCAAAGCATTTGTTGGAAAAAAAAAAAAAAAAAAAAAGGAAACATGTTTAAAAAGAAAATGCTATCTTTTCTTTTCCTATAAATTTCAGAAATGTAAGCCACTCTTGGATAATGTACATACTGGAACAATGGATTTAGAATTGCAGAAATGGACTTCAGAGTAATCCAAAGTTTCTCCAATGACTGAGATATAGCAAAAAAATCACGTGACTCATACATGGCTAATGCAGCCACTTGAAATTATTCTATCCAGCTAAAAGGTTTCTGGTCAGAGCAGGAAAGCTAACAGTTTAGAAGACGGAATACTTTAGAGGAAGTAGGGTGGGCACAAACATCAGTTGACAAAGGGAATTTTGAAGTCACAATGATTTTAAAACAGATTGCCATTTCAGGGTAGCGAAGATCTTAATCTAAGACAAAGATGGGGATAAAATACTCTTAGGGCAGGAGGTGTAGTAAATGTGCTGCAAGAGAAGGTTTCTGTAACTGCACAGAGAGCTATATTTGTGGGCATGTGTATTGGGTATTCTTAGGCTCAAAACTTGTGTAATGAAGACACAAGAGTATGTCATACCAGCACAGACTCAAAGAGAGGAATTCTCAGCCAGATTTGATTTCTGAAATAGGTCACATTACACTCGAGGCGGAAGGTTGGGGGCCCAGCTACTTCAGTGTGGGTCTGGCGGGGTTGGATTCCACAGGAGATACATCACGGCAGCAGAGTCTTGCGGTGTAAAGGGAAGGGTTTTGTTTTCTGCCTTTGCAGAACAGCTCCTCTGGGAGCAGGCTGAGCATATTCCATTTCTTCTAGACGACTTATAGAATAGCTATTAAATGGTCAATAAAAGCATAAAATATACCCATCATTCTTTATGTTTGGGTTTGAGTAAGAGCCTCAGTATAAATCATGCTAGTTCCTAAAGAAGGATAAAGGGATTGGGGCTATATTTAAATTACTGACACTCAGTCTTCTTGTCTGACTGTCCTGTTGGCTCATAAATGCGCAGATTCCGAACTAAAACTGACACAGACAATCTAGCTTGGCAGGTAACCCTTTTCAAATAAAAACAAACCTTTACAAATTATTTGACTGTTAGTATGCAATTGTTTTAGTATTTAAATGAACACCAGCCTTTGATAAATTGTCACTGTTACTGGAAAATTAGATCCACAACCAAAGCAGCACATTCAGTTTGACTTGATTTGATTTCCTGAGCTAAGGGAAAGGCTGTGTAATTTAACTGTAGAAGTTGTTTTTCCTTCTTTCCTTATTAAAATTGATTATATTACAGTTTGCTGTTGTATTTTAGATGACAGCCAAGGAACACAAACTGCATTGTGGGCACTAGGGAAAAAAACACTACTAATGAAGTAGCAATAGAAAAAGACAAGAAGGAGAAAGCAGAAGCGGCAAAGATGTATTAAACTGACTTGCTCTGCAGCAAGTATTTGAGTTTCTTCTAGAGGCAGAATACTTAGGAAACAACTCCCACCAGCATATCTTTTATCCCACATTTCATCTGGGAAGGACAGAGTGGGAAGGAATTAAATCACACCGTAAAGTCAAAGGGGAAATTAAAGCACTTCCAGATTGTTCTGTTTATTCACATGAGACTTCTCTCTTGTACACAAATTCCTTTCCATAATAATTTAAGTTACCCATCCCATCTACAGTGTATTTTAAATAGCAACATATCGGAAAGAGGAAGCAGTAGGTGTGTTTTGTATACATCTTTTTACCTGTACCTTTCTAGAGACCATTGCATGTTGCTTTTTTTTTTTTTTTTCCTAATTCATCTCTTCAATTCAAAACACAAGATGGGATCATCAATGCAGAAATAGATTTTGTTATTCCTGGAGCAATCAATGTTATTGGCATGCTAACAATGCCTAAAATCCTCCCTGAGTAACTGTATGAGAAAGCATCTTCACTTGTTAGTCGGACCTCAAGATGCCAAGGGATTCTTGGATACAGCTTGAAGAGCACTTCAGAAACACCAAAAACATCATAGCATGAATGGCTTCATAAGTGCTGAACACTGGGTGGCTTAGAAAAGAACATATTTGTTGCTGAATTCTTTCTTTTTAGAATTTTGAATCCTTTGTTTTTAAAATTCTCCGCATTTTAGTGATAACTCTGCATTTTAAACCAGTCCAGTTTTCAAATGGTGGGTGTTCACACATGTAAAGTAATTAGTCCACTCACTTGGTTTCTTGAGTGTTAGATGCTTCCAGAAGAGATGGTGCTTTAGCCCCAATTAAAATCAATGGTGATGCTCCAGCAGGGTCATATTGGCACATCAAAGCAGAATACAGTATAGCTATTAGGATATATACCTTTGCATAGACCCTTCTTCTGACTAGGAAACCCTTCCCTGATACCTCAGAAACAATTTTTCTTCAAAAAAAATTATTTGAAGCAAAATGATATTTTCATTTGTCTTTTTTTCTTACTGTTTAATCAGACAGGGAATTTTTTTTAAACCCATCAGTAATTCGAAAATAGCTGAGCATTTGTTTTAGGTGAAAACATTTGGTATATGCATTGCTGGGGAGCTCCTCACTGTGAACTTTAATTTGAGTACTCAGCATTTATAATTTGAGCTATTCAATTGCACATCTGACTCAAATGGGACTATTTCCGTTCCTTGGCTCGATTACTTGATTTATGCTTTATCCAAAATCAATTGCAGTTGAATCTTTACCTATGCAGATAAAATTGCAGGAGGAAGGACTTTATGCTTAAGCTACAAATTTGAAATCCACCTTTTGGAAGAGTATTCAATAATTCAGAGCTGATTAGAGAGCTCTTATCCAGGAGGGGGGAGATTCAGGTTCTCTTTGTTTCTCTGCCCGTAGGGTTTTAAACTCCAGCCCAGGCTATGGCTATTAGGAACAGAGAGGAGTGTTTGTCTCCCCTGGCTGAAGTTACTTTGCTTTGTTTACAGGGATTAAAGATTCAGTGCAAGATAAAAGGAGCAAAAGCCTGGAGAAGAGAAGGCTCCAGGGAGACCTTATACCAGCCTTCCAGTACCTGAAGGGGGCCTACAGGAGAGATGGGGAGGGACTCTTTATCAAGGAGTGTAGTGATAGGATGAGGGGTGACGGTTTTAAACTGAAAGACCGTAGATTTAGATTAGATATTAGGAAGAAATTCTTTACTATGAGGGTGATGAGGCACCAGAACAGGTTGCCCAGGGAAGCTGTGGTTGCCCCATCCCTGGAGGGATTCAAGGCCAGGTTGGAGGGGGCTTGGAGCAACCTGGTGTGGTGGGAGGTGTCCCTGCCCGTGGCAGGGGGTTGGAACTAGATGATCTTTAAGGTCCCTTCCAACCCAAACCATTCTATGATTCTGTGAAAGCAGGGTCTGATGGTTTTAGTGAGAGTGTGCTTGGTGAGATGCAGGATGGTGATCTGTCTTCTAGTCCTGCTCCGGGAACAAGGGAGGCACGTGCTCAATGACAATTGGGCATAAAACCATAAAAATACATGTGTGTAGGGACTGGAAATCTGTTGTTCTTGATGCCCATTTAAACTCCCAACCGTTGAGAGAGTCACTTCTGCCCATTCTTTCCCTTTAGAAAGAACATTTCAGAAATTTAGTATGGAAGCTCTTTCTCTCATATGTATATAATTGTATATATATGTACTTATTAATGTATAAACATACAAGCACAAGTATTTAAATATTAAACCAAAAGTTTCTCATCAGAAATCTATTTCAGGTACGGAAGAAGTAAGTTGAAGTATCTGATGACACGACACTTTTCCACAAGACATTTGACTAGAAAGATGCTTGGAAAAGCTAATTCAGGACCTGCTTTTAGGACCTGATACAGTCCTTTTGTGCAAGGCGGCAAAATGCCAGTAGTATTTTTAGGGGCATTACTGAGCATTGTTGTATTGTGATATATATAGACCAGGCAAAGAGAGAACCTCAAACTGCAAAGATCCATTTATAAAAGTATCTTTAAAAATATTGCATGATTTTGTTTTCCTCCAGCAGTGGAGCAGCTCCACTGATTTGTATCCTTTGAGTTCTGCGTCATTCGTTTTCTCCTGTTCCCATATGTTTCGAACACCCAGTGAGCTCTTGGCTTTCCAGCTGCCTACAAAGTTTCTCTTCTGCCTCTTCATTGCCTTCTAAGTATGTGGCACGTCCTCAAAGTGTCTTCTTATTCATCCCGTCTCCTGTTTTATGCTGAAAGCTTTTAAATACATTTTAATGATGCATAACAGCAGTATAATGAGTCTAATAGCATGCTATTGATTTTCATTTGAAACACTGACATTTGAACATTTCAATAGCCTTTTAACAGTGTGTATATTTAATGTGATTCAAAGACAAGGCAAGTGCAACACAATCTCTCTCTACTAAAAAAAAAATAAAATCCACAATCTCTATCTACTGAAGATCTCCCTGCCTCGCCTGCAATCTGTTTGCTGCAATCAGCCGAGCTAGAAGTATATCATTTTCAGTGTCTTGAAACAAGCAAGCCATAATCCTTGGTATAAGGAAATAGAAGAGAAAAACTACAAAATTGCTGTATCCAGACCCAGCTTTGCTTAATTGCTCTGGTTGCGATAAAGATATTAGTGATCCACATCCAGTCAGTGCAGTGAGAGACTGCAAAGCGTTCTCTCCATCGTGAAGTAAGCTGCCCAAGGATGCCCTCTAGATCGGAGACAGCTGAGGTACGGGACACGCGAACTCAGACGAAGTGGGGGGACTAAGGAACACAAAAAGAAAAATCAAATCAGCAGACACACATCAAATTAAGATAAGGTAGCAGTTCCCTTTTGATGAAAAACTCAGTAGTTGCATCCTATGGGGAGTTTTGTTTTGGGGAGAGGTTTCTGAGAAGTCAATGAGCAAAATGTGAAGCAGCCGTGCAGTGCCCCGAATAGCCTGCGTGTGTGGCTGCTTGGACATAAAACCAACAGCAGCGTTACCAGGCTGCGGCTGTATATTTCCCTCGTCTTATAAGTAAAGACCTCCTTTTTCCAGTGCTAGGACGTGCTTTTTCAGGGAGTGTTTATAACAAATGAATATGAGTCAAGTTTATATCAAGTATTAAGCCTACCCTTCTGGCTTTTCACAGCATCACTCGTATTCGTTACACATCAATTATCTGTATGGCAACATAAATGTGCACGACACTACCAAGATATTAGGAAATATAGTTTCTGCCCTATGGGTTGATTGAACGTAAGGTCGTACAGAAAGACAGAGAAAAGCAAAGGGCCAGGGAAACAAGGAAGACTTAATGCTTTTGTGAGGTCTTCATTTCACTTGCTTTCCCGATGTGCAGCTGTTGGTTTGTAACCACATCAACCAAGAGGATCACCTGATAAGTCATGACTCAGGCTTTATTGCAGTTGGGTATAATTAGACAGAGTTTTTGCTTTTGAGCTTAAAAAAAATAATCAGCTGCTTTGATTACCATTTTGTCCATATTTTTTCCAGTTCATGCTTTCCTTTCAAGATCATGAGAGTTTTTCTGAGAATGTGTAAGTGATTTTGAAGTCTAAGATGCTTTTTGAATTAGTAGTAGTTGCCAGTGTGCAAGTTAGGCTGAAATTAAGATACGTGGTTCTTAGAGGCTACCCAAGAAATTAAAAACTGCTTAACAAATGAGGTACCTAATAAAGGCATAGGCACATGTTTTGTGATTAAAATGTAAGTACAACTCTATTTTTTCCCATATCAGAGACACTGACTTTTAACTGGTGACAGAGATGATCAAGAAGACCATCTTCAATTGGTTGACAAATTTGGAAATGGGAAAAATAACCTATTGTGAATAGATGGTGGTAGTAATGAGTAATTCTGCTGAAAGCAGTAGAGTGGAGCATGGGTTTTAAACCAGTCTGAGAAGCAGTCTCCGATGCATATGATTGTAGATATTAGAAATGGCTGTTACTATTTATTTAAGACAGGACACATGAACGGGCTCCTGGAAGTACCTAATTCCCTTGTCTGACTGTGAGGGATTGTAAAATGATCAGCTCAGATGTTTCATTTTTGACCTCTATATTAGAACAGATCAATCCCATCCCTAAAGTTGTGCTGAATCCCCTGGGGAAGTGAGATCAAGTCTGAAATCGAGTTGAGGCAAAGTTCTGGTCAGAGCCCCAGTTCTACCTGCAGGCAAGATACATGTTCCTTTTCTTATCTTCCAGTGGTGTATCGCATCCCCTTTTCTCAGACTCTGTTGGTCTTTCATATTTTAAACCTAAGTTGTTCAGGACAAGGACTGCCTCTAGTGACAGTCCCCAGTATAGCTTTTGCTGGGACTGCAAAGTATCCCTGTAATGGAAATTCCGGCATGTCTCAAGAAGAGGGGGCTTCTGTGCATAGGCCATTGAAGCAAAATGTAAAGGTAGTGCAAAAGCAATGCAGATGGGCGATAAAACCGCTTCTGTTCTGCCAACCCACTCTGAGGGAAGTCCCCCTCGGCTACTGCTGTACAAACCGGTCTCTTTTTTTCGGATGTTATGTCGGCGTTCATGTCTCGCAACCATCAGAAGTTTCTAGAGGATGTGGAACTGCTTTGTTCCCTGTCTGTTAAGTATGACTATAAAAGCCCTAGTCTACAATGCTGCCAGCTCAATGAAACCGAAAGGTAGTAGGTTCAAATCTTGTAAACAAAAAGCATTTTATATATAGCTTGCATAAAAAGAACTTACTGCCACAGGCTATTGCCGAGGCCAAGGTTGTAAGGAAGCATATGACATTTTCAAAGATAACAAAAATATCTATAGTTAATACAGGAAAGGAGACATTTAGAAGGCGTATAAGTGCTTCTCCAGCTTACACAATCCATCAATGATGGATGAGACCTTTTGGGGGAGTATTTCCTCTGATGTAGCTACTCTTGGTCACTGTCAGACAGGAATCTCTAGATCATAAATCCGATCAAATATAGTAATTTCTGTGTTGCTCGCTTATACCTGTGAAAGTCTGCTGGCTCCAGAGTACACAAAGGATTTCATCTAAAGCACGTCATCCACCATCAGTGCAGAAAAAGTGCACTCATTCTGTGGTGATGTGACAAATTGCCCAACAGGCAGTTGGTTTGCAGGCCAACAGTGTATACCCAGGGGTAGCATGCCATCAGTGTAAAAGACCCTCCGTTCGTTGCTTTGTCTATGTCTAAAAGGATCCCAGGTTTTGAAATTCATGCACCTCCTGCTCTTCCTTTTAATTCTCTGCTCAAAATCCAGTGCAAACTTCCTCTCCCATCCTGACTATTTATAAGTATACATAGAAACAAATGTTTTGTAAAGATGTGAGAGACATTCTGCTTTATTCCCAGGGGCAAATAAAGCCTTTTATTTTTAGCCCAGTTTCCTAAGGAAATGAGAATGATGCAATCACATTGTCTATTTGTCTGTCTATCAAATCAGCCCCCTTCCCTCCCCCCATCAACTTCTGACCATTAATCTTTCCAGCCAGATCTGACAGAGAGGCAAAATTCTTTCAGAAGTGTTAAATGCACCTTAGTTTTATGAAAATCAGTGGCTGGGCCAGAGGAGAGAGCTTATGCATTCCCTCACTGGAGAAGGAAGTGCTGGCTGAATTCAGCAGGTGGGCAGCGATGCGCTGGGGGTCAACTTGTGTGTGGCTGTGACAGTGCCATGATGTGTGTGGTCTCCTGAAGGTGGAAGAACAAGAAGGACTAAGGTAGCAGTTCAGAAGTACTTCTGGAGGGGCTCTCCTGGGTACTTGGCAGTATTACAGGGGTGGGGAGAGAGAGGTGACACAGGGGAAGGAGCCAGAGTTGTTGGACATGTGGGAGGTAGAGGTTGGAGCACGTTTGGGGGTTTTTCTTTATATCCCAAAGAGGCTGAATGTTAAGGTCATGTTCTGGGGAGCTTCTCTGTGGTGGCTCAAGGAACACAGTGGTAAATAAATGCAAAGCCAGTGCTAGAGAAGTGGTCATCACTGTCTTTGCCACTACCTGACAAGTGTTTCCCAGGTAATTCCTGTCATGCAGAATAATATACACTGGAGAAATAGGGACAGGTTCACATCTAACCAGTTAGTTGATAACCCCATTGCAAGTGCCTGTGCTGCCTCAAATGAAGAGTGCAGATTTGCCCACGTATTAAGTTGTGAGCAGTCTCTAATTTTTTCCAGTGTCACTGTTGGGAGACTTTTACCTACTGAACTGCTTTTACCAAGTATATTCAGACCAAGGCAGAAGCCCAGCCTGTCTCCTGGCTGCCTGACCACCTGCCTGCTCCATTGTAAACTGTGGTCCTGAGCAGCCTGTCTGTGTTTCTGTGTTGGAAGGAAGTATGTAGCATGATTATTTATTTACTCTACCTGTGTTTGCAGTGATGTCTGGAAAATGGTCCAGATGCCTGGGAAATAGTCTGAAGATAATAAGATTATAAGCCTAGTGAACATAAGTTCATATTTCCATTGTGAAATATATATTCTCTTATATTTCTGGATCACAGCAGTGTCCCCAGTGACCTGTATTTTAAGTCAGAGTGTCAATGGAAATGTGTGAACACCTTGGAGATACGTAGCACAATGCCACATTATGGGAGAAGGGCACACAGGTAAAAAAAAAAAGCAGTTTTGGTTTTCAGACAGCTTCTCCAACCTAGTCTGACATCTGCTAGTGCCTTCCTAACATTTTTACTGTGATGTTTGAGATTTTTTTTTAATGGAGATATTGATAAGATCACTTAAGAGACTAAGCTTCCTTTACTTCCTCCCTATTCACTAATATGCTGGTCAGCAGATAATGTTTAAACATCTTTTTAGCAAAGAGATAAGGCCTCTTGTCACAAATCAAGGAAGCAGCTTCTTCTGTTAGGGAATTCCAACAAGTCAGTACCCTAAAAATGTATTTAAACCAGTGTTGGAGACATGCCTCTTCTTCAGTTGCCCTACCCTTCCTCACTATGCCCAAGCTACTTGTGTCCCAAATACCTTCAAGCTTAAATCTGAAGTATCTGAGTGTCTGGAAACGACTGTCTTGCAAGGGGCTTCAGAAGAGGCTAATGGGTAGAGATGAGATAAAAGAGATACCAAAAAATCAGTGACCTTGTTGTGAGGAACAATGTAAATAAGGAAATTCTCCTCTCCCCTTCCCCACTAACAAAAAGGAATACAGTTTTCTCCTTAGGTAAGATGACAAGGCAGGGGTCTGTTGAGGGAGGGAACAAAGGTTCTCTGCTCTCCTGCAAGTGCTTACTGATTTTGGACACAGATCCGATTTTTTTTAAAACATGGTTGGCCTTGGAGTACATGGGAAAGGAAGAAGAGTCAAGAAGCCCCTGCAGGATGAAAGTCTTCCTCTCACAAACACAAACTGTGATGCAGGCAAGCATACAAGTGTGCCACTTGCAGTACAGAGAAACGAGACCTTGTGGCATCCCTGATGTCTCTTGCTGTCCCTGCCTATCACAGAAGACTGGCGTCCTTAACTGACACCCTCACAGAGGCTGTGAAGGTGCAGAGTGCTGCGTTAACACAAATGGCATGGAGCACGCTGCCGTCCAAACAAGTCGGAAGGCTGGGCCAGCCATTTTGCCGTCAGCAACTGAAACCGTTCTGCAAGGGTTTAATATACAGTTAAACCTTCTTCTTCCCATCAGGTGATCTGACCTCAGCATATAACCTCACATGCCAGGACAGAAGATGGTGAGAAAAGTCAAATAATGTAATAATGGGCAAAAACATTCTATTTGCAAGTATATTACTGGTAATAAACTGAGTCCCTTCTCCAAAGGGGAAACCCTAGCTTTCCTGGGGAACCTTCTTTCATGCACTATGCATCCTGTGCTTGTGTCCATAAATGTTTCTCAGTCATCAGCCACCATCTGCAGATCTATGTCCCTGACTGCCAATCATTCCTGCATTTCTTGCAGAGATCACACCAAGGACAGTCAGTGAAGTGCACCTTCCCTCAGCCAGCTACTATTTCACATGTATTAGCCACCGGAGCCTGTGGTTTGGCATCAGCAACCACAGCACAAACATCTTACTATCACAGCATCAGAAGTTCTCTAATCAACACAAAGATGGTTACCTAAGCCTGGCACAGCCATCCCCCGGTTAGTAGCAATGACCCATTCGTGCACTGGCCCCTCTCCCTGGTTTATTCTAGCACCTGTGGGTCAGAGTAAGCTCTCCACAGGGCTCTGTGAAGGCGGCTTTTGCTACGCAATAACTCTGTAGCTGGTGCTCATCACCCCTACTCTAGATCTTGATGCAATTTCACAACCCTGTGGCACCAGAGACCTCAGCTGGCGAGGGCTGAGGCAAACAACAGCTGCCTCCCTTCTGCTACGTCAGCAGCACCATTTCTTTGCCAGGAACTATCACCGTCAAGTAAGGGTTAAAAAAAACCACCGCTGAAATGCCCTTCATGGCCAGAGCCTTCTGTGTGCATCCTTCTGAAATAACATCACAGTCCCAAACAGGAACAGCTCATTCACTGCTGCAGGATCCATGCCTGGGCAGCAGCTGGAGAGGACACAAAGGAGAAAACGCTGAATCAGAAGTATTTTATTTTTGGTAGTTTAATAATGGACTAGGAACGTCTGTGAGCAGGAGTTGAAGACAACAAACACGTCTCTCTGCAGCGGGCAGTGAAACAGTTCCTTAGGTAGTTCACACCAGCAACGCTTTGAAGTCCTAGCCGCCCTCCCAAAACTCCTCGCGTGGACTTGCACACAGACCTATGAATCAAATGTGTGCTTTCAGGCATGTTTGGTTTGCCTGTGTATCCACACCCACGTAAGTAAGCCAGGCTAAAGCCTACAGCGGGGAGCGGGCAGAGGTTTACCTTGCCAGAGCTGTGAACGTGTGGCAGAACTGAGAGTCAGGTCTCCTGAGTCCTAGGGCTGCTCCTCAGCCAAAAAAGGGCAAAGCGCTCATGCTACTAGCTTAATTTCAGTTCCCTCGTTAGCTCACTGCATTCTCTGTGTAGGTATCCAAAGTGTCTGTACAGATGTACATGTTCCTGTATTTTTGCAGATATGTTCTTTGTCTTTAGAAGACAGCATGCCCCAGCAAGCTCCTTGGTTTACAACATCCTTCCTCTGGCCAGAAGGAGTTATTGCAGCTTCCACAGGCCTTGCTGGGGCAGAGTAAACTTTATGTCATGTTGGCACAAGGTAGTTGGGCTGAGAGCTGCTACAGGATAGGTTGATAGTGTGAAAATGCTTCTGAAAATACTTTTTTGTTAAGGTCCTGAGTCTTGTTCCTGGAGAACATAAGCACTTCTGAGACAAACCACTGTGTCCTTCAGAAGACTTAATCTGTACCACGAATGGTTCAACTCACATACAACCACCACTATGAGGGCAACCTTGTAAAAAGCAGCAGAGAAATGTCAATACTGTACTTAGATAAATGGTTTCAACAGGAAAAAAAAAAGTTTGCTCAGCACAGTTTATTTACGATCTGAACATTCAGAGCATTTCAAACTTTACTTGATCAACAAAGGAAGGAATCAACTCCGTATTTACACAGTCTCGTACCAACCTCCCCATTCCCAGTAACTCTTAAACCTGTGGCTGATTTCAACTAAAGGAGAGAGAGGGTCAGAAGCCTGGAAGAGACGGAGCTTTACCAGCTCCATCAACATGAAGATTGGTGAAGAAGGGCTCTACTGTGGAGTCTGCCCTCATTTTTGCCCTTCAGTCTCTCAAGTCAGACCAGCTGGTCTCAGCACAGAGGCCTTGGGAGGGGGTCCTGGACCACACTGTAAGGAGGGCAGACATGAGTCATTGCGGGAAGGGGGGAATTAAGATGTAAAGGCAACGTGGGGATCCGGGGAGAGGGGCACAGGGAGACTGTTGCAGTGAGGGCAGGCAGATGGGAGACCGGAGGCTGTTACAGGTTTTGCTGGTTCTGCTGCCTGCAAAATCTTCTTTGACATGTGAAAGGAATGTGAAGGTACAAGACAACAGGAATTAATAAATAATCAGTAATACTCAGTGCTTTTCAATTCCAAGCGTTTTATAAACATTAATGAACCTTCATGAGCTGTTGGAGAGGTCTTTAAGCCATATTCCATTCTCATAGATAAAGAGATGAAAGCTCTGGCTTAAGTCCAAAGTTTTCAAAAGCAGAAACTACTTTTAAGAGCTCTCCTTGACACTCAGCACCAGGACTCAAAAGGGATTTATTTCACAGTTTCCATCATTGTCAACTATATGCTGATTACTTCTGCGAAGCTAGGTTGAAACTTGCACGCTCCAAAGCAGCAGTACCTTCTGAAAATTCGGGTTCTGTTGGCTTGTTGGGTTTTCCAAAAAGTATATAAGGAGAGACTGGCTTATGAGAGAAATAGATACGTAAAAATGTTTTAATTTGTTACTGTTGTACCATGACAAGAATGGAAACAAAGACTTTGCGGGCTTAAGACACTTACAAAAAGGACAAAGTAAAACAAAGATTGAAAGAAAAGACTTTCAAGTAAACCCAGTCATCTGTGCAAATGGGAAGGCAAGCAGAGCATGTTTTCAAATCTTTCTATGTCTCCCGTAAAGACTAGGCAGATGGTTTGGGTGCATTTCTGTAAGTGTGTGATGAATATTTTATTCCTGAAAGGAATAGAAAAAATGGGCATTTATATAGTCACCAGCTTCACAGCAGTGAGGGAGAAACAACTCAGGACTTCATTAGAAACCATGTGAATTGGTAGTCCAGAAAAGAAAAAATAAATAAATTTATAGCAGTATCATAAAAAAAGGAAGAGAGAATTATAGTTATTTTGCTTGGAATGATGCATTCTCAATTTTGTCTGTGGCCGTGTTTGTTAAAAAGACTAATGTCTTGTTTGCCTACCTGCAAAAACATGGGCGGTGAAAAAGCCTCCAAATTCCGTTGAAATGGTGGGCGTCACATTTAAATTAGCCAGCAGACAAAACAGGAGGGAATCACACAGCTTTCACACAGAATATAGCAGTCAGGTAGAAGCAGAAAGGCAGTACTGATCACAGAGAGCAGGTTCAAACCCAGTCCTGGGCACGTGCAGCAGGGTTCCTACCCAGCAATATCAGCGATGTGCCGAGTACAGTCTCAGCATAACCTTGAGTGTCACAGCAGATCAGTGGGAAGATGCAAGAATCACAACAGAAATGCTCCTTTGGGGATCCTCAGTGCACTAAAATGAGTAAAAAATTGCCAGAAAATATTATCTTAAGGGGTACTTCAAAGGCACTCATATACACATTTTAAAACTTGTCTCAAAGCGCTGACGCTTCTGTGGCAATCAGGTTTGGGATGTGACACACTTTTGCCATTCTTGCAGCTGCAGCTGCGTCCATGGGTGGTTCAAAATCCTCAGGAGGTGAGCAGAAGCAGTGGTTCCTCCCTATACACCTCCTGCCACACCATCGTGCCCGGCCCCGGCAGCCCCAGCACACACTCACCCTGATGCTGCTCGGGTGGTAACACCGCGTTGAGCTCTATGGTGGGAGATGCTGACTCCTCCACAGCTGCCAAACAGGCAGATAGGATTCACAAAAAAGGAAAGCAGGGGAGTTTTATGTAGCTTCAAGCTGGTTGTAGGGTCACTGTGTGTGCAGGGTTATGAGAAATCTCATGGAACGGGAGTACAGCATCAGACCCTGCTGCATACAGGCAGGATGGAGACCATAATAACTTTAATGAGTCTAAATATACTTTTGCACTCTTGTGTGCCTTGGGTCATCTCTGACTGAGAAAAAGGCATGGTTATTTCCAGATTTCAAAAAGGTTTTACTGTCTACACAGACGATAACCTGGGAAATGGTTGTTTAAAGGAAAACAAGGATAAGCACCTAAAGGAAATCTTTAAAACAACAAGAACCTCTGGCTCCAAGTGTGGTGGGTTATACTCAGATCCAGCAATAGACGGCTATGGTAGAAATACCGCTGCTTGTCTTCACACGGAAACAAGATGGGGCACTATAAAAAACGCTGGCGCACTTTTGGAGGTGGTTTGGCTTTTGTTTTTTCCCCAAATCACCTAACCATTGCTGGACTCCTGAAGACTTTTTGATCTTGGAAGATGAATTAGTATGGGGATTTTTGGATCAGGAAACAGCCCTGGAGGAAGTTGCTGCTGACACTGGCCGCTCCGCTTCAGGCTTCCTTTGAGACTGCCTAGCACGACTGAATGCCAGCAGCTACGCTTTCGGCAGCGTGTTAGTTAGTGGAGCAATACCTTTTCCCTATCAAGGTCGTTTGCTTTCACTGCTGAAACACCACTGCTCTACAGAAAATTGCAATTTGAAAATTGCAATTAGAAAATTGGCAGGTCGGAACCTCCGTTTAGGAAGTTTTGTCCTCTTTGCTCTGGGCTTTTCACCTTGTCACAGGTTATGGAGCCTCTGCACTTTTACTTCTGATTCCACCACCTTTGTTCTTGCCACCGCTAATTAATTTGCTTTGTTGTTCAAGATCTCGTATCACCAAGTTTAATTCATTACATTCCAAAAGGTATGAAAACCACCGTCTGCTCGCTTCATTCTCCTTAGAGCGCCAATGCATTTTAGGAGGCCAGCTCTGCCATTCTCACTACAGTATAGTAACTATGCCATTGCCAAAAATAAATGGTATTCTTGGAATGCAGTTTCTTATATAGGGCTGGGCATTCCTTTCCTGTTGTACCAGAATAATTTTAGTGTCTTATTTCATTGTCAAAATGGGTAATATATAAAAGACCTAAGAGGGTAGGATCTACCTACAGCTATGTCTTTGAGAATGAAAATGCCTCTGAGATGAGGGTTCAGGCCCCTGGAGGATGGGCAGGGAAGGTATCCTGGATGGTGATATGCAAGTACCTTCTTCTTTCCATCATACCAGAAGCCATAAACAGAACCTCCTCTTGGCTTCCCAGGGTCATGACCACTGAGCTTTGGAAGCACTGGTGAGGAGAGGTCTTCTGCACCTGCAGAAGGTGGAGAGAAAAGCAGATGTGATTCAACTCTGGTAGAGTGTAGAAGCATTCTTAAGCACTGGTGGGGGCTGTCAAGTGACTGGCAGGGCAAGTCATGGTCACACTCCTCTGCTGTCCTTTGCAGAAACAGTGGCCACGAAGCCCTTGCCTGGGTTTCCCCTCTATCATCCAAGGGCTCTGCAGGGATTTGCTGTATGTGAGTATAAAGGCTTAGGGACTGGTTTTTTCCTCCAGTGTTTTGGAGAACTGGAGGTTGAGTGAGACAAGAAAAAAAGCTGGAGAATTAATGCCTTAAACTACACGTATGTATTGTTTTAATTACACGTCCTGAGAGGGGCTGCCTTCTTAGGAAATGTTTGTCAAACACCTTGAAATGTGATAGCCCTTCCAGTGTCAGAGTGACTGCGTGGTTCCCAGAAGAGGTTTGGCAGTTCTAAATTGCAGAAGTGGGTTTTGCAACTGGAAGTCAGGGAGCGATGCTGGAAGTAAAACAAGAAGTGGAATCAGCAGCACAGACGCTTTGGACATTGCTGTCCTAAATAGTTCATCAAGAGACCTAGTGCTTGAATGGGTTCAGCCAGTTGAAATATAAAAATGCACATTATAATGTTGTTGACATGGACAAAGCTGTGAAATATTGTTGCATAAACTGTGAGTCAAGACCTTTAATGTGTTTTTACAGTGTTGCCTGTAGCTTAATTGCACTGTCTCCTGATAGTGTATTGTATCTTCTTATATCTTCATTGCTACACAGGCATTAATTTAATCAGAGATAATAAATGAAACCTCTGGAATTAATTACAGGTAGTAACAGTTTTGTTACTTTACTGGAGCAGGTGGGAAGACAAAGACATGTAGACCCATAAACATTAACTGGCTTTTGCAATCCAGTCATTACAGGAGAAAAATGATGAAGATTAAATTACTTGGAAATGTAGCTGAGAATGCGCAGGCATTTCCACAACAGTTCTCCGTGTGGAAGACCTTGACTAGCTTTGCCATCTCCTGGATGCTTTCAAACCCAAATACATCTTGTGTTTGAATCTATTTAAAAGATCTAGGCTTATGAATTGCTTTTTCAGATTCCTGGGATCTGATATGTCTGGCAGGAGGGGTCTTTGCAGCGTGGTTTCAATGGAGGCATGCTGCCAGGAGCTGGGAGCTGCGTGTGAATTACCGTGATTTCCCTTTGGGCCCTCCAGTTTCTGCCAAATTTGCAGCGGACTTTCTGCAAGTGAGAAGCAAACATGGCCCCTTTCCAACAGGACAATGTCTGGGAGGGTGTCTGATGTGGAAAACCCTGCAGAGGAGCCTTTCAAAGCATCTTAAAATATCCCCTCTTGTAGGGGATTTCTTGTAGCGAAGAAAGTCATTGGCTGGGCACAGAAGGCAGAGGGCATCTTACCTGGTTGCCTAATCTTTTTCATCACAGAGTTACATTAGAAAGTAACTCCATCTTATATAAAATGATTAATCTTATACTGTTTCTAAAATGCCTCTAGCCCCTTGGTACACTTTTTAGCACAGTAAAAATCTTCCTGGTCAGCAGGATTGGCTTAGTATTTAATCTAACCTTTCCTTTTAGAAAAAAAAAAAAAATCTTTTTTACTGCTTTTAGTGAATTGCTTTTTAAACGCAATAAATACATCATCTTCTTTGTGTTTAACACACTGATACTTGTAGGCGGCTATTTTGTGCTCTACTTCAGTTGTCACTTTCAGCTGAGGTACACATATATCAGACCCATCCAATCTGAGCTCACAAGTCAGCTTTAAACCCTTAATCATTCCTGTTGTTCTTTTCTTAAACTGTCTCCACTAGATCTACATCGTTCAAGCACTGAAGTACTCTGAAATTAACATGATATATCAAGAATGGTCCCTTCGGACTTCTGTAGAGGAGGACTGTTTTCTACTTGGTCTGTGATGGGGATTTGCCTCCACGATGCAGGAAATAATAGTCCTACGTTACACAGAAAGCCTGGCAGTCTTAGCAGTGAGGGATTTTGGATTTTAAGGGTCCTTTCAAAGGTGACCCTGTGCCTGGAGCAGTGTGCTGAGGGCTTAAGGCTGCTGCTGGATGCTGACCAAGTGTGCTACCACATCTGCTCCTTAGTTTGGTGTAGGTGGGAGAAGAAGTCTTTTCAAAATCTAGCCACGTATGAATATGGAGAATCTGAAAACTTGTGGCTTCAGTTCTTCAGAAAAATCCCTTCCCTGCCGTCAGAGTGCTCAATAGTTTTCAGCCAGAGGCCTATGGGCCTCCACGTTAGTGGGTAACTTCAAGGCGACGTGCTGCTAAGAAAAACAAATGCACTGATGCCTGCTGACAACTGGTCTACAGGAGGCTGAAGCCATAGTGGAAAACTTTGGGGGATGCAGAAAATAAAGGGTTGAAAACAGCAGCTGTTGATTAATCTCTGTGAGGCTTTTTTTTTTTTTGTCCTCTGGAATAAATATATTTTAGTTATTTTTCCCTAGATGTATTAGCCAGCAGTTTGAATTTCCAATGTTATATTTGCTAATGTGTATTATTTCCGTAGCATCCTAGACATTATTTCTCTGCACTTGCTGATGTCTCTCGTATGCCCAAACTTGGGATCATCTGGGTGTTTCATCAACTGTGTCACAGAAATCAAATTAGCTCACTGATTAGGGCTTTTTCAGACACTAATAAAGACACAAGGTAAAGACTCAAAACTGGAAACGTGGAGATGATTGGATTGTGCACCTGCAGAATGCTAGCCAAATTTCAGCTAATTTGTTTCTATAGGTATAAATAAATTAAGCTACATCTTTAGGCTCTCATTTAGTGATAAATGCAAATTAATCTCCCTACAATCTCCTGCCTAAAAGATCAGCCTGTTTCTTTCCCCCAGCCCAGGACGTGCATTTTCACCCTAATTTTCCTGCAGTCACAACATGACTGAAGAGCTAACCTATCCGGAACACTTAAATAAATGAAAGTTAGTTTTTTTGACTAGTTTAATTAATGCAACTCACTACAGGAGATCTAGTTGGTGGGGAGTGGGGGTGGGGGCATGGACAACCTGTTTTGATGGCAGCCCATAGGCGTTACCAGCTTCAACCATGCAACTGGCAAGCCTGGGAGGCTATCCTAGAGCAGTCGACACTCTCCGAAATGTGTTCAGGGGTCACCAGCCCCCTCTGATGCCAGCTCAGAGGGCTGGGTACCCTCCGCAGGGGGGCAGGCAGGCAGGAGGCCCGGACCACTGTTGGCTGCCTGTCTCCTGCCCGTGGAGGCATCATTCATTTTATGCACATGAGGAACCACGGTGACACCCCAGAGTCAAAATTATATATGTGCTTGATGGCTGAAAAAGAGGAAGCCCGTGCCTGGCCCCTGCGCCCTGTGCAGTCTGTCTCAGGGATGCTCGGGGGCTCTGCAGTTTATGACAGCCTCCAGGAAACGGCTGTTTATTCCAGGTTAGGACGGATGCTGTGCTCTAACGTAGTCTGAATGGCAGACTCCCTGCCTCGTGCTGTTTGGGAATGATACATAAATAACGCAAGCACAGTCATTTCAGAGTGCATGTTAAGGGTGGCATAAGGCCAGAAACCTCATTTTCTTTCAGCTCTTTCCTTTCAAATACATCTTCATTTTTGCTAAAGCTATGTTTCTCCTGCCTACTAACCTTAAGTACTTTCAAGCAATTGAGTTAGGCAGTCCTATATCTTTTCTAGACTATATCAGAGAACATATAAAAAGGTGTATAACTTCTCACAGTACTCTTTTTTTTTATCTAATAATCTACTGGATTCCTGTCCTCCCTGATTTTATTTACCTCTCTAGACACCGTCATTATAAAAGTACTGTCTCACAGGAGATTTCAGGAGATCCTCAGATGATCCAAATCCTGTTCAAATACTGGCTGTGGAAACAGCCAGCACATCACTGCAGGACTCTCTCTATGAACATAGTAAACCTTTTGTTAACTGTTGCCAAAGACAACCTAGTTAGCAGGTAGAGGCTGTGCCATTTTCCGATGAGACATATACGTATGGGGTCTTTTTTCCTTGCTGCTTTTTAGTTAAATAATATAATAAGCATGTTCAACTTCTTTCTGCAAGCCTTTTTTGACCTGGGGGTTATTGGTGCCCGTTTTGATGCCATTTGAAATACCTGGCCTGGTGTTGTGAAGGACATGGTACACACTGAATGCCTTTGTGCTCAAAGTGTCTCTGGCAGGTTCATGAGTCCTGCTGATGTTCATGGGGAAGGAGATCCTCAGGGGGTGAGAGTGAGGGTAGTGGTGTCCTAAAACTCATGGGCATTTTGGCAGTGAGCACCTCTCTGCAACCTCCTCGGGATGTCAGGGAATGCCACCCACAATGCCACATTGAGAAAGACATGTGCTCCTACATTCAGTGGATGTGTTTATTACAATATATATTACAAAGTGCTTTGTTTTACTGTTGTCGTTCTGGGTCAGCTTTCCCTCATCTCATCCATCTCCCTATTTTTCCCCCTCTGGAGCCATTTCTCCAAGGTTCTTTGTTAATTACCTGCCACCAGTTCCATGTGTTGGAAAAGCTGCTTATTTAAAAAGCATGAATGATCCCATTTGGATCTAACAACTATCGGGCCAACTTGGATGTGGTTACAAAGCCCGTGACTCTGAAGGAGTACTGTTGGTGGGGTTGAACCAGAAACACATCTCAAGACACAATTAACAGAGGAAAGTGTACATGACACTGATCCTGAAACTAATTGCTTCGCTCTTTTGCTCGCTCTCAAGCTCAAAAGCACCTCAAAGGTCAGCAACCTGCTTGGTCATCTTCTCAGTTATGTTTCAAATCAGTGTGCCCAAACCCCGAGGTTTGGGGCTCCAAAAACAGTAACAGAAATTAACATTCAAATATCTGAAAAAGGAAGAAATATTCACCATCTCACTTCATCAAGCATTTCAAGACTTACATGTCTTCAGGATTGTTTTGGGGGCAGGGGAAACCTCTGAGCTATTCTTAACCTGAAAGAGCATTTTAAATAACCCCTTCTTACACTCTCATTAATTTTTAAATACATTGTTATGTGGTTGTCCATCATTTTCTCCTTTTAACAGCTTTTATTTTTATATCAGACAAGTAGTATGCTCACAATGCTTTCTTGCTGTTCTATGTATGGAGATGAAATCATTGCTTTACATCAAAATTGTGAAGAATACGGATCACACAGCATTTACTAAATTGCAGCCGAGTACAGAATTTTGCCTGCTAAATGTTCCCACTGGCAGCTGGAAACCAGTCCACATGGTCACCTTCCAAATCCCAGTTAATAATTACTGCTGGCTGTGCAAGTAGCGCACTGCAGCATCAGTCCCTTTCAAAGAGCTGGGAAATTCATAACTCACATAACAATAGGTTGAGCTTGGTAAAGTGAAGCTTTGGTCGTTTTCCATAATCAACATTCTCTACTAAGACGGATCTTCGCTCAAATTATGCGATTTAACCCACAGCGACCGGGGTCTCTAGCCCAGATGAAGAGTGTGTGAGGTTTAGCAGCCTGCTACTGCAGTGGTTATAAAGAAATTATTTAATATTTGCTGTTTATCAGAAGTGGAACGTGACTGAGGGAAAAGACACTGGTCATGTTTTAATGGCAGTCTGGGTTACTGAGAATGTGAAATACAGAATCACAGAATCACAGAATCTTCTAGGTTGGAAGGGACCTTAAAGATCAGCTTGTCCAACCGTCAACCTAACTTTGACAAAATACAGTGTCAGAGGGCTACCAGTGTAAGGTGCCGAGGCAGTAACCACTCGTGCAGGTTTGCAGATGATCCTACTGACGGCTCAACCCCAAGCAGTGCCGGATTATTTCTTAAATGAGGGGAAAAAAACCAACCAAAACACCCAAAACTATAAAATTAAGATTCTGACTTTTCGGTTGAGATACGAAGTTTCAAGGCGCTGGCATTCGAACATCAAAGCCCGTAGCCGCGGGCTCACGCTTTAGGCTGTGATCTAGAACTAAAACCAGGAAAGCTGAGCTCCCCCCGCGCCGCAGCCGGGACCCTTTCCTTCCCGCCGGCTCCCCGTGGCGGGGGCGGTGGGGCACAGACCTACGGATGGGGATGAGGCACCCGTGGGGCACATGCCGCGTTGTGCCTGCACGGGCTGGGGGGGCCTTGGGGGCCGGTCCCAGAGACTACCCGCGGGAAGAAGGCGGGTACCGTCGGGCACCGGGCTGCTGTACCCCCGCCTGCGCTGCCGGGGCCAGGGGGTACGCCAGGACCCCGGGGTGCCGCGGGATCCCCAGCGTGGGGCTCGGGGCGCCGTGGGACCTCCCCCCCCCGCCCCGAGGGGAAGAACCGCCACTCCGCTCCCCCCCCATCCCCACCCCGGCCGTAACCCCCCAGCGGCACGGAGCGGCGGGGATGGCGGCGGACGCCGCACAAAGCCCCCGGCTCGGCGGGAAGGGCCGCCCCGCAGCCGGGCTCCGCCTTCCGCCCCTCCCCGGTGGCCGGGCCCGCACGGAGGGAGCCGGAGCCGGAGCCGGCGCCGCGCAGCCCGCGGGGGGCGATGTGACCCGGGCGGCGGGGGTGCGGGGCGGTGCGGTGCGGAGCGGGCGGCGGGCGGGAGGGGGGGGAGAGGAGAGAGAGAGGAGAGAGACTCCGAGCCGGGGAAAGATGTGGCTGAAGCCCGAGGAGGTGCTGCTGAAAAACGCCCTCAAGCTGTGGGTCACGCAGAAGAGCAGCGGCTACTTCATCCTGCAGCGGCGTCGGGGGCACGGAGACGGCGGCGGCCGCTTCACGGGTACCTGGTGGGGCGGGAGGAGGGGGGGTGGGGGTGGGGGGCTCGGCGGGACGGGGCGGGCGGCGGGGTCGTGTAGCTCCCTCCCCCCCCCCCCCCCCCCCCCCCCCCCCCTTCCCCGCCTCCGCTCTGCCCCGCGGGAACTTGGCCGCGCCGGGGGGGACCCGCCGGGCTGCGGGAGGCGGGAGCGGCCTCTTTTGTTCGGCCCGCGGCGGGGCCCCGGGCTCGGTACGGCTCGGCTGGGAACGGCCCGGCTCGGCTCGGCTCGGCTCGGCTCGGCTCGGCTCGGCTCGGGGGATAGCGCCAAGCGGGGCGGGCGGGGGATCGCCGCCGGCCCGGGGGCATCGCGGCTCCCCCGCCCCCGGGGTCGGCCCCGGCTCCCCCCCCACTCCGAGTTGCCGTCGGGAGCAGCTTCGTGCTTTTGTAGCCTTGAGCCACTTTTATTCCACCCCCCTCTTCTCCCTTCCCGGTGGCTTTCTCAACGGTGGCGGAGGGCGAGCTCGCAGCCGCGTAACGCCGGGGTGCGGAGGAGCCGCGCCGGTGCCCGCGGCTTGGGGGGAGCCGCCGGGGAGGCTGCAGCCTGCGGGGACCCGGGCAGAGATCCCCGTGCCCGGCGGTGGGAGCTGGAGGGATGCTGAGGGGCTGCTGGTGGCACCCCGGCTGGGCTCTCCCCCCTCTCCCCCCCTAGACCGGCCGCGACCTGCGCTGAGGTTCGCCCCCCCCCGCTCTTTATATCGTGAAAGTTGTATAAATACATATAGGACTTCTGACTTTTGGCCGATGTATACGTTACGGGGAGGGGGTTGCTAATTTAGTCTTGTGAGAAAGTGGGCTCTGACTTATTTTTGCGTTAATTACACTACGGCTTATGTGGCTGTAGGTGAGGCAGGTTGCATCCATGTGGCACTCCGGGTGGGTGTAGTAAGGGCTGTATGTGAAAGAAGGAGGACCCCGCTGTACCCTCGCCGCGGTGCGGATCTGTGGGTGACTCCGTCGAGAACATCGTGTTGGGCTGCGGGGCCGTTGTAGAGCAACCGAGTAAGGAATTTGGGCCGAGCTTCTGGTTCGAAGGCATCGGCAACCGAATTCAAACACACGATACTTTGGTGAAATGATACAGTTTAACAGCTTAGTTCTTACTTAAAAGCGGATGAGGCTGTTTTGTACCTTTTAAAAATCAGAATTTTCAATGGTGGCTTATATATTTGAAAGGATGGTCAGGTATTTTCAAAGTCAGTATTTTCTGTGTTGTTTAAGAAGCTACATTACCACGTTTGATTTTTATTTTATTAAAACCTTTTGCTCCTGAACTATTGACTGTTGCCGCTTGATAATACTGCTTTCTGCATTATTCCTGTTTTTTTTTTTAAATCAGAGCTTGTCCTAGCTGTGGAGTCATAAAGATCACAAAACTTAATCGTGGCTTGCTAGAATCCCATGTTATCAATGCATTACTGATGAAATGCTAGCCCTGGTAAGGTTAATGGAAGTTTTGCCAGCGAGTTTAAACAAACCTTTACTCTCATATTTTCCCCTGCCCGCTGTGTGGAAGTCACAGGCCACTCTTTTGTGATCTTAAGGACGATGTGGATTAATTTTCAGAGTTAAAAATAGCTGTTTACAGCTGCTTGATTTAGGTCCAGGACAATCATGAGGTTCAGATCCACGAATGTTAACTCCTCGTGCCTGAGCTTTTCACGGCAGAAATTTGCAAGCTTCAACCAAACAAACTGCTTTTCTCTCTGGTTCAGTTTCAGGTGAATCATTTTGCTGAATCCACAGTGCACAGGCTTGCACAAATCTCTCTTGGCTGGCAAAAGGAAAGCTGCTCCAGTCTCAGAGAATGTTTTCCAAGGGAGCTGTAAATTCAGACAGTCTTTTAAACTATTTGGAAATGTTTGTATTTAAAAGGGCTCAGAAATTAGAGTCCTATAAGCAAGAAGCAAGTGTGTGGGAGCATTAAGCATAGCTGGAGTTAGACGAATAGCTTAAATTTTTTTCCACAGTTTTTAGTTGGGATGAGCGAAATGGAGACCTGTACCGAGAAACAGTTGGGCTTTGCTGTAACTGCTTTCGGTGCAAAGCTTACCTCCTGATTCCTGCCCTACATCACTACAGAGACACCTTATTAGTACCTGCCTTTTCCAAACCGGCAGGTACAAAGGGCATTTCAGTACAACCATATTGCCGGGTATGGTCTACCAAGCTGTAGAGCCGTAAGTTAGCAGATTTTGTTTGTTTTTCTGGGGAAGCAAAGCTTAAGTGAGAACAATATCCATATCTGTTTTCTTTTACCTTTAGTAACTTGAGCCCTGGCCAACTGCAGTTAAGTTTGATGGAAAGGTAGACCTTTCAAACATGTGAAGATCCGGTAGGTGAAAGCAGGTGCCACGGTAAAAGAGAATGTCAAAGCTCCTCCAGTGAGGAGGAGGAGGCTGCGTATCCTCAGGCTGTGTTAGACCCAGGTGGGATCAGCAGAACAACAACCCCCAGGAGACTAGATTTCGTAAGTAAAGAGTGTAGAGCGGGCAGTGGGCCACCCGTAACATAATTTGCTTTGAACAGGGTGGAAGGGTGCGATGCCTGAGCTGCCCTTGTGCGTGTTACTGCAACATGGTACTTCCACTGGACCGACGTGAGGATAACTGTTTTATGGCCCTGTTCTCACATGTGCACGTCTTTTTTCCTTCTAGGACACTTCTCTCTCCTTACCAGGGCATTTTACCCGTTTCGTAAGAGTAAGTTAGCACAGCTGGAGGGTATATTTTGGGTGGATTTGGTTCCCGAAGGATGGACTAGAGAAGATGCCTCACACAAAAGCCCTTTTCTTCCGTATCTACGTTTCTTTCTTTGAGTCCTGTGTTTCAGTCAGACTCTGAGCAGATGTTTGTTGGAGAGAGACTATATTTACTGCTGTTATTTAATTTGCGTCCTAGGGCAGTTACTGAATACACACTGTTCTTGCAAGCAGCGGGTGCAAAAAGTGATGGAGGCTGTGTTTAACTCTTCATTACCTGACTAGTATCATTCTGGTTTCTGACTTCCTGAGAGATATGCTTTTCAAGTAAATATTTAACTTGCCACTTTACCTGGATCTCTGCTTGAGGGCTCTGTTGTATCAGAGAATGTATAGGAAGGACATTGATAATGTTTTAGAAAGACTTTATAGAAACTGAATTACATTTTTTTTAACTAACAAATAAATTTAAAACTAATTTTAAGGTATAGAATTTTAAAAATTATTCAACTCAGCAATTTCTGTTGGTTCTGTTTTGTTTTGTTTTTTTGCTTAATTGGAAACCTCTTTAGCTGTCCCTTCAAAAAGGCTTGTGATGTAGCCATGACTAACAGGTCAAAGTTGGCTGGATTTGGTACTTGCTGATGTCTTTGGTTCTGAGGTTATTAATGTTAAGCTTGAGATGCAATCAGTAGTAAAAAATGCTGTCAAAACCCTTATGGTAGAATAGTGCAAAATGGTTTAGCCTGTAAGTGAATCACTACTTTAATTTTTATTAGGGGATGTTGAAAGCTTCATTCACCTTCTGGTTTGATTAGATTAGTTTTGTGCATTTTGACAGCAAATCTGCTTGTTCTGGGAGGTGTTGGGAATGATTTCATCATGGGTGCTTGGACTGAGAATAGGTTTTCCCTCTTCCCAAGCAGCTAGCTTTGTTTACACTCAGTATATGAAAACACACTTAGGATTCTTTTAAATACTTGCGAGTTTCCCTTTTTATAAAAAAGGGTTAAATAAAACTTCAAAATGAACTCTTGTTTCAAGCACCTTTTTGTCTTTTTGAGTTACAGTGCTTTCTTAACTTCTTGGTTGAATTAGATCAATAAAACATTATGCTTTGTTCCTGTTTTCCCTGTGTTTTTAATTTAGTTATGATATTTCCCCCTACTACTCTTCCAGCCTCCATCTTCAGCTCAGGGCACTTTGCAAGCTGGATGTGGTCTTACATCATTTGCAATTTGCAGAGGATGAATATTTTCAAAATAAATTAATTACACCTTCAGCTCATGTAAATCTTTATAGTTCACAACTTAAAATATAATACACTGTCAAAAAGAAGCATCTTCTGTATATCAACCTGATCCTTATTATTCCTTTGATAAAAATAGATGTGGTAGGCATGATGAATATCCTTCCTTGAGCTATATGCCAGCAGTTGAAGTAAACCCCCATTTTAGGATTTTATGTTTTCTTTTAAATAAAATTCTTGCAGCATCATAGCTTTCAAACTGATATATAGAACACCTCTTGGTTGTGAATGGAGATCTGACTAGTTACGTGATAAGAGCTCTCTTCCTTATTTTCCCCTTGCCTGGATTTTAATTTTTTAATGCATACAGAAAAATGACTATTGATAAACTCTATGTCCCTTCTCTGGAAATTAAAAAACAAAAGATCTGTTCTTTCATGCTTTCCAGTCCAAACAGAACTGTAATAATTGTAAATACATCACCAAAAGGTAGCCCTGTGCATCTCCCAAGGTCTGGGTAAATAATTTCATAATAGAGTCTATTTCAGAGAAGGGCAATGAGGGGACCACAGAGGGTGAGGGTTCCCACTACTCAGATGGAGAATCCATAGAGATTGCCTATGTTCATTACACTGTGTCAGGAGAGGGTCAAAAATATGGTGAAGACCTGGATTTTTAGTAGAGAATGCAAATGTGTATCCCCATGAACTTCTTTACATTTTGGGAGGGTGAAAGGCAAAACGAGTAGTGTATTAAAAGATCTGTCCCAATATAGTCTTCCAAACAGCTTGCCTTTTCGTCTTAAAATATGTGCAAGATACCAAAACAAGTTACTGATAGATAAAGGCTCCATCTGAGCTCTAATTAAAAAGAAAAAAAAAGAAAAAGAAAAGCTTTTGTTTCAAATGGAGCAGATTGATGAGAGGAAGATGCCACAATAATGATGTTAATAAAGGATACTGGTAGTGCTCACTGTCTGTATTAATCGTTTTGTTTTCTTAAGGAAGAGCTCTCTCTGAAGCCTTGTACAAGGAGAGGGGAAAATCCAGATACTTTACTGAAAGCTTGGACTCTTGTCAGAATGTTATCTAGCCTTGCCCACAGCTGGAATTCAGATCGGCAGGTTTTTTCTCCCCTCTTTTTTTTTTTTTCCCTCTTTATTTTACTGTAACATTTTTTTAAGGAGAATGCATGCCTAGAAGCTCTTTCCCAAGAGGGTGACTTCTCCATCAGAGTCTTCTGCAGCCACAGCTGAAAGGAGGGATAGGAGCAGGAGGGCCAGGATCCTGCCTGCAAAGCTAAGCACCCCAATTCCTGACCCCTGAGCCTCCTGAACCGTGTGTGCTGCTTAGGCTCCCTCTGCTTGTTTTTCTGGGGTGGGTTCCCTGCTTCTAAAGCATAGATGAGATGGGTAAGGCGAAGTGCAGGTGGTTGTGTTCAAAGGCTAACATCTTAAATACTGGTATTAAAGGAGAGGATGTACTTATGCATGGAGAGGGGTGTCTGGGTTGTGTCTGCTTAGAGACTGACTGACCACCAGCTTGCTCAAAACTAATCCCGTGGACAGCTATGATGGCTTTTGATTTTTGTGTTGTGGAGGCCCAACAGCACAGAAAAAGACGGGAAAACCACAGCACGGTTTGGGTTGGAGAGGGCCTTCAAAGATATCTAGTCCAACCCCCCTGCCATGGGCAGGGACACCTCCCACCAGACCAGGTTAGCCAAAGCCCCATCCAGCCTGGCCTTGGACACCTCCAGGGATAGGGCATCCACAGCTTCTCTGGGCAACCTGTTCTAATGCCTCACTACCTGCATTGTAAAAAAAGTCTTCCTTATAAAGTAATTGAGCATTTAAGCCCTGCCATCTGTGGTGACAGGGCTTAAGTAAGGCTAGATCGGTATCTTCAGCGTTATTTACAGCACCAACCAAAAATGGGAGAGACTTCTTTTATATTGCCCCAAGTAGTGCTCTGTGTCTGGGTAATTTATGGGACTACAGCAGCAGCTTGCATTCCACTTTCTCATCTGTTTTCAGGTGGAAAATGGTTTCAGGTATTTTCGCTTGTAACGTGAGAATCAAAGCATTTGGCTCTTTGGCCTTCGGGGCTATAAAAATAGGCTCGGCCTGACGGGGACTGATGGCAGAGGACTGAGATAAGCAGCTGCGAGATCCCTGCCGGGGCAGAGTGCCCGCCTGGGGAAACAGTCCACAGGGAAGTAGGGGTGAGGACAAATAACCTGTGCCCCAGGGCTGCAGTACCATCTCTGCCATCCCAGGAGAGCATGGTTCAGCTCACTTCTTTTTCCCCAGGGAGGACTTTCCCTCCCCATGCGGTGGTCCGATGATGGAGCAACATCTTGGCATCGCACCCAGGGATACGGGAGTCACAGGGACCACGAGACGCCAAACTCCACAGGGAAATGCCTGAACTCCCCTCGTTTCTCATGTCCAGCTTCCCTGGAGTGCTGGGACCAAGGAATAACGATTTAAAAATTTGTTTTGATTAGTTTCTACATGCCAGATTGAAGAAAAAAAAAAAAAATCCAACAAAACCCAATTTACCTAGTGGCAGTATTTGATCTGGCAAAGCCCACGTTGGAAGTAATGTAAGGGCTTGAATATTGATATTTCCCCGGGTGAATGAATGCTTGGAGCATTAGGTCTTTATGCTGAAATCTGGTGTTGTCTGTGCTTATCTTCAAGTGTGGTGAGCCCTTATCGTTACAGAAGAAACACAGCCCTCCTACAGTCCTTGGAGGAGTCCTCCTTCATCCTTTTTCTTACCAACTTACCCAAATAAGTTCTGCAACTTATTTCTCGGTGGGGGAAGACTAATACATACTCTGTCACAGGTGCTGTGTTGTATCAGAACCTGTTAATATAATTTTGCAGAATTCAGTAAAGACAGCATGGCTGGTATAGAGCCAAGATGTTGAGCTGCTGTCATTAGTGGCTTTGCATAGCTGATGTTGCTTTGATCCAGCAAAAACATGGATTTTAGGGAGGCCTGAGTGAAAGTAACAACCTCTTAAACATCTGAGTTTTGAACTTTTAGAGAAGTCAAATCAAGATGGTATGAAAGACCTAGAGATGTCCCCAAATGTTTATGCTGGGGGCCACCACTGGCCAGCAGTAGCTTCATGTCCTGGGCTGAATCCTACTTGGTGCCTCTCACAAGCCTCCACCATAGCCTGTAACACCCAGTGCCTGCAGGGGTGAGAGGTGCTTTCTGTCTGGGCTCTGGGAGGTGAGGATGAAGATAGCACCAAGGTGGTCCTTAGTGTACCTCAGCTCTGAGTCTCACCTTGGGTTGCAGTCACCTGTTGGGGCTCCTAGGTGGTGAGGTGGTTAAAGCCGTGTAGGAACCAGCTTCATAACCCTCCCATCCCTCTCTCAGCAAGGACATTGCTGCCACGGAGAGCTTCAGAGATGCTGCACAGAGCCAGGTGAGCAACACCTGCTATTTGGAGTGCCATTTTTGCAGGGTGAGGATATCCGTGTTGGTGTGAAACCTACCTTTCTACTGCAGCTGGAGCATGGGGATGGTGGGGGGGGCCAGGAAACAGGGACATCCACGTGTCCCTCCCTGTGTTCTGCTGCCTGGTGGTGGGCTGCTCATTCAGCCAGATTGCTCGCCTCCTCTAGCGCGGCTAATTGCTGCCGCCATGGCTATTGTGAGACTCTCATTGTTTGCAAATCATTGCGAGATGGAGGAAACTATGTGGAGAAGCGTAATTAGGATTCAGGGTTCGGAGTGGTTCTCTGCCTCAAAGAGCCGAGATTGATTCTGCTTTATTGAAGCTGTTAGTTCAATTTCACTGTCCTCAAAAAAAAAAACCCTCAGCTTTTATTTTTATGATCATCTGAATTGTTTGATTTGCTCTTTTCTCCCAGTTCACGTGCCTGCACAGCTTGGAGTGCCTCTTGCAGCTATTAACCCTCATTGTGAAACCATATCCTCTGGGAAACAACCTGTAGGGTTCCCTCCTTCCGCTTCCCGGGAAGAGCTTTCTCCTTTTGAGTATAAAGTATTGGTTTTGTCAGAGAGCTGCTTTTGCTTCCCAGGCTTGTTTTTCTTTCAGCCCCCCCCAGGTTTCTGATGGAGGAGCAGAAGTAGCGAGCAGCAGAGAAAGGCAGCAGTGAGCTCCCGAGGATGAACTCATGGCTTTGTACTGGAACAGGAGCCTGGCAGGTCACTGGGCTGTGGCTGTAACCATAAATCCCTCAATTTGGTGGTTTTGTCTGGCAAAAATAACCTAGTCTGATTGAGAAAAAGGGTTTGAGTATTTAAAACAGGGCTAGAGCAGCCATCGAGCAGTCCCTAGAGACCGGGCAATGCCACCACTTTTCCGACCTTCAGAAGTGCCAGGTGCCTGTGGCCAAGAGCAGCCTCAGCTTTGGAGGAGCTGAGCATCTTGGCAAACTGGTTTGGGTCCAGGTACTGTGGGGGGTGCTCTGCCTGTTTTCTTGGAAGGGGAGCACCTCCTCCTATGAGGACAGGCTGAGAGAGTTGGGGTTGTTCAGCCTGGAGAAGAGAAGGCTCCAGGGAAACTTTATAGGAGCCTTCCAGTACCTGAAGGGTGCCTACAGGAGAGGTGGGGAGGGACTCTTTATCAGGGAGTGGAGCCATGGGATGAGGGGTAATGGCTTTAAACTGAAAAAAGGTAGAATTAGATTAGATATTAGGAAGAAATTCTTTACTGTGAGGGTGATGAGACACTGGAACGCTTTGCCCAAAGTTGTGGATGCCCCATCCCTGGAAGTGTTCAAGACCAGGCTGGATGGGGCTTTGAGCAACCTGCTCTAGTGGGAGGTGTCCCTGCCCATGGCAGGGGGGTTGGAACTAGGTGGTCTTTAAGGTCCCTTCCAACCCAAACCATTCTATGATTTGGGAGATATTCTTAAGGCAGGCCATGTTGCACCGCTGTCCAGCTGTGCTGGTCTCGAGTGCAATGGAAACCTCAAGTCTTTTTTTTTTTTTTTTTTCCCCAGTAGACCAAGGAGAAGTAGAAAACAGTCTTCCCTCTGCCTTAGACTTCTGCAGGAGCCAGTTTGCTTGTGCAGTGGCTGAAGCTGTTCCCCAGGATGCTGGAGACAGAGGCTGGACTTCTATCTTCTTCACAGACTATCTTCTGTGTGACCCCCTTGGTTTTGGGAGAGGGGGTGTGAGTGCTTGATTTGGGAGGTTCAAGGCGGTGGCACACGGGTGGGCCGAGGTGGCTCCTCGTGTGCATCTGGCCAGCTGTTCCCCAGGTTTTAAAAGCGCGGTCAGAATTTCTTATTGCCCAGTTGCAGATACTGCATGTTATTGCTACGTTGAACTACGTTGACCTTCACTCCCCACTTTATGAGTTTATGAGTTTGCGCTAAACAAAAGATCCTGGATGTGGGTACCAGATGTCTTATTTAAAAACAAAGTAAAACTATAAGGGTAACGTTGCTTAGTATTGTGGTACTGCGGGCTTCCTTGTCACTTAGCCTTAGATTTAACTCTGCTTTTTTTTTTTTTTCCCTCCCCCCCAAAAATTATAGTAGCTTTGGCTTTTTGACTTTTTGTTTTATTTTTTGAGGATTTTATTAATTTAGTGGCCCTCGAGTCCTAAATGATTACTCCAAGTCCCTCTGCCTTGCAGTGTGGCTTAGGGGCTGAAGTGACCACCCCATTTATGGGAAGGCATTTGAGTAGTTCTGAAAAATTTCCCTTTAAGGCCTTTATAATATGATGGAGGTAAGCAGAAATTGTCTTGCTTTATGTAGAGGGTGCCTTAATTCATGTGCTGTTGAACCAGGAATAATTGTTAGTGCTTTGGACTTTCTCTTGAGTATAGTTCTAAAAGATGGAAATAATAGATATTTTTTCAGTTTCAGTTTTCAGTTTGAGTTCAGCTTTAATCATCTACTGTCCAGTGTCTCAGAAACTTAAAAGAATTTATAAGATCCCCTGTGGATAATTAACACTGATCTGGGAAAGGAGCCTGCATTCTTTAGTTTGAAAGATACACTATGTTTAGTAGAAATTGGTGTTAGATTAACTTACTGCAAACATGTTCCTTTTTCTAGATTAGTTATGAACATGACACAGGATAACTTGTAATGGGATCTTTTATCTTTCTGGGGATGTCTAAGGAAATGTGTTTAAAGATGAAGAGCGGTGCACTTATGATAGTTCATTTGAGAACCCAATCTTTATAAAATACCCTAGTCTTTTTTTGTTTTCTTCTCTGTGAAGAAATGCTCAACAAGTTCATTGTGTTTGATGTCCTATTTGTGTCCCACTTGGTTACAGAGTGACCTCTGTAAAAGGGAGACATTCCCCACCTGTTGCAGAATTTGAAGTGGTTCCTTGCTAATTTTTATACTTGAGTTTATTTGTATCCGTAATGCACATGTATATTTGATAAAAATCAGTTTCCAATTAGAAGTACAACACTCTTTTTTTATCTTTTTGAGATAGTCCAATTTCCAGTACTGAAGCAATAAAATATGCACAAAAGTAGATGTTTCAGTGAAATAAAAACTACTGATTAAAGTGTGGGATTTGTAGTGAGTTGTCTGGATTTGTTTTATAGACTTAATTCTGAAAAACTATAGGTAGATGTTCCCTCTACCTGAAATCCACCTTACAGCTAAAGTAATCAGATTTATTGAGAAGAAGCATGTAATTTCAGTAGAATTGTGTTCTTTTCCACTTTTTCTGCCCTCTCCTCCATATTTGTCAGAAGTATACATTACACCTGAAACTTGCGTATGAATTTTAGCCTGGAAATATTCTTTCTGCATGAAGAAACTTGTGCCTTCAGAGGAACCTGCGATATTCTGTCAGCAGTGTTTAGCAGAAGGCTTTGCAAACCTGCGGCTGCAGCTTGCCTTAGCGCAGTTACTAGCGCAGTTCACTGCATTTTCTGAAATATTTCTGTGTCTTGAGAGGTCAAAAAGGGGACGAGAAGTTGGTGGAGTGGCTTGTTAAAGGGAAAGAAGTACTCTGAATTTTAAGTTCCCCCCAAAACTCTTGTCCCACATAGAGTAAAAAGCAAAAATGAAGCACAAAAAAGATTGGAATTTTGGGAAGGAAACCAGTGTAGCAGTTCTCTCTTTCCCCCCTCTGCTTTTGTTTCCTTTTAATGTTTGATTGTCCTGTACGTATAAGCAGTTTCACTGTTGGCTGTGATAGAAAAAGTCTGTTGCATCCTAACTGAAGTCGTGCTAATGCATCAGTATGACAGCAATAGACCCTTTATATAATTTATATGTACCTGAGAGCCAGAGACCCTTTTATTTTTTAAACAGATCTATAAGAGCCCCTTCTGTGGAAGGAGCTTTTAGAGCATTTTATTAGAAAGGTGCTTGCTCGCAAGCTAGGTATTTTTCAAAGCATGTTTCAAAATCAGCATACTGTGTTTTGTTTGTTGTTCATTTGTTTGTTCACTGATTTTTAGGTTGTTTATTTTTCAATACTTAAGTGAGAAGCCTAACACAAGTGTTACGATTCGAAAGTTACCCGAAATGAGCATGAGGCAACTCACACTGGAAAAAAATTGCCTCTAGCTTTAGTAATTTTCACGCTACTTCACCTTCAACTAAATTATCATATTAGGCCTGGGGGTATTTATTAGTCTTAAATCCTTTTCATGCTCCTTGCAAATGCACTCTTAGTAATTCCCTTCCACCCCCTCTCTGCCTCTGTCAGCCTCTCCTTTGTTTTTTGGCACTTAAGCATCAACTTCATGTGCAGCTGAACCACTGGAGAAGTACAGGTGATAGACCACAGTCCTGGGCGCTGCCGAACAAGGTTGCTGCTCTGTGTTTGGCAGGCTTGGCTTTAGTGGTCCTCGCTTTTATTTCACCCCTGTTGCTGTCCTTATGTCCCTTCTGGAGTGACCCCACTGCAGGCCCCCCCCCAGCAGAGGAGAGGATGCCCACGCGCTTTTTTTCTTGTTGATTCTTAGCGCTGGCTCCTCTTTGTCATCATCCTAAGTTAATGTTTTAGCTCTGGGTAGTTTAGGCAAGGGAGGTGATTTTTGTCTTTGCGCAGTCGGTGGAGGGAACTTTTTAATAGTTGGTAAGCAAAATGGAAATTGTAAGCAGAAGTAAACAGTGAGAAGAGGAATTGGTTTTTCTGGTCAGTTATTCAGGAACAGAAAAGGGAATTAATTTTGCACAGGCTAAGAAGTACAAACAGGATTTTGTCGCTACTTCTGTGCTTTCATGCGTTTTTTTAACGATTTCTGAAAAAAAGTATTTCACAAATCTGATGTTCATTAAGCGTTCTCTTGAGATTTTGGTAGCACTTACTATTAGCTGATTTTTTTCCATGACTCTAGTGAAATGAAAAAGAAATCTTTCTCCTAGATCTATCATCAGGGGAAGTTTCTTTTTCTTTTTCTTTCATGTAATGTCTCAAGTCTTTTGAAATTTGAAAGTTAAAGCCTACTTTTGTTCCCTGCATCATTTGATGCTATCTTACTGGCTTTAATCCAGCTGTTTTGAAGACCACACAGTGAAGTTGGCGCTCGGTTTTCTGTGAGCACGGATAATTTGCTACCTTTTATACTTGGCTGAATTTTTGTGTCTTTTTTATACAGTTGGAGGAGAGCAGTTAGCATTTTCTGATGTTACACATAGTATTGGTCTCCAAATTCAGGTCAGTCTCCATTTTAAACAGATGGCTGTAATACCTTGACATGTGTTTAGGTGAGAAGCAAATTCGTGCCAAATAATATCTCACTGTGCAGTTTTAAAACATACTGTGCCCAACTTCTGCTTGGCTTTGAAAGCATCATCAACGGTGTGTGTGAATGCAAGGAGGAAGTACTTGATGTCATTTTCTTCATTCTTGGAAGGTTTTTGATGCTGTTCCATGTGAGCTTCTTGCACGTCCTAGACCAGAAAGTGGTTACGCTGCTACTTTGTTGTGCTGTACTCAAATTAATTAGCAGTGGTTTGTTGTCCAAGTGAGAAGGCATTTCAGATGAGGACTTTGTAGGTCTCATTTAATTGTTTCCATTAATCACTCAGGTGATGGACTGGAGAATGCAATTATAAAAACTGCATGTGGTGCCAAGGGCTGGCAAAACTTTCGGAGGCTGAGAATAGTTCCTTTTATTTTGGGTTAGTGGCGAAGAAACAAAAATACAACAGGTTGGAAAAATTAAATGTCCAAAGGGAAAACTTAGTATTGCTGAAAACTTCCTAGATACTCCAGTGGCTTGAGCAAACATGGTAAAGCCATTCCCAGCTGTCTGCCATCCCTCTCCATAGGAGGTCGTGTCTCTGCAGGACACGTGGTATAGAGGGATTGGATGTAAAGCTACTCCCAAATTGCTATTTGTAGGTGACATAAACCACTTCTGAGTTACTTTAATATGCTAGCTCGCAAATTACGGCATTTGAATAACCTTTTTTTCATGCATAGCTTGGTTCTGCCAGCTGCAGGGAGGTAACGGGAAGAGCCAGCATCTCCAGCTGGCCTCCAGACTGGAAGGTCTTTTTTGGGGGCAGCAATTGCTCCAGCTCTCCAAGATGAGTTTGCCTGTATTTATGTCAGGTGCCGATTTACAGTGGGACACTGCTGCAAGCTTTCTTGGATATGGTGGTGTGCACACAAGATACAGGAGGTGATTTTCCACTCTTCTTACGGCTGAGACCTTACTGGTAGTGAGCATCGTGTCCGGTTTGGAGAGTTAAAGATTGGCTAGGGAGATTCCAATTTAAGCTCAAGAACAATGAGCTGTTTGAGAAATATGAGCCATGAGGCAATTGGGGTTTCTTTAGAAAAAGAAAAATCGTTAAAAGGTGGACAGCTATGATGATACTTTTTCAGTATGTCAAACATTAACATCAGAAATGCCTGTGGCCAGTTACTCTCTGTGTTCTGGGAAGCGGGATTAATTTCCAGCAAGAAAGTTTAAGATTGTGGTGGTTGGCTTTGTTTGTTTGTTTGTTTTTTTGTTTTGCTGTAAGAATACTTAATTAAAATAGTGGAAGAGGCTAGCAGGGGAAGTTGTTGCATCTTGGTTGTGGGAGGTTTTGAAGAACAGGTTAGACGAAGGCCACTTATGGCATAGGTGTATTTATCCAGCTTCAGAGCGGGGCTGGAACGGTAACTTCCCAAGGTGCCCTCAGGTCTTTCCACTGCAATTCTGTGATTATGTACATATAGATGAGGCAAAACCAGAAATGCAAAGAACTCGATATGCCTTTGATCTTCTAATCTGGTTTGCCTTTTGCATTTTGAGCATCTGTAAATCGCAGCGTAAAATGGGGGAAGAATTGTTATCGTTACGTTCTCTGTTTTAATTTTATGGCTTTAGATGTGAAAAGACTTGCAGGCTACAGAAGTGAAAGTTAGCACTAATTGTCTTTTCCCCCTCTTTCTTTGCAGGTCGCTTGGTTGGTGCCCTGGACGCCGTGTTAGACTCTAACGCGCGCGTGGCTCCGTTTCGAATTTTACTCCAAGTTCCAGGCTCACAGGTTTACTCTGCCATTGCATGTGGTGAGTTATTGAACGGATCAGAAGTTTACTGGGCCGTAGCTATTGGTGAGTCACAGACAAAAAAATCCAAACCGATTCTGAGCATGGTCAGTGTCTGCATGTCCAAGAAGCTCAAGGTAACCCCAGCTAGTAGTGTGTGCCTGGAAAGCTATTGCCTATAGCTTATTTAACAACCAAATTAACCTCTGGTTAAAATCCTGGGCAGGAGTTACGAAAAAGTGTTAACTAGGAACATTAAGTTTCTATAGAAAGCTTGTTTAGTTGACCAAGTTTTGTGTTAATTTTCTGTCTCCATTAAGTTTCTATAGAAAGCTTGTTTAGTTGACCATGTTTTTTGTTAATTTTCTGTCTCCATTAAGTTTCTATAGAAAGCTTGTTTAGTTGACCAAGTTTTGTGTTAATTTTCTGTCTCTTGCAAAGTAGTGTGCATATCTTTTCCTATACCAGTAACAGTTCCTTACAGCAAGAAGTTACTTCGTCTAGGCTTTTACCAGTCTAGTCCTTTGCTTGCTTACTATGAAATGTCTTACCACACTTGGTTTTTATGAAATATAACTGGAACATCTGGAAGATGCTACATGATTTAGAAGGTAAAGTTGTCAGGGGGAAATTGCCTGGTCTGTTGTGCCCTAGTCCCTTTTGCAGTGTTTCTGCAACCTCTGAAGGTCGAGCTCATCTTCAGGAAAGTGATACTGATGTGAATTGCAGCAACCTTGCCATGGCACAGTAAAGGCCGTCTGAAGGTGCTTGTTCCTTTCATCCTGTTCTTGCTTGGTCAGTCTGCAGGGCTGCTCTTGTGTGTTCTGCTCCAGTCTATAAAATCCTAGCATTGAAATTTACAGCAGGTTTTCCTTTAGGAATGGTTTCATGCTGTACCAGAGGAGGTTTAGATTGGACATCAGGAAGCATTTCTGTACCAAGAGGGTGGTCAAACGCTGGAACAGGCTTCCTAGAGAGATGGTGGATACCCCAAGCCTGTCAGTGTTTAAGAGGCATTTGGACAATGCCCTTAACAACATGCTTTACTTTTTCATCAGCCCTGAAGTGCTCGGGCAGTTGGACTGGATAATAATTTAAAGTCCTTCCAATGGAAAATTATTCTATTCTATTCTATTCTATTCTATTCTATTCTATTCTTTCTTGTACAGATCAAGCCATGAAATAGTTAGTTAATGTAAGTGTTGATGTGTTGTTGATGGTGTTTGATATAGAAGTCCTTTAAAATAAATCTGTAAATAAAATCTATATATTTTCCCCTTCCTCTGCAGAAGCTCATTCAGCATTTCTTCCTTGGTTCAGCAGAGACTGCTCTGCCTGTTCCCCATTAATGCTGGGAATTTTTCCCTGTGCTAGATCTGTGTGAAGAAGCTTGCGTAAAGTCTATTTATGCTGTTTTTATTGTGGCTAGGTTTTCTTAGTTTTGCAATTGCTCTATGCTTTATATCCCTATTCCTCCTTTTTATATTTAAATAATGCCATCTCATGGAGAAATTTAAGAGCTTCATGCTGCTGTAGTCCTCTAATGAAGCCAGGTAGCTTTCCCTGGAAATGCAAGCTCAGTTTTCCTGTTACAGGCTTCGTGATTATTTGAATATATGTAGTATTCCTTTTTGGGGCTGATCCTTGCCCTAGCTACACTCTTATTGCCCACAGTTGTTTTTTTTTTTTTTTTATATATTAAAGGACCTACAAGTCAAAAACTCGCCTGGTTGGAATGGTTAAGGATTTTGTTGAGATATACTTATTTGATTAATGTTTTCTACAACTCTCTTTGGTTTTTCGTAATGGATGCTCATCCCTGAGAAAATGATATTTATAGTAATGGAGTGGAAGGCAGAAGGCTCTGTTTTGTATGCTGTGTGAGTAAAGACACACGTGGTTGCCAGAGCTGCACAGAAATGAAGAACCATGGCAGCAGAAGTTGTTTCTGAATAGTATCTCGGCTGTGAAACTCTGACGTGAGTGTCCAGGGGAGAGCTGGCGCTGGCAACAGGAATCAGAGAATAGCATCATCTGATGCTTTTCTTAGAAAACTGGAGGACTTTCCGTGCACAGAAGCAGCTGTTGCTGCTCACCCAGCTCTGCCCTTTCTGAGCGAGGTGCCTTGTGCAAACACGACATGAAGCGTTTTGTTACTGGATTTGGAAGGAGCAACAAGTCAATTTAAGGTTCCTGCTTTGTGGCAAGGAGAAGTAGCAGCTCCAGGAGCCCCTTCCAGTCGCCTGGTGTAACTTCACTAGGGGATAGCCATCATGTCATTAGGCAGTTAATTAAAGTGACATTTTTCAATTGTACGTCGGCAGCCCTCTGTTCCAGGAGCTGTAGGCTTAGATGACAATATATGCACTAGGGTCGTATCTCTGTTACAGACTTTTGCAAATCTCCAAGGGCTGCTAGGAATTCTGATCTCTGCCCAGCACAGCTGTTCTGGCAGAGATGTTTTAATCCAGATGGTTAATCATGTTATACCAGTACAGGGGAAACAAACAAAAAAAAGTCTAACCTCATGCCTTGGGGGACTTTCCTTTCAGAAGGCTTGTGGATAAAACCCAAGTCCTAGTTAAGTGAAGTAGCATTTGGGAGAGGGAGAGCAAAGGGATTGGTGAGAAGTGGGTTTAAAGAAGAGATTATGGAGGCTGGGGTTAGACTAAGTATACATTTGGCACAGGCATGTGAAGAAGGTGGATAGAAGGCGGAATAAAATGATGTGTGGAGCACGGGAAGAGGAGTAAGGAAGAGATTGGCAATGCTTCTGCTCCTGTGAAATCACAGGGCGACTTTAAGCCATGAAATGGAAATTAGAAATAAAGAAGAGACCCAAAAATCTGGGGTTATGGCCTGACCAAATAAAAGGGGCAAAGAGATCTTTCAGTGTTTGAGCAGAATCCCTGGAGATACCTAAAGGCAGGCAGGAAAGAATTGCAACAGCCCCCATGGGAGGTAGTTACTGCTAGAGCCCAGGCTTAAAGCAGCCTGAGCAGCGTGGATGCTGCTGTGAAAGGCATCTTACTCAAGGCTTGTTTCACAAGAGGCAGCCCACCAGCTCTCCCGTATGGTTGGTGTCTTTTAAGTTGCTCAGAAATAAAAATTCAACTTGGTATTCACTTTGGGCAGCCATTTCAATATAAAATAACTGTATTTCTAGTGTTCTTAACCATTGATATAATTTGTCGGTTCTTTACCTAAATGGCATTTAAGTGTCTCTTCTTTCATATTTTTTTTTTAATTTAACCTTGATTAATGATATTTATGAAGCTCCATCACAAGATCTTCCTGTCAAGGAAGTTAAAGTCTGGAAAGTTTCCCTGACAGTTCGCATTCTGCATGGAAAACAGAGCAGAGGAAAGTGGAAAATCCTTAGCTAAATTTATCATTTTTTTTGTTATGAGGCAACATGATGCATGTATATTGTTTACACAAATTTTGAGACAATGGGTCTTCTATTTGAGATTAATTTTATAATTATATTTGTCTGTGATTTGCATGTCTTTTATGCCCAGCTACTCTTTCTTCTTCCATTAGCAAGGCATTAGAAAAAGCAAGTTTCGCTGCCTTTGCTTTTTTACCTCTAACATTTAATCATTGACCAGTAAGAGTTGGAGGGGCCAGATCTTCCTGATTGCCCTGTATGTTGCTGGTCTTGCTCTCACTTTTCTGTCATCGTGCAATGCATCGACGGTTCAGTTTCACACAGAAACAGCCAAAGCAAATAGGTGGTGACTGAAATAGTATTTCTGGAGTTAGTGTGAACACATTACATTTAAAACAACAAGAGCAAAACCTTAACTAAGTCCTTAAATAAGAAAACATTAAAGATTTTAAAGTCTTTATTTTCTGCTCACTGTATTTCTTCTCCAAACTCCAGAAATGTGCTCTTGTAGACCTTTGAGGTGTTGGTGAACCAAACTCCTTTATTTTTAGGTATTTATTGTAGAGAGCTTTTCAAATAGGATGTCAATTATGACCATGTAAATTCCTCTCAAAGAGTGTGCCTGTGTGTGGGGGGGTGTGTGTGTGCATATGGATGTGCGTACCGAAGGAGGGAGAAAGGAAGATCAGGGACTTTTGGGAACAGGACGTAAATCAAAGGTTTCAAGTGGCCGCTTAAGGAATGTCATGTCAAAATAAGCTGCAGTCTAGCAGCTCAGGGTGAAGTTTTGCTGGTTTTTCTGCTTTGACTTTTAATGCAGCATTTTCTGGCTGAGAGTGTTTGAGAAGATAAAACTAAAAGCACTAAAACTGATTCTCTAAAACAGTGAGGTTTTTGTTTTTCTCTAACTGTACTGCTACAAATGGGACCTTTTTGACCTGTTTGCTACTGAGAATTTTGAGGTTGAAAGTTCAGCTTCTCAGAATGAATTTATGAAATAGAGCATTTTATTACTTCTTTCTTTCTTTCATTTTATTTTGTTGGATTGGTTTGAATAAACTACATTATGCTTTTCTAGGTGCAACTGCAGAGGAGATAAACCAGCACTGGGAATGGCTGGAACAAAACTTGCTCCATACTTTGTCTGTCTTCGACAATAAAGAAGATATCGTTAGCTTTGTCAAAGGGAAAGTGAAGGTAAGGAAAATGTGTTACTTTCACCCTTCCCTGCCCAATCACGTGTGGCTTATTAGAGATAATGTTGTGAAGTTGTTGTCATTCATATTTGCTTTTGTCCATCTAAACATTATTATCAGTTTTCTGTGTGGCACTTGCACCTGATGTGGCTGGCATCTGTGCGTCTCCACTCAAATTTCCTTGGAAACATCTCAGAACCAAAGTATCTAATTTCATCTTTATCCCACCCATCCCTTTCCAGCGTCACTCCTCTTCCCTGTGGTGTGCAGCTCAGCTTTCTTTAGCATTTGTTTTCAGTTCCTCTGCCTTTCCGAAACGTTGTGTTTAATACCTTCCCTTGCCATAGCTCAACTCTTCCTCCTTACTACGTTTCTCCTCCTTTCCTCTGTTTTTTCTCCCGAGCTTTATCCCATCGGTTTCTCGTGCCCGTTGCTGCCCATTTCCATGCTCCTGTCCCTTTTGATGGGTCCTAGAAGTGTCAGCAGGTGGTAGCCACAGTGCCTGAATCTGCTGACAGCACGCCCGTGAGGATGATGACGCAGTCCCCGCAGCTCAGGGACAGGGGACAAGCCCTTGTGCAACGTCACCCGTGTCCTAAGGGTCCAGCACAGAAATTGCTGGTGGCTTTGGAGGATGTGTGAAGCTGCTGGCTGGCCGCGGGGTTGCAGTAATGAACATCCTTTTGGAAGGCTATGGAGTTTTAAAAATAGGGAAATTTGGTGGCAGAAGACCAGATTTAAAATAATAACAGCACGTGCAGTAAAACATAGAAAGCCTGGTGTCCTGAGCTCTGCTTCTAGTGAAATACATGCTCCCAGAGGAGCTTGGTGATGGCTGGCGGGGGTGCAGGTCTGTTGGTGACTACTGTACCTCAGGTCCTGCGGCAAGCTTTCCGTTGCCAAGAGTTTTAGTGAGGTGCTCTTTCTCCCCTACACCCACTTTTTTGGTCTGGAAAATTTGTGGGAACATAGTGTTTTTGACGAATTTCAACTCCGCTGCTGTCCCCTCAGTGTGCTCTGAAGTTGGGGAAGAAGGGAATGGGGAGGTAAAACGTCATTGTGTAAATCTTAGTTTTTATCCTGCTTTCTTAAAAAACCAACTTTGTCTTAGTGAAAGGCTTAAATACAATTAATCTCTCTTGATAATGCTGTGGCAGCCCATTACCTAGCACAGCACATATTTAATATTCTTCAGGTTTCATTAGTTACTGTTAAGTCCAGGTTTCTACCTTCACCTCTGCTGTAGATGTTTGGCATATTGGAACTGCTTGGTAATTGCAAATTGTCCCAGGTGCTGTAACATACAGATTATTTGTCTGAATGGTGCAATATATACTTAACTCGTTTGTTGTAATGCCACTATCAAAATTCTCAACGCTTAATTATATTTACATAGATGTTCTTGGAATCATGTTTTTAATGGTTCCAATCATGTTACAGTTATTGAAGTTACTGACACATCTCACTGCATTGCTTTTTCATAGGAAAATATAATATTATCGCTACATATAATTGTAACTGTACCTTTTCTCTGTATACAGCAAATAACAGCAATCATAAGCTGCAGTGAAACTAAATATATGGTTCTGCCAGACTCATTGAAAAAAATTATAATAAAAAAGGCCCCAAAAGTCGTGATTTGGAAGCATTCAAAATGTATGAGAGATGCAAACACCACAGAAATGGTGAAAATTTTTCATTTGTGAAAATTACAAATAAACTTGAATTTCTTATATAAGAAAGGGTTGCATTATTAAAGTTTGAATGGGTAGCTTGTATCAACTTGCTTGAGTGTGAGTGCCAAAGCTGTATCCTGATACATTATCTCGTTATGGACTCAGGCACTGATTGCAGAGGAAACGAGCAGCAAGCTCGCTGAGCAGGAGGAAGACCCGGAGAAGTTCCGAGAAGCCCTAGTGAAATTTGAATCCAGATTTAATTTTCCTGAAGCTGAGAAGTTGATCACCTATTATTCCTGTTGCTGTTGGAAAGGAAAAGTTCCTCGGCAAGGCTGGCTTTATTTGAGCATCAATCATCTCTGTTTTTATTCCTTCTTCCTGGGCAAAGAATGTAAGTGTAAATGCGTAAGAAATCTAATGCTGGGGAGAGATATAAATATAACTATTTTTAAAAGAAAGAATAGCTAGAATTTTGAAATTGATGAAAAGCCTAGTTCGCCTCTGAAGTTTAGTTTCTGAGCTTTTTGTTGTTCAGCAGAAAGATCCTATTTTACTTTTCACTTCAGCCTTTATGTTTATATCTTAGTATGAATCCAGTAATAAAAATGAGACTGTAAGAGCACGCAGACACAGCTGCTCTCTGGCTCTTTTTCTTGCCATGCTGATGCAGCCTTAAAACGTAACAGACCTCCCACGGATTCTGAAATAGAGACTTTTAGTGCTAAAAAGGGTGAGTAGGGACGGTCCCTCCCACAGGCAGGGATGCACGGTGCCAGGCAAGGGCTGGTGGGGCCAGGGATGCTGGAGTCCAGGTGCCTGCCTGAAAATAGCCCAGGAAACGTAACAGGGCTGTGCCCCGGAGAACCAGGTGAAAATTCAGAGTTTTTAAGGGAAAACAACAGCAATTTAGGGATTTCTTTGTCTTTCGGAATAGCAGCGCAGGAAGGTCACAAGAAGTGTGTCCCAGGGTTCTTAGACCTTCAGGTGGTTCAGTGAGTTGTAAGACTTTGGTCATGGTCTTCCTCTGCAGAGGAAGGGTCTTGAGATGATGAAAAGCCTGTCAGAATAGATACTGGAAGGTAAAAATAAATGTAATAGACATCAAGCGGTAAAAAAATAATTTAGCTATTTAAACTCTATAGCATTTTTCTGTTTAGTAAGGTTGTGCATGAACTGATAATATTTTAAGTCCTATTTATCCTGCTGGAACTTCAGCAAGGACAGTAATATAAACCTGTACTGCTATAAATGTAGCAAGAATTGTCAGTTACAACAATTAGGAACACTTCACTATTTACTGTCTGGATTTAATATTGGTGTGGCTAAACTGTAGATTTAAAAATTAAGTACATTAATGTAAAGATAAGAAAGATACTAATTGGTAGTTTCTAAGACTTAAAACATACAAAGACATGCTTAGTTAGCTAAGGCCTTTTTCCCCTTATATTATTTCAGGCCAATTATTTTGTCATATCTACAAAAGGTGGCAGAGTTAGATTTAAAATGCGTCTGAATTTGTTATTCGTTATAAAAACAAAAGTTGAGTTTGGCTGGGAAGACTAGAATGGAGTCCCTTGATACATACTAGATCTCTGTGTTCTTGTTTAATCTCCTTGTTTTCTGTTTAGTATCAAATAATATCCTTGTCAATTATTTCTTCTTGCTATCACTGCAGGCTTTCTCTCATTAAATCTGAGATATCCAGTCTGCAAAAGCACACAAAGCAAAAATGATACTTATTAATGATAGATAATGGGGGAAGGAGGAGGGAGAGAGAAAAACCCTTCATGTTGTTCCAAAATTTTTGTTTATGCAGTACCACAAATTGTTAAATGATACTGGAAGTACAACATCATGCTGTATTATTTAAGAAGAAATTGCTTCTAATCTCTTTTAATAGTAATTCATTATGAAAATGCAGAAACCCCCAAAACAACTAGATGTTGGCAACTTTGCATTTTGACTGTGGAAAATACACTGTTTATTCACTGTTGCAGTCAGTTGTATCGCCTTTGTGTTCTCATGCATTTGCATGGAAATGTGAAATGAAAACATGAATTTTCTTTTGGTTAAATTAAACTTCTCTAGCTCAGTGGGAAGTATTATATGTTGAAGTGCTTCCTACCACCCCAATTCTGATAAAGCAGATTGCTTCTGTTCCAAAGCTAGTATTTTGTCACATTTATAAAATACTTGTATTACATTGAATAATCCAGATTTACTATAGTTCTGCTTGTTATTGTTGGAGAAGCTGATGATGACTGCATGCAGAACAAGTCATTCATTGTCTTTTTTCAAAATCTGCTTAAATCTGGTCTAGAAAATATTCCTAAGAAATCACATTTATTGCATTCTTTCAATACAGCACAGGGAGAAAGCTCGGTATATGAGTTTTAATCAAAATAGTTCTTGAACTCTATAAAAATCCCCCCAAATTGTAGACTGAAATCTCTGTATAGGCAAAATGTTAAGTCTTCTGCTTCTGGCAAGACTGTCCCCTTCCCCTTGTTTTATTTTATGTTGAAATGACCTGGAATGCAATACTGGAACCTGTTTTCAGCTTCTCATAAAATTAATTTAGGGCTTAAGTGAGCATAAACTCTATGGAACATTTTTTTCAGGACAAATCCCCTTTTATCTAAGCCTTGAAGTATTTACAGAATTTCAGAGGCTTAGAACATCGGATTTCTTGAAAGGGCATGCCAAGGTTTCTTCGCAATTTTTAATTAAACTTGTGTTTTTCTAAAACTTTGAAGACTTTGTACCTTTCATCAGTGGTTTGGGCCCCTTATGTCTGCTGTGCTGTTTCTGTAACCAACATTGTAAAGCCTATGTGATTCCGGCCTGTGTGAACAATAGTGCTATTGCTACAGGGCTGTTTAATCTTTCTTCCCTTGGCTGTGCCCGTACAGATGATTTTATGACCATTCGCAACACTTTGTGCTTGTTGACGCAGCTGTGCTTTATTTAAGTAAGAAAAAATGTAATCTGCAATAATCTTGACAGCTGCGGCTCATGTAGTACAGAGAACTTGCTGAGGGTAGATCCTTAGGTAATTAATGATCATGGATAAGTGTCATATATATGACAATGTTTGTTATTACTGCTTTTTTATTGCTTTATTGGCATCAGGAGACCAGCTAGGGATGTTAGGGGGTGTAGTCTTGATGTTACTGGCACAGAGAATCCTGGGAAGCTTCCAGTAGTTGTTAAGTCGAAACCTAATCTATTTTAAAGTCCTTTCCAGTCTAATTTCTACCCAGAGATTCATATAAGAGAGGCAAGTAACATCCTGCAGTGGTTATCTAAAATAACCTGATTGTGTTTCCATTAGTATTTCTGTGATTCAGCAGGGTGTAAGTATAGAGAACAGCTTCCTATGCTTTTTCTTTTCTATAAACAAGTCTGACTGCAGTTCATGTTTAGGGCAAGGTTTGCCTGTGCACCTTTTAAGTAAAAAGTAACCAAAATGGGAAGATCCCAGTGCCTAGGCAGCTTTTTTTTTTGAACACCCTGTTTATAGTAACCGTCAAACTTTATAAAAATGTCCATGTGCAAAAGCTTCCTTTTCTATGGGAGCTAGCTGTATTTTAAAAGTTAAAGTACTGGGCATGTAATTGGGTTTCCACCTGCCTACACTTTTATTTCTGGGAGATTACAAAACCTTTCCCTATATTGTTCTTACTCTTGAAATGGAACTGTTGCTTCTGGTAGTAGTGAAGCAGGCTGCAGAAATGACTTGTAAAGGAGCGAGGAACATAACTTATGGCAGGTGTTCTGCAAAGGTAGAACTCCACAGTCCAGAGCGTCTTACGAAAGCAGGTAAAATTTTGAGGAAGAGATTCTGAAAAAAACAGTCTTTTGGAGTAGAGGAGAATGGATGTAGAGTAGTAACAGGTATTTCAGCTTTTGCTTGGTCTTTGTCTGTAAAAATGGATCTCTCTGCTCTTTGGTTGTTTGCATGTCATTCTGAATATGCTTATTTCCCAAATCAGAGTTTCCAACCCACTTTTGCTCTTTTTCTCCAATGGCAGTGAAACTTATCATTCCTTGGGTTGAGGTCCAGAAGCTGGAAAGAACCTCCAATGTCTTCATGACCGACACGGTCCGCGTCACCACTCCTAATAAAGAGCGTGACTTCTCCACGTTCCTCAATATCGCTGAGGCTTTCAGGATCATGGAGCAACTGGCAGATGTGACGCTCCGAAGGCTACTGGACAATGAGATCTTTGAACTGGATCCAGGGTTACAGGATCCTACTCAGATTACCAAGAGGTAAAAAAATAAGTTGTTCTCCCTTGGGTGAGCAGAGGTTCAGTGGTGATCTTCATGGTTTGCTCTGTTAGATGGGTAAGATTTCAAAGGTTTACTTGATCGAGCAAAAAAAAAAGAGATTTTATGATGTACTACGGTGGATCAAATAGGTGCATTTTAACTTGTGTGCAAGATACTTTTTTCCATTTTGTGTTCTTCCTTTAAACATCACCATGCTTTTTTGTTCATTTATTTTAAAAGTACTGTTCCCTGTAGAAACATTGTTTGCAACGGGCTATTTTCCATCTTCCCTGAAGAGCAACATTATTTTGGTTATGATTTTGGCAATGTGTGGGCTTTCCTAGTGCCGTCAATTCTGTAGAATTATTGCTTTTGATCATATCTGAAACATGGAATTTCCCACTAGCGTGATTGCCGTAGACGACTTAGCAAGCAATTAGAGGACTTAAAAAACCCACAGGCAGTTGCAACAGATTAATTTGCTGTTGTCAGCTCTACCCCATGCATCCCCAAAATGCATCTCTGCATTCCTCTCCCACTATAGAAATGCATGGGGCTCTCAGGGGGAAGGTTGGTAGCTATTTCTCTGCCGCTAGCACAACACACAACTTTGTGTTTTATTTGCTGCTGTGGGAAAAGGGGAAGGGAAACCGCCCAAGAGGAATTTTAGGTGGGCAGGATGGAATAGCCCAAACTGGAATTTGCCTGAGGCGTCAGGGTTAAGGTGCTGGTTTAAAATACTGCTTTTCTGAATGGGGTGTGAGTGAGCGCTTATCCCCTCCTGAATCATACCCTTTCCTGCTCTTCCTTCCTCTCCCTTCCTCTCCCTCTGCCAGAGGTATGAAGGGAATGACCCAGGTGTTGCTTCCTGGCTAAAACATAAGAATGCGTGGTGTCCTTTCCCAAAAAATAGACACATGTCCAGCAGCCGTTTTGTGGTTCCTGAGGGGCATTTTTGCAGGGGTGTTGGGTATACATCTCCACTAAACACTTCTGCAAAGTTTCATAATGAGGTTAGAACAGTAAAACACACTTTATCTGTGATTTCATATGTGCACACAATAAGGAAAATCACTGATACCAGGATTTCATCTATGATACTGACAAGGAATTAATTTGAGGTGATAGAGTGGTGAGCAGCCATGAATACCTTGGCAGGCTTTTTTTTTTTTTTTCATAGCCAGGGTTCCTTTAAACAGAAGAGCTCCCATTGTTTTTACAATGTACATGTAACTGGATGTTGTTAACATTGTAGGCTTTTGGCCCAAGAAATGTAGGCTATGTACTTTGACTAATGCAGAATGGGACTTTGAGTCCATGGTTTACCATTGCACCCTCCTGCTGCTTTTGGACTGAAAAGTCAGATGCACAAAGCAAAGGAAGTACATCCAGAGGAGATGTAACAAAAAACTGGTGGGAGGTATTTTCAGCGTCTACTGATTTTTAACTCATCTTTGTCAATTCCCAAAACAGTCTTTGAATCAGGGGCAATGACTGAATGGAAAACTACAAAGAAACTAAAATTATAGTTACAAAGAAAAACATAAGCTTAGTAATATGGAGGCTCTCAGGGAATCAACCTGTAAGTACCTTGTGGCATTTTTGAAAAGTAGCATGTCTATTAGCAAACAAGCAACAGAAACATTCCCACACGTTTATTCAAACAGGTTTTTTTTCCTTCCAACTTAAAAAAAAAAAAAAAAAAAAAAAAGTTGGGGGGAGGAGGGGAGCAGGCAGAGGAGAAGGAAGGATAAAAATATATTTACCGGAGAGTTCCTGAGCAAGATGTTCTCTAACCTGTGCTGATGTGCTGTAACTTGAGATGGCAGAAAGGAAAACATGGAAACATGGAAGATGCCCAAATCCCATTTCCTCTGCACGAATTAGGTGGTGGTTGGATAAGTTGCTGTTTCTGGTGCCCTTTGTCACACTTCAGCAACCACTTTGATGTAACTGTGATTAAGCAAGACTGTACTTTGAATAGTGGATAAACTGGTTTTTAATGCTAACATGTTTTTGGGGGGGGTGTTGAACTTTTTTGGTGTGTGAAGTTTTTGTTGCTGCTGTTTTTTCCTGAGGCCGTTGTAGTACTACAAGAACAACTGTTTTCCTCTTGACATTTTCCCCCTAATAATTGTCTCTGTTAATTCTTGTGCATGATTTGGAAGCAACTAGTAGTCTATCAAAATGAAAGCAATAATCCACACATCATTAGAGCTATTCCAGCTGTGTCAAATTAATGAAGTTGCCATCGATGGCTTTTGTTTGTTAGGCTTTCTTTTGCAAGAGGCTCGTCTCAATATCTTTAGTTTTAAAAAATACATTTTTAGTGCCATTGTGGTCCGAATATTCTACATTCTTGAAACCAGAGACCTTTGCTGTCATTCCTAAGGCTCTTGGGGTCATTCTGCTGAGCCACGGAGGGACGGGACTCAGAGAAGCTGTGGGATTAGGCCCATAGTCTGACACAAATTATATCGTGGCTGGAGTCAAACAAGTTAATATGCAAGTTTCTATGCTGCTTAATGAAAGCATAATGCTCAGAACAATGGGTTACAAAGGAATTAATGGGAATTAAGTTAATTGCCATAAAAAACAAAGCTGAGCTATTTGATAGCTACAAATCCATTTCTTGGAGATATATTTATGTGCTATATAATTTTACTGCAACATATGGTAACTATTTTTTGCTTTCTTAATAGGACGGTCACTAAAATCTCTGGTATAGGTTTCTTGTACTCTTTATTTCCATCTCTTTCAGGATGCAAGAATATCCATTGCATTCCTCAAATGTAGCGAGGAAATTGGCCAGAGCAGAACACACGATTTAGAAGCTTTAGTGCTGCTCTCAGTAAGGTTTCAAAAGTATGATGTGTTTCTCCTGGCTCTAACCACCTCGGCTTCTTTTCTTTGTGTCTAACTGTGAATTGCCAATGAAGATGGCTTTGCTTCATATGAAAGCAAAGCAGGTTTTTAACACTGATCTAAGCTGAACGGAAACTGTTTGAAGTATCTTGAGTTGTAAATGTCACTTCAGTCTGCATTAATTCCTTCAGAGAGGAATGCTGTAAACCTTGAGCAACAAGGAGGATGTGACTAGAAAGAATCTCATTTTATTGCATCTGCCTGGCAAAAGGCAGGGTTTGGATTATCTGTGTGTCACTTGTGACAGATGACTGCCTAACCTGTTTTTAAGGATTTCCAGTAATGGAAGTATCAGGATCCATACCAGTACTTCACTGTTCTATCATTGAAAAGTCTTTCTGAAGTCTAACTTGAATCTTTCGTGCTGCATTTTGAGTCTATTACTTGTTGTCCTACTCAGTACTATTGAAGACATCCGTTCTTTCTTTAGAAGTTCTTTCTTTAGAGCAACCACTGGTGTACTTGGAGGTTGTTGTGCATCTCTTTTCTCTTTTCTTCTTTGAACTGCACTGGCCTAGTTCAGCCAGGTTTTTCTTATTGGTCCTGATTTTAACCCTCCTGGTTGCTCTTCTCTAATTTGTCACTTATCCCCTGCGGCTACAGGTGCGGGGTGGTGGGATGCAGGATTGTCCCCGGCGCCTCGCCGGTGCTGAGCCGGTGCTGACCAGGGCAGGAGCAGCATGACCATCTCTGCAGCAACTCTGGGACTGCTGTGCTGCATCTTGGTGGCCGTGCACTTCTGCAGCCTGGCGCGGTGCTCCTCTTCCTCCTGCGAGCACGAGGCTGTTGGCTCATGTTCAGCTTGTGGTCCCGTGTCACCCTTAGGTCTTTTCTTTTTGCTGAATGGCTGCCGGTGGAGTTGATCTCCATGCTGGTTTTGTGCAGCTTATGATGTACAGCTGAAAATACTTATAAAGCTTATTTCCCACACCATGCCTTAGATTTATGAATCTCAATCTTGAATCTGGTCCTGTCCTTCTGCTCATTAGCATCCCCCAGCCTCATGTTGTGTGCAAGTTTATTAACAATAATCTCTCGGTCCATCATGCAGATTGCTGATGAAGACATTGAACAGAAGCTAGTCCAGGACAGACCTCCAGGGAGGTCCTCTTAATACAGCCTTTCAATTTACCAGGGAGCCTTTAAGGGCTACTTTTTGGGGTACTCTTTTTTTAACTGGCTTGGTAGAACAGTTCTTGACTTTGATCCAGTTTTATTAGTTCCATGTGAGGAAATATCAAGACTTTCATAAATTCTGGCTAAAACATCCATTGTGTCTCCTCCATCTAAAAGTCCAGTGTTCCTGCTACATAAGTGAGAGATGTTCAGTTTATGTGTATCCAGACAAGTCCGTGTTGGCTCTGCTCAGATAACTCCTGGCTTGCTTATGAGAGGCCTTTCTGGCCATGCGAATTTAACAGTTCTTCCAATAAACAAGACATATATCATTGGATGTGTTATTTCCAAAATCTGTAACTTTCTGGAGTCTGAACAGCAAGAAGAGTCTAGCAATCGGTCTTTGAGAGCAAGAGGTCAGCCAGTCTGTTTAGATGTTAGATAGGCAGCAAGTGACTCATCAGAGCTAAAATCTTGCCAAGTTGACTTCTGTTAGATTTAAAGCAGAGAAAAAACATTTGACGGTGAGGACACGCAGTTTTAAGTGTTCTGATGCTTTTGGGCATTTTGTTAGTCTTGTGTGTTATTTCCTTTAATTTAAAACTCTTGGAAGGTAACGCAGGGGTCACACACACCAGGAGTTACCACAGTTCAGACTTGCCGTGGGCTTTGAAGTGCTGGAGCTGGCGGCAGTCCAGGGTCCCGTAACGTGCAAGTCGGGAACTGTGCTCGGAAAGAATTGCTGAGCTCTCTGGAAAGAGAACTCAGAACAAGACAATCGCATCTTCTCGCCTTTTATTCTTCTGACGCATGTGTAAACACTCAATAAACGTTATTTTTACATAATGAAAGCATTCTTTTTTTTTTTTTTTCCCCTCAGTACGGCTCAGTAGGCTGCATTTGCTTAAAAACAAATGTTTTTAAGTTGTTAAGTTTGAGGAGAACGTTTCAAACGGTCTGGGCTGCAGGTAGAAAGGTTGCATTTCTGTTTGGCATAGGAGGTATTGTGAAACTCAGAATGGAAGCTGTGGGACCTGGTGATGTGGTCCCACAGTCGCTGCATCTTTGCTGTATTGTGTTTTAACAATTTCCTGTCGTGTTAGGAGCTAATTTTGTTTGTGGGTTTTTTTTGAGTTATAGGGTTTGGGTTTTTTTAACCAGCTCTAATTTTGTTTGGCTGTATTTATGAAGGGAAGCAATTGCTTTAAGCCCTAGAATTTGCCATCCTAACAGGAAATCTTTTCTCGATGTGCCATTTTCTAACAGCACTTCTTATTTGAGCCCGCAGAGGTAAGTGCTGACAGCATTTCATCCTCGTGCTACCATTTTTCTTTCCGGGATCCCTCCCACCAGCAGCCTGGCCCCTGTTTCAGCACTTGTGTCTGGGGCAGCCTTGGCTGTGGTGTGGTCCCTGCGGTGGCCCTGCGTGACCCTGTGTCATGAGTCATGGGGGGAACAGGCAGTTCCAGGGATGTTGGGGTTGGCAGCCTTCCCCTGGTACGGGGTGAGGGGGTTGGACGCAGTGCTCGGTGCATTTACTTAGTTTCAGATGCGGGAAATGTCATTCTTCAGCTTAAAAGCCTGTGGCTTCTTGTCTGCAAGGCCCCACACCTGGAGCCTGCAGCCTCAAGAAATGCAGCAAAATCCTGAAGACTCAGAAATTGCAGATTTTGGAGCATGAGAAACAGTCAGCTCTTAAATAAACAGACAACCTCTGCCTCAACAGAGGTTCCACTCTTCCGTGTAATGCCTCTTTTCACATAAAGGGCTAGAAATTTTAACAGCCCAGTAGATGCAGGGAGGGTCTTACCTTCTCAGCACAATAGCAGGAGAGCACAGCTCTACCCAGACCTGACTGCAGATACTATCAGCACATTCATCTGTGCTGTGCAGAAATGGAAAATATTTTAGTGGTGAGTTAACTAAGAGGCATATCCTGATCCAGCTTTGTCACAATAGCAGATCGCTGCGGGCACTTATCAGAGTTGCTCTTGCTGTGGAACTTTAACTCGGGAGCAACCTTTTTGTCTTCCTTCACAAAGAGGGTTTCTCTTTGTTCTTTGTGAAAAACAGGAGGCTATTTGTCTGTTTTCCTTGGATAATGTTATTAAGGAAGATAATGTTTGTGAAGGAAACAGCAGCCGAACGCTGGTCGAGCGCATTCTGTCTTTTCTGTTGGTGGCAGATACAGATCCTCCCTCCTCAGGTCTCTGTTCTGGATTGTCTTCCTCCCTGTTTCACATGGATTTAGTTTTCTCTATGGATTAAACTGAAATAAAACAAACAAACAATTGATTTACTTGCTGAAGCAGAGGCTTCATCTGTCTCAACTTATTTGTAAACAGCACAAATTTGGGGCAGGAGGAAGGCATCTGCAGGAGAGGAGGGTGAGGGAAGGAACGGAGAGGGGATTTACAGCACCAAGGTACCACTCCCTGTTCAGCTTCAGCCCACGCTTCGAATTCTTTCAATGGAACAAAGTCAAGCTTTTTTTTTTTTTTTTTCCCCCTAAGGTGAATCATGTTAGGAAAAATTTACTTGTTGTAAAGAAAATGATAGAACTCAAGCCCTAATGTTTCTGGGGCTGCTGTTGGTGAGTTAATAGCTGTGGCCTGTTTATAATGTAATTGCATAGCTCTGTAAATTACCACAGACTTCTTCATTAAAAAACAGAGGAGAAAAAAAAATCCCCAAAGCCAAGTCTATATAACCATAGTTCAGTAATGAAAGCTTCATTTATTTAAATTTTTTCTCTCCACATAAATGTGGATGGGTGGCTGGAAGGAAGCCAAGTCCCAACTGAATGTAACCGGTGCTGCTATTCCCAACTGAGTCTTAAGTGACCTGAAACTGTTTTGTGTTTTGTGTTTTGCAACTGTCCTGTGGGCTGTCGGAGGCCGATACCTCTGTATGTCAAGGATGCAATGATGTAAATGCCACCATCGTTAACTCTCCTATTACTGACCACTTCAGGAGTACTCATGGAGCAAATGCATTACGTTTGGGTGCAGATGCAAATCCCTGGGGTGATGTTGGTAACGCTACTGGGAAGGGAAACAAGGAACACAAAGCTAATCTCCGTTGCTCAACGTATGTTCATCAGATGAAAGATTTAGTTATCTCCTGGGCATTGAAATCTGTAACTCTTTGAGGCTGGAAGGTGGTACAGCAGCCATAGAAAATGCATGGTTAAATGATAATTAAAAGAACCCCAACAACAAACCGGCTGATTTAAGTTAGCGTTCTTTCCTTTCCTAGTACTACAGTGGTTGCTTTTGATCCTATTGTTAGACAAGCATGTGTTGATGATGATGATTCTTGTTTGTATTTCAAAGTCGGTCTTCCATCAATCTATTCATGTAGGCGGTGAAGATTGCTGTGCACGGTGCTTTTACTCTGTATCCCTCGCTCTTGGTGGGGCTAACAAGAAAACGAACCTTGCGCTTGATGTCCTGGCTTTCGGGGTCTTGTGATTCGCTCTTACTGCTTTCTCTTAAGGGATCTTGAAGCCAGAGCGCAGAATGAATTCTTTCGGGCCTTCTTCAGATTGCCCAGGAAGGAGAAGCTGCATGAAGTTGTAGACTGTTCTCTCTGGACGCCGTTTAGTCGCTGTCACACAGCGGGAAGGATGTATACTTCAGACAGTTATATCTGTTTTGCCAGCAAAGAAAATGGCTGCTGCAATGTTATCATCCCACTTAGAGAGGTAGAGTTGTTTGCTTGTTTCATTTTGGGTCCCTATCTGCTTTTTTCTGTTGTAAGCATCCACTGTCACTTGACTTACCTGAAAACTATCGTTTGATGAAAAGGAGTAGGATGCTGCTTGTGTGTATTGGGTTTGCAGGATTGTTGTAAAGCACTCTTTAGTGCATGAGTTCCTACAAATTTGTGTGAGTGACCCAACATGATCCCCAAAGTGATGTATGGGCAGGGAATGCAGCAGGACAGAGCACTGCAAAACCAGAGTCTGCTTGGTCCAAGACTCGGACAGTGCTCCCCTCCAGCCTCCACAAATGCGTAAGTCCAGCTTGATGTTGACGGAGTCTTCAGCTTTCTAGCTGAAGCATCCTTGTATGGGATCAACACTTAGAAGTGTTGAAGCTCTTCCTCCATAGATAAACTCAAGCAAACCTGTGGATACTTTGCAAACCTGTAGGGCAGAGAGAAAAAGGGGATGTTCTGGAGGTAATGATGAGCTGCAACATTTCCATGAAATCAGAAAGTTGTTTAAATGGAGTGGAGGATGCATGAGAAGGTGGTGGGAGTAGAAGAGGAGAAGGAAGCTGTCAGCAAACACCTGCCTGATCTGCTGTGGATACAAGGCTGTTATGATCTTTTAATTAAAGCTTTCCTTTCATCCTCAACTAATAACAGAGTAACATTGAAATATCCTAACTGTAGCAACTTATCTTCCACTGTTAACAGAAATAGACAACAATAAGAGAATGGTGTTATATACGTAATCAGAAGCAACAAAACAACTGTTTTCCCTTGTCCTCAGGAGTGCGAAAGTAAATTTCCTCCTCCATCCTCCAGAATTTGATGCAGTTGATCATTTTCTATATCTTGTTTTAATCATCAGTCCCCTTTCTTTTTTCCCCTTGGTCCGCTCTCCAGAAGTGGGCCTCAGAGTCTTTTAGAAAAAAAAAAAAGGCAGCTGGGATACTTTTTGGTGCCTGCTTTGAGCTTCTAAAGAGACTGTGAACTTCAGGTAGTAGGATGTGTCTGATCAAGGCACCAAATATGAATGTTTAAAGTATGTGTGTAAATGAATGCTGTGTTTTTACGTTTTGGTACGTGTAGAATATTTGAAGATGTTTCTCTGGGTGTGGTGCATAATGTGTTTTCTGTAATGTTTCTGGAAAAGGTAATCAGTATAGAGAAGATGGAGGACACAAGCCTTCTCCCTAATCCCATCATTGTTAGCATAAGGAGCAAGACCGCCTTTCAGTTCATTGAGCTGAAGGACCGTGATACTTTGGTGAAGAACCTGCTCCAGAGGCTAAAAGAAGTGAACTCCAGCAACCCAGTGCACTATAACAATTTGCAAAATAAGAGCCAGGTACTGAACCTAAATTATTCTCTGATTCTGTTTTTCAAATCCTAACCAAAGTAGAAGGTTGTTTGGTACCTTGTCATCAAGGACATTTAGAACTTGCTATCAACTTCTGTTTTAAACTAACAACCTTTTTTCTAACATGGAAATGAATGATAATTTTTATAGAGTCTTGAGCAAGGACTTTCCTCCTGAAAGATGTGAAAGGTTTTGATGCAAAAGGCAAAGGCTAACCCAGCTCCATGTCTTGAAGAAAGCTGAGGACATAGTTCTTAAAACTGTACAATCATCTGGGTTGGAAGGGAACTTTAAGATCATAGAATTCAACCATGAACCTAACACTGCCAAAACCACCACTAAACCATGACCCTAAGCACCATGTCTTTTAAATACCTCCAGGGATGGTGATTCAACCACTTCCTGGGCAGCCTGTTCCAATGTTTCATAACCCTTTCGGTGAAGACATTTTTCCTAATATCGAGTCTAAAGCTCCCCTCATGCAACTTGAGGCTGTTTCCTCTTGTCCTATCACTTGTTGCTTGGGAGAAGAGACCGACCCCCACCTCTCTACACCCTTCTTTCAGGTAGTTGTAGAGAGCGATAATGTCTCCCCTCAGCCTCCTTTTCTCCAGGCTGAACAACCTCAGTTCCCTCAGCCTCTCCTCATAAGACTTGTTCTCCAGACCCCTCACCAGCTTCGTTGCCCTTCTCTGGACCCGCTCCAGCACCTCAATGTCTTTCTTGTAGTGAGGGGCCCAGCCTCTTCTCAGTTGTTACCACTTTGATTCTGCATTGCAGAACACTCCTGCCTTTGGATCCACGTATGTGCTCAGGGACGGTGAGTCTGCGTGTCCGGGAATGGAGGCTTCACAAAGCGAGGAGAGGAGTGAACGCGGAAAGGAGAGCAGCTACCTGCTCAATGCAGAAGCACTAAGGTCGGACTTTCATCAGGCAGGAATGGCAGGCCTTGATTTTGGAAAGGTATGTAAAATTTGGGGGGAGTTGTAGGATTTGGTTTTTTCTCTTTAAAAAAAAGCTGGGGTGACATTCAAACAGATACTCCTTTTTAGTAAAATGAACTCTGTATTGGCTGGAGAAGTTACATATGGGATAACAGCTATTCATTTGGATTTTTTTCTTCTCCCTTCTCCCAGTTTCTTTCTGGTGAATATTTATATTTTTTCTCCCTGTCTGATCAGTTCTGCTTGCCCCTGTGTGGTGAATTCCGTATGCAAATTGGGGAGGTTGTAGTCCTTAGAGCAGAATCCCCATATCCATTGGTAATGGAAATACTGTGCGGAATTTCTAATGTGTAAAATGTTTCTGTTTACCAGCTCTCACATTCACACAATTTGTTCTTTTCAAAGATACCTTCTTGTTCCCAGTCTAGGGAGCAAATCAAGGAGAGTCTGTGGGATGACCATTTTGTAGAATATGGCAGAACTGTGTGCATGTTTCGAACAGAGAAGATCAGAAAACTTGTTGCAATGGGAATCCCGGAATCCTTAAGAGGCAAACTCTGGCTGCTTTTCTCAGGTGAGCACCCTTAGAAAAGTTAGCTGTAGGCATCATCTGATTCTGAACATGGCAATATGTTTAGGCAAGAAATCTCCCAAGGGCTATTAAATGTCATTTACATGATAGTGCTTACAGAAGAGAGATGATCAGCTACTGAACTAATAAGTGCAAGGAAGTACCTACGTAGATCTGTAAAAATTTTATCTCTGGACAATATGACATGATGTACGGAAGAACTGAAATAACATCTGCTTCATCTGTGTAATTTAAAATTTAACATCATGTTTTGAGAAAATCATGTTCGTCTTCCAGCAGCAATTAGATTGTAGCATAAATATTGATTTAACCCTAGACAAATCAAATTATTGCAAAATAATGACATCTTAAAGTCAGCAGCCCTACTCCTGCTTCTTGTTGAATGTTGGCAGGAGTAACAGAAACTGGAGACGGAAAAACCAACTTGTTTCATCCACAGATCTGGCAGAGCTAGAATGTGTTTACAATATGATCTCAAGTTTAGTCCTTGATCCAGTGTATGACATGTTCAAACATTTGTAAAAGGTATTCCTTCACGTGGGGGTTTTCCTCCTTGGAGGGTGTGAACAGCGCTGAGTACGTTTCTCCCAGGAATACTTTCTGCCTGGGGAAGTTTTCTGCTCGATGTCAATATTAAGGTGTTTTGAATGACGTTGCATCCTACAAGCTTTGCTGAGATTTATTTTGTTTTCAAGACACGCATTCTGCTAGGACTTTATTTCTTTTGCATCTAGAGATTTCGCTAAATTCACAGACCTTGGGGGAAACCGTCTTGCTTGCGCCCTTTCGAGCAGCAATACCCCACAACACTAAGCGTAGGATCGCCTTAATCCGCTTGCGTCTTCCTCTTCCTCTCTCCCCTCTCCCGTCAGACGCCGTGACAGATCTTGACTCGCATCCCGGTTACTACGGACATCTGGTGGAGGCGTCCATGGGCAAGTGCTGTATGGCGACGGAGGAGATCGAGCGTGACCTCCACCGCTCGCTGCCCGAGCACCCCGCCTTCCAGAGCGAGACGGGGATAGCCGCCCTCAGAAGGGTGCTCACGGCGTACGCCCACAGGAACCCCAAAATTGGATACTGCCAGGTGAAAAATTCCCAGCAGGGTAATGCCTGCTGCTTCCCACTCCTCCCCCACCCCCACCCCCCCGCCTTTCTGCTCTCTCAGTTTTATCATTCTCTTGGGAGTATTTTTAATAGTGGTTTTGATAAATAACTTCTTTTCAGTTGTGAAAAATACATAGTTTTTAGCTATTAAATATCATTTACTGCAGAAAACAAGTGCATAGGCTGGTACTCTGGCCTAACAAAAGTCTTCCCTCAGCATTTTGCAAACTGCATTTAAAGGACGGGGAAAAAATACGTTTCTTGATGCTTCTATTTCTTCAAAAGTGCGTTTCTTACCCAATACTTGGAGACAGTGCAAAGTAAATTGGCCTGCACAGATGAGATTCACGTAGAACACCGGGGCAGAGGTTTAGTGGACTAAAGTTCTGCTCCTTTCTGTCAAAATTGATGACAAATTATGAAGTACTTTACCCAGCCGGCCAGCTAAAATAATAACTTTACCTTCTGTGCAGCTCCCTGAATTCTGATTAACGTCAGACCGGTTCCAGATGCATTACCTTCTTCTGAAATATAAATCCAGGGAGGGAGGAAGGGAGGGAAAGCAGACTCAGAACATCTTGCACTATCAGTTACCTACTTTGTACCTGGGCAAATCCAGTACTGTGCTTTTCTCTGTTGTTTGCTATTGCTCTGCGTAAGCTTGAAAAACTTGTTATGCCTTTGGCTTGGAATTATGTATTCAGTGTCTATTACCTTTCTTTTGCCTTTTTTTTTTTTTTTAAAGTTGTTTACTTCATGTTAGGCTACTTTTCTTTCTTTAAAAATAGCCACAATTTAGGTTTTGTCAGTAGGATTTGCTGGCACTAACAAATCCCATTTTTTCTTCTTTGCCCTTGTAAGTCTATGAATATTTTGACCTCGGTGTTGCTGTTGTACGCCAAAGAGGAAGAAGCCTTTTGGCTGCTGGTTGCTGTGTGTGAGCGAATGCTGCCGGATTACTTCAACCAGCGAGTGATCGGTGAGCTCGTGCCTCTCTCTTCTTGCTAGCTGGGAAGGGGCAGCCGAATGGCACTGGGGTGAAGTAAAAGGCTTGAGGTCTTCTGAGATCCAGACTCCATGGCTGAGGTGGTCCACCGACTTGTGCGGTGTGCGGGGACAGCAGCAGTGGCTGCGCAGGTTCCAGCTGGGCTTGTTTTCGTTTTGAAGGGTTTGAACTGCGAGAACTATAAATATATGCTCAGCTTTTACAATTTTTTTTTTTTCCCCTGTTGGTCAGAAGGAGGTTGCGCTTTCATCTGTTAGGTAAAAATAGAGGAGCTTACGTGTCTTGGACAGGATTGTTCAGTGTTAGAGACCTGAGCTGTTTTACGTGGACCTAGGAAAGATCTGCTAGGGTAGCTATTTCTGATCTGATGTCTCTGCATTGCCTGGCTGCTGGAGTACTACAGACTTGCATCTAAACCGGCCCTTGGTAACGAGGGCTGGTACAAACCCTTCTGAATGTGAGATGCAGCATTGAGAAATAAGCCCAGTCCCTCTGCAGTGCATGCCTTGTACTGCATGTGCTACGTTCTTTGCAATGCAACTATTTTTAAGACTGTTGTGCAAACACCTGCCTCACCAACAGGACGGAGGGGCTGAGCAGCTTGATGCAGTAATTGCCGATGTGCATACAAGAAAAAAAAATGTTCTTTGCAGTCACTTTACTTTCTCCTCTTACAGAAATGCTTGATAGGTTTTCCCTCTTTAATGCTAGCCTTACTCTTTAGTTACAGTGTCTTCTATTACACCATCACTGCAGCAAAGGGAGAGATCAGGATAGGAGGACGTGAGGGCTGATAGGAGGACATCCACTTGTGAGGACGGATAGGAGGAAATCCCTGGCAGCAGTAGTTCTGGGAGCTAGAGATGATGCAGGCACCTGCGTGCTGCTTGGGGAGCAGGAGGAGGTGTCTGAGAAGTTTTCTAATCTTTTGCTTGGAGGATGGGGTGTCTCTCCTGACCCTGTGCTGCTGCACTTACTGTCTTGTCACTGAACTGGCAGGTAAGGTAAGTTAAAGCAGAGTTACTCCAAAGTTAGCTGGATGTGGTGCTTTGAATGCCATTGGTATTTTCAACTAGTGGATTGGGCACTGTAACTGTCCCACTTGTCAGAACTTTGGTTCTTGTCTCCAAATGTGACTTTAAACTGCCGTTTCAATGACTTCCATGTTCGTCTGTCTCCTTCCTTGATTAAAAAAGAAACACAGCTTTATCTGTCCTTGTGCGTTTCTAGATATCATCAGCCTAGGGCCTGCTTTGATTACTGATGACTTTGGTGCTTGCTGGGTTATTGCCCGTAGGCTGCATTCTTCACACCCAAATAAACTTGAATAGTCCCACGTGGATGGCCATATCACTGCCCTAAGTTGTATCTAATTTGGGGTTTCTGTCTTGCCCATCACTCGCCATGGCTACAGCTTACATTGTTTGAGTGCTTATAGTCTTGTTTATCCTATCTCTCTGATTTCCTGTCCTCTGTACCTAAAGGAAAGGGCAGGTAGTACCATGACTCTAAAAAAGATACTGCCAAGGCTCACCGCAGTGCAAAGAGCCAGAGGCTTCAGCTCAGAAGCTCCCCTGCTCCCCCTAGTCAAACAGCAGCAGGGTAGTTTTGTAGCATGGTTGCTTCACTGAGCAGTTGCTTCTGCAGCTCGGGATATACCCTAGACTTTAGCATGGCCAAATCGGTGCTACTGATCTTGTCCACCCTGCCCCTCCTTCTGGTTCCTGTTGCTTGAATTAGCGTTCTTGGCTTCACATTCCAGTTGACCTTCTTTTTTTTTTTTTTTTTTGATTTGCAACTAGCTCTTGTCTAAACTTTGTATTGTTTCTTCCTGCATAACACTTCCAACACCCCACTTTTCCTCTTTGTCCGCACTGCCAACACTGTTGTCCACATTTTGATCTCTCTGTAACTTTGGTGATCTCTGACCTTGGTACCCGTCACTGTGCTTTTCCTCTTCATTGTCAGCCAGTAATCTCTGCAGTCCAAACAGCTACTGAATTAATGACCAGGCCGCCTTAGCTCCATCTTCTCTTGGGCCTTTTCTTTGTGGCATTCAGAATATTTTTAAAATGTACTTATTTTAAAATTTTGCTTTCAAAACTTAGGCAATTCAGTCCTACTCAGCCTTTTCACTTTGATCATTTAATCATCTCCCTCTTTCGGGAGGGAGCTATGGCCACTCTGTCTTTTAACAAGCATTTGCATCATTTCACTTGCAAATGGAAAAAGCCTGCAGGCAGGGCTGGCACTTGGTCTCTCCTCCTTCAGGAACTCTCTCCATCCTTTTCCCTTCTGCAATGCATAGAGGAAATTATAAGCAGATAGCTGCAAGATAGAAGCAAGTTGTACTTGGGACAAGAGTGGTGACAAGGGTCATGCCTATGTTATTCTTGTGTTACCAGGACTTTTCCATCGTCGCCATAAACCAGCAGGCCATCTCACCCCACTTTATCTGTTAGACTGTCATCATTTCACTATCGTAATTCTTGAAACACTGAAAACTTCATTTCTCTGATTTGTCTTTTCAGTCTCAGAGATGTCATTTTGTTTGCATCTTGGGTCATCATTTTTAAATGGATACCCTGGCATTTTCCCACCTTGCTATGGTTTCATGCTAGGATACATTAGAGGTTCAGTTGCTCAGATATCATGGTTTCTGGGACGCTAGTGAAAAGGTGGGCGTAAAATTCACTTTGAATACACATGCTTGACTTTCGTCCACAGTGTCAACATTTAATTATAATACTATCTTCTGCAAAAGATTTGGGCAGCATCGCACATTTCTTTTAAACTTCTGCTTTTACCAATCTCTTACGTGCTGCCTCTGAGCCTGGAATGATCTTTTTATACGTGTCTCCCTATCTGTCTCTGGCTTCTTTCAAATACCCCTAAAACTGACTCTATTTTTTTTGGTCTATGTTAACTATGACTGTTACATTTAGCTTGTTAAAAAACAAACAAACCCCTGCCCTCTGCTGAGTAAACCCCAGCCCATTTTCTCCTCTGTTTTCTTTACCCTTCTTATTTATGACCATCTGATGTGAGAAGGCTATCTCTTCAAAGCAAAGCACCATGCTTGATGTATTTCTCAAAGGCTCTTTGCATGTCCCTGGGCACTTATTTTTGATTTGTGGTGCTGCAATGTTTCTTCAGCCACCAGCAGAAGCTTTTTGTGGCTTGATATGAACAGTTCTAAAGACAGAGAAACATCATGTCTGTTATTTTATGATTTGGATGCAAAGCCAAGAGATGCTGGCTCTCTGCCACAAATTGTCCAGGTTATAATCTGATTTTAGACAACAGAAGTTTTGAGTGCTGAGGGGATGTATGTCTCAGGAATTTCATAGCAATTAAATTTGTCTCCTAATATTAGTGTAATAGGGACTATGAGAAAGAATGACTATGTGAAAGAACTTGAGAGGAAAGATAAAACAATTGAAAAGCTAACTGCATTTTGTATTCATGAACAATTTTAACTTCCAGCATCATGGGTTAAAGCTCCTGATGTGGCAGATCTGGTTTGTAGATACAGGCCGTTTCAACAGTATGAAACTATATTGACTGTAGAATAGCTGCTGACAAAGCAGGACTAAGCTAGTAGCTGAAACAGAGCCCAAAATCTGCTGCTTTTGGAAAGACTGGTTGGGACAGTTAGGAAAGCTTATATCTGGGCACTGCAGAAATCTTTTGTTCTTACAATATATGTATGCATGTAAGTATATATTTGTGTTTGTTTGTATATTCATGTGTAATTATTTTTCTTCCTGCTTAGTGTGTGTAGCCATATCTGGATTTCCATCTCATATTTTCTCACTTAGAATGAAAGCTCTACTGCCCACTTGCTGGAGTGCATACACTGGAGAGGAATGTGTGCTGTCTTATTTTCATTGCATAGATCCCAAGCTGAACAGTAAAATGCTTTAAGATTGCTTTCGCTAGCGCTTAATTATTATGTGCTCTTTTAGCCAAAAACAACAGCTGCTGCTATTACTGTTTCATTGCACCCTAAAGGCCCTTAGCAGAATCAACACGATCTTTTTGCATAAAGTTGTACAGTGAGGATTATGGACATGAGGGCTGGGGCTGAGATCACAGCAGGACGATAATGGGATTTTTCACTGTGGATCCATGCGCATCTTGTCAGTTTAAATTTTAAGAAGGTCTTGCAGTTGATAGTTGACAGCAATCGTTAGCTGTAAAGAGTATTTTTTCCTGTGTCAGTCCTGGGTAATACTGATTCTTTATGACCTGCAGGTGCTCAGGTAGACCAGTCGGTGTTTGAAGAGCTTATAAAAGAACAACTTCCAGAGCTGGCTGAACATATGAAGGATCTGACAACCTTAGCTTCCATCTCTCTTTCCTGGTTCCTTACCCTTTTCCTTAGCATCATGCCCCTGGAAAGTGCTGTGAATGTTGTGGACTGCTTCTTCTATGATGGGATCAAAGCCATTTTCCAGCTGGGCTTGGCCATACTGGAAGCCAACGCCGTGGACCTGTGTAACAGCAAGGACGATGGGCAGGCCCTGATGATCCTGAGCAGGTACGGCCACGCAGGGGTGCTCCTTCCACCGAGGACTGTTCTGCTGTAAAACAAAGGCGTTTGGGTGCTGCTGTGATAGCCACCGAGCTCTGTAGGCACCAGCAGGACCTTCTGTGTTACCGTGCTGCTGCTGCTGCTTTCGCAGTGTCTGCTTTAAACAATGGGCTTTGTAGTTCGGGCAAGTAGATGTCCTGGGAAGTTTCCTGGGCAGCGCCAAGACGTGCATCGACTGCGTCAATGTGCAATATTTACTGCTGCTCTTCGTGCCTTCCCTCGAGAGACGGGCTTCCTGCTCCAGACTTCAAGGAGACAGAAGTTTTCTTCCTTGGGCAGCATTTAGTCATTTGGCTGCCTTGCCGTTCCTCGGATGAGTAATCGTGAGGGCATTTTTGAAGAGCCTAGCAGCCTGAAAACCAGTTTATTTCTAAGTCTGAGCCATAAGACATGTTTGCTTATTTATCTTGAGAAGAGCACAGTGCAAAGTAACCTGGGTTGCTTACATTTCTTCCCTTCAGGTTTTTAGAGCACGTCAAAAATGAGGAAAGCCCTCTGCCACCTATTGGTAACCACCACGCGTTCTTCAGCGATGACCAGGAAGCCTCTCCAGTGACTGAAATAGCTAACCTGATTCATGACTCCTATGAGGTAAAGACACTGCTCCGTGTCTACTGGTCAGTTAAGTTACAGTTTTTAAAAAGAGAAAGGTTAAATTTAACATGGATGTTTTGGAAGTTAATACATAACTTTACAGATTCCTTGAGTAAGTGCTCAGTGCTAGGTGTAGTATAAATACACTGACAAATCAGTTGGAGACTGGGTATGCTTTTTCTTCGAGGACTCACAACACTTTAAAAGTTGTATTTCCAGCAAATGAGAAATACAAATATCATCAGCTACTATAAAAATAATAAACTATAATAAAATTCCTTATAGAAATTTGGAGACCACTCTGTTGCACAGATAGAGCACATGCGCTACAAGCACCGAATCCGTGTTCTGCAAAGCCACGAAGACACAACCAAGCAAAATGTGGTGAGTAGAATATGATTTTGACTGAGGTGGCTTAACATCTCCCCTCTCCCCCAGCACTGTCAGGGAACACCACCAGATCTTGGAAAAAGAAAGGATCATTACTGACTCTGGAAACAGCTCTTTGCTGGGATGCTTGTGGGTTTGGTTTTTCTTTTGCAGCCACATGCATTAATTTCTAGGATGGCTTTAACATTAAGAACAACTGCAAGACTGCCCAGCCCAGCACCTTGTCTCTGATTGTGGCCTGAGGTGGATGCTGTGGAAGAGTGTAAGAGGAGAGCGAGTGCGATGTGATGCTTCCCCAGCCTCCTGTGACCTGTAGCTTGGGGACTTCCCGTCTTTGTTTCTAATAGCCCTTGAGGGATTTCTCTTTTCACAGATCTGTCCAACCAGTGAACCTAAAGAAGGGGGAAAAATTGCAAAGGTTTTTCAATACTGCAGTTTTCAGCTGTACCACATAAATACAGCCCCAGCAGGGCTTGCGGACCTGCCTGTGTGTGGTCACAGGAGAAAAGATTGTCACTGATATGTTTTTTCTTTCTTTTTAAGCTCCGAGTTGTCATCCCAGATGTTTCAATTCTTCCTGAAGACTTAGAGGAATTGTATGACTTGTTCAAGGTTGGTCTACCTGTAGAGTAGGGGATGCGCCTATTTGAGGCTTCTGGGCATAAATTCCAGCCATTGCTTAGCAGAGATGCCTCAGACCTTGAGTCCTCTGCCTGGGAGATACCCTTCAGATGGGACTTTGTCATTTTGTCCTTTCTGTGGTCGCTCAGTTGTTAAAGAGGAATAGTAATGTACTGATCCTTCAAAGAATTGCTTCAGAGCTTCCTTTCTAACTTGCTGCTTGGAAATGGTCTGTGATAAATTAGGTTCTGTAACTTTCACATGCAGAATAAATTCAATAATGTGTAGCTTTGCTCACTGGGAGCTCTATAGTACTTTTAAGTCCTGCTCTCTTAATGCTCTTTAAAGGCAGACTCTGTTTTCTGCAGGGGAGAAAATCACCATGAACTTGTGTCCTTGCTATTTGTTGCCAAATTTCTAATAGTTATAGTTTTGGGGGGTTTTTTGTTTGTTTGGTTGGTTTGGTTTTGTTTTTACAATTAAAAGCAGTTTCTATCTCAGTTTCTTTCTGTCAAGCTGATGTTTGATAGAACTGTTATAAAAATTATTTGTAGGCAGGGACATCTAAGCTTATGCAACTGTACTTGATTTAGAAGTCCAAGCACGTAATTATCCTCCTAAATGGAAGATTTCTTTTGTGTATTGTTCATATCCATAAATACTAGCTACTGAAAATATGACTGTGGTGTGTTCTTCGCTTTATGTAGCTTTGTGGCTAAGAGCAGCTGTACCCTCCCTCCATTAGTGGTTGTGAGATGCTGCTGCTGGGGCTTGCTCTTCAGTGCTTCCCTCCTGCTCCTTGCTGCTGTGTTCTTGAGCTTTGACTGGCCTGCACTCCTCCCCTTTCCTCATTTCGTTTCTTGGTGGTGGTTCCTTTTTTGTTGGCTCCCTTTATCCCCTGGGACAGCTTGTTTTGTTAGGACTCTTTGTTCTGCATCAGCCTGTCCCTAAGGGAAGACTAATAGGGACGGTGTCCAAACAGAGAGGTCTGAGGGAGAATAAATCAGCAAGTCAGGTCTCTACAATGCTTACCCTGGATTTTCTCTGACCCTCTGTACCTTTGGCTGGTTAGATATCCCAGACCAGATGTGGGTAGTAGAGTTTCAGTACCCTGCCGTGAATTTCTTCCAAGAACCTGCCTGGTCTCCCTTCAAATTTATTAATTATCCACGGGAAATCATGAGAGCGCTTGGCTGCTTTAATTGAAAATTCATACTTTGCTTTTTCTCCCAGGGATGGGAGATTGGTATCCTTATAACACCTCACGCAAAGAGAATTTTGAGCATTTCCAGCGCGCTTTGATGCGAAAGCCTTTTTCTGCCGGTTGCGCTCTTCTCTCTGATACGGCACACTGCAATCCCCCCTCTCCCGCCTCTGATTTCTCCTAGAGGGAACATTTAATAAGGTGTTACTGGGACACGACGAGTCCGGTCGTTGAGCGCCACGACCCCAGCAGGCCATACGCTGAGCAGTACCGCATCGACGCCCAGCAGTTCACTAACCTGTACAGGCTGGTCTCCCCCTGGACCTGTGGGGAGCACACCGACGTCCTCGCCCAAAGGACCTTCCGGCTCCTGGACGAGAACATGGACCGGCTGGTTGAATTCAAGGGGCTCGCCAGCTGCTTAGGTATTGGCTCCCCTGAGGGGCAGAGGGTGGGCAGGGAGGTGGTGGCACACGGGCAAGACACAGATGTTGAAGTGCCATACAACTGGCGGGGGAGGATGCGGGCAGATGGTTTTCTGGTGTTCCAATCACCTGAAGTCGATTAGATTTAAAAAACAGCTTAGGGACGGGATTGAATATTGTATTAAAATACTTGATTTCTCAGACAACAGTAATTTTGTTGAAAATATTTTATGAATTGAAATTATACTTGGATTTGCATGGAAGGCTAGGAAACGCTTCAAAAGAAGCATGGTGAACAGATCGAGTGAGGTGATTCTCCCCCTCTACTCCATTCTCATGAGACCCCCTCCTGGAGTGCTGCATCCAGCTCTGGGGCCCCCAACATAAGAAGGAAATGAACCTGATGGAGCAGGTCCAGCAGAGGGGCATGAAGATGATCAGAAGGCTGGAGCACCTCTCTTATGAAGACAGGCTGAGAGGGTTGGGGTTGTTCAGCCTGGAGAAGAGAAGGCTCTGGGAAGACCTTATAGCAGCCTCCCAATACCTAAAGGGGGCCTACAGGAGAGATGGGGAGGGACTCTTTTATCAGGGAGTGGAGTGATAGGACAAGGGTTTTAAACTGAAAGGTTTAAACAGGTTGCCCAGAGAAGCTGTGGATGCCCCATCCCTGGAAGTGTTCAAGGCCAGGCTGGATGGGGCTTTGAGCAACCTGCTCTAGTGGGAGGTGTCCCTGTCCGTGGCAGGGGGGTTGGAACTAGGTCTTTAAGGTCCCTTCCAACCCAAATCATTCTATGATTCTATGAAATCCTCTCTACTGGATTGTTGCTCTCAGTATACCTTTGAAATCTCAATATACTTCTTTGTAACTGCTTCTTGAAGTTACAAATCTTACACAACCGACTGCTGCATGCCTTGTATGTTGACAATAAGCAGAGCAAAAAAAATAATATCTGACCAGCAGGGACAGAGCGCTGTGCTAAGAGTTGGTCTTGAGGCCACCAGCTGTTTTACTGAGATGAGGCTGCCTGTCCCAAAGCGTAAAAAGTGCCACATCTTAGCTGTTGTCTGACCCCACATGAAAAAACAGAATCAGCATTCAAAGCTTCAGTAAAAATCAGTAAATCTGTATTCTGGCCACTTAAGCTTTCTAGGATTTTTTGATGTGAACCAACCCACCCTGTATTACATTATTATGCGATTCTTAGAAGGATGGAACTTTAAATTTAAAAATAAAAAAATTCTTGACAGTTTTTCAGTGCATTTGAAAGTTTAGAATCTCATTTCTACTGGTCATTGAAAATATGGATTATATGACATGCAAAGCAGTTAACTCTTTTGATCTTATTCTACAGAACAGCAGTGAGGGATGAAGGAGAGAAATACTATGAACACAATGGCTTCAAAGGGAGTTTTCAGTCTGTGCCCTCTCCCATTCTTGTTTATCTGTGGCAGCACACAGCCTTTGCTACAATCCCGGCCATTCTCCTTGATATTTTTAAACGATGCTGAAGCTCCATAGGGTTAGGTACTCCCCGTCTATTTTACAAGAACAAAGATCAAGCCAGATGGCTCTCACCTGCTGTTCCCCATTGACAGGCACAACTTGAAATATTTCCATACAATATACTCGCCATATGTCTTCGTGTATTGTCCATGTAAACAATTCTCTTTTGTGTACAGAGAGATGCCTGATTTATTTTAAACTGTGGAAGTAAATGATCTGGTTCACTTCCTTCTTGGTTTTTTTTTTTTTTTCCTTGCAGATGTTATGTATAACGGAGAAATGAATGAAAAGATAAAGTTACTATATAAGCTGCACATCCCACCTGGTAAGAAATTTGAAAGGGAATGAATACTTCAGTTTCTCTTGAAACACTTGCTTAAAGCTTTTAGGAAAAGGCTGCTTGATGAAGATCATTTTGCTTCCTTCAGCTGGGAGCAGATAGGATCTGCATTTGCAGTTATGCTCCCCACATTTTAAAATTTACTCGAGTCAAAAGCCTTTTTGGGTGCAAATTACAGATATACAGTGTTACTGTTCACATCTGCTGCATTCAGAGATCTTTGCAGGCAATTAGATGGTTACTTCTAGACAAAATATTGAACTGGAATGACACTTTGGATGGCTGGTACTCCATGTACAGTAGAAATCTCCTTATCACATCTCGATCCAGTTTTGATTAGGTGACAAAATTCTGTGATAGTTTCTCTGTGCAGAGTTTTTAATTAAATGTGCCGTTTCTGGCAAACTTCCGACTCTCTTACTGCAGCACCAGTTTTACTTACATTAACATAATTTTACAGCATGATTTAATGAATTAGTGTTTAAAAACATCTTCGCCCAATTATTTTGCTTTCATCAAATATGTAAATTTTAAAAGCATAAATAACCATTATGCAACACTGGAAGGAATAATTGTTGCATCTTTTACTTTTTTTTTGGGGTAGCTCTTACAGAAAACGAACGAGACAGCCAGTCACCATTAAAAAATCCTTTGCTGTCAACTTCAAGACCACTTGTCATTGGAAAATCAAATGGTATGTCCAAAATGGCTCTCTAATGCGTATGCATATGAGATAACCAACTTCCCATTTGTTATCCCTCCTCCATTATCTCCATGCTCAGGGTTTTATTTTGAAATGTCTCCAGTGACTTAAAAACTAATTCTCCTTTCTGTGTCTGCTCCACAAAAGGTGATGCAGTAGATTACCAAAAACAGCTGAAGCAGATGCTGAAGGATCTCGCCAAAGAAAAGGATAATAAAGCTGAAAAAGAATTGCCAAAAATGAGCCAGGTATGTATACTAGGGGCTGTGGTCCTTCAAAGTGGAAAGTAATCAAAAATGAAATGACTCAATACAACAGTTTAGCTTTTTCTGAAAAAGTGTAACTTCAGCCCGGGCTCAGATTCAGTCCTTGAGGTATCAAGGATTGGGCCACTCTGCTCCAGGGAGCATCTGTCATCTTTAAAAACTCTCAGCCACCTTTCTGGCAGCTCCCTCACCTGGGGCTGGCTGCTGAATAAGAAAGAATTTCAGCCTTACCCTCACCTGCAGCGTTACAGACTGGAAAACAGGCTCGTGCGGGCTGGGAAAAGCCCTTCTCCTAAGCCCAAAGAATTCCAGAGAATGCATTCCAGATTTGGGTCTTTTTAGTCTGGAGAAGACTGAGGGGGCATCTGATCAACGCCTACAAATACTTAAAGGGAGGGTGTCAAGAGGATGGGGCTGGTCTTTTCTCAGTGGTGCTCAGTGACAGGACAAGAGGAAATGGGCACAAACTTGAACATAAGAAGTTCCATTTAAACATGAGGAGGAACTTCTTCACTTTGAGGGTGGCAGAGCACTGGAACAGGCTGCCTAGAGAGGTGGTGGAGTCTCTGTCTCTGAAGACATTCAAAACCTGCCTGGACACGTCCTTGTGCAACCTGCTGTAGGTGGACCTGCTTTGGCAGGGGGGTTGGACTAGATGATCTCCCTTCCAACCCCATATCATTCTGTGATTCTGCTGTTCTGTCTTCCCTGACCTCCCCTCCACCAAACTGATAACTTCTTTCTTAGTCCATCACCAGCTGGAACTTAACTCTGTCACAGCCAAACACTGACTAGAAGTGCATGAAGGAAGACAGTTGAAGGCTTTTGTCCTCCTACCATCTCCTCCCTAATGCCACTAACGGCTTTGTGTGTGTTCTTGGCATTGAGGGGAAAAAGGGTCCCACATCAGTTAAAACAAATGTACAGCCATGCAAAGATGGGACCACTCCCAGAACACCTTCTGTGCTGGTGTTGTTTATTAAATAAAGTTTTAATTGGGTGGCGCGTAGCTGCCCTTTCAGCTCAGCAGGACCACATAAACTCTCATAAAGGCATCACTTGTTGGAATGTCTTGAGTTAGCAGCCATCCTGTGACTCCATGAAAATCATTTCATAATAGGATATGGAAACATCCTCCCATAGCCCAATAATTATCTATGATGGGCAAGCGAGGGAAGGAAGGAGAGAAAGCAGTCAGGCAGGGAAGGTGTCAGATTTTTATTATTGTAAGTAAAAGAGCTGGGGAAAGATGGAAAGAAACACCAGAAGGGGAGTTGCTTGCAGGCCTGTGGATGGCCTGTGGTTGTAATTTGTTCTGTGTAACAGCCACCAGTTTCCCACCAGTAATGGATGGTATCCCTTGGCTTGTATCTCACTTGCTCTTTGGTCATCTGGAAGGTCCTGCTCTCCTTCATCGAGGCAGCACAACATTTTTCTGCTCTGTTCCCTTTTTGATTTGCAGCAGTAGGTTTCCCAGCAGCAGTGGGGATCGAAATGCCTTTGCTAGCATTTTTTTTAAAAGCAGGCAGAGGTTTTAGAAGAGCAAGTCCGTACACAGCATTCTGCCTTCCTTCACTGTGTCATGCCCTTGCCTGACGCCCCCAGTTACCCGTAGCGTGGCTGTTTACCAGTCTGATTTTCGCTTTTCGTCCTTTACAGAGGGAATTCATTCAGTTCTGCAAAACCCTGTATAGCATGTTCCATGAAGATCCAGAGGAGAACGATTTGTACCAAGCCATTGCCACTGTGACCACGCTGTTACTTCAGATTGGAGAAGTAGGACAACGAAGCATCAGCCTGGGGAGCGGATCAGACGAGTTCACGGAGGACTTGCAGCCCGAGGCCTCTGCTTCAGACCAGGACGCTGTTTTTACCGACACTGTGAAGGCCCCTCACAAAGACTCTCAACCTTCCCCTGTGACTGAAGGGGACTGGACCGTCTCTTTTGAGCACATATTAGCATCCCTCTTGACTGAACAATCACTAGTTAATTTCTTTGAAAAACCCTTAGAACTGAAGCCAAAACTTGAGAACGCGAAGCTAAATCAATATAATCTCAAAACAAATGGAATGAGCTGCCAGTCACGAGGCGAACATGCAAAACTAAACACACAGTCGTAGCAAAGCCGTCAAAAATAAACGCACTGAAATTATGCCAAAGCACATACTGTAAAAGGCTTTCAGTTAGCAGTGGACTTCTGATAAACAATTTGTTGGTCTGTGGTTTTCAGTTTAAGAGCTTTAAAAGCTAAAGGGTGTGTACGTTTGTTTTGTGCCATTGATTTATTAATTATCTTCTTGTTTTGCATGTAAAAGGAAACATCCGTCTACAGTGTAAAGACACTGAAGCTCTCTTCCGCACAGGGAGAGCAGACGCTGGCTCCAGCTGTCCATTTTTTAATTTTTTATTTTATTTTTTTTTTCAAGAGGGAAAAACACTTCTCAGCTACTGTCCGCAGTTTGTTTGGGTTGCCTTTTTTGCACTAATACTGAAAACTGTTTCAATGCTGGTAATTGAAACTATTTTAATATATTTGATTGTATTCCAATTTGTATGTCTTGCTGAAATGTTAAGTGTACATGGACTGTGCTTCTGATGTTGGTCTGTGAAACAATGCACTTTTCAATAAACCCTTTTTGTACTAGACTTGCATTGACAGTATGTATTGATTTATGGAAGGTAAGTGCCTTTAGTCCCTACTTCATTAAACAAATTCCCTGAGCTAGTGCGCTCACAATTAGTTCACTGGTCAAAACCCCAATTTGCAGTGTGGTGCCCAGACCCGCCTGGGAGAAGCCTACTGATTCTGACTAGACCGGCAGGGGACCAAACACAGAGTGTTTACTTTATTCACAAGAAATTATATACATGAGATATTGATCTAATGGTACAGGGGGTTGGGTTGTGTTTTTTAAACAAACTTAGCCTTAACTTAAAATACCTGTGTAATGGCTCTTTATTCCCATAGGAACAAAACACTAGGACTTTGGTACCCACACAGGAACGTTTGCGTCTCCTCCTATTCCATTCACAGCCAGCAGAAGTGTAGACTACCTTTAATTAAGCAAACTGCACCATTATGTACAAGGCCAAAGAAAGCAAGATATTTAAAGAGCTTGTCACCTGTTCAACTCAATGCTTCTTGGATGACAGCTTGAAGAGACTGGACAATAGAAAGAAAAAACGACTTTGGAGTAAACTTTCTTTTTATCTTTTTATTGTAATGAAAATCAGTTTAATTTTCATCCACATTGACTGTCTGTAGACCTGCAAAACAAGAAACAGTATCACCACCTATTACTAGGACAATTCCCTTTACATATACACAAATCTTCACAAGAAATTGCACCCACAGTTTTAAAGCTTAGTTTGCTGATCTACATCTGCAAGAGCAAACTATAGACAAGTATTTCACCAAATGTTAAACAAGAAATTTGTTACATCAATTCTGCAAATGGAATATTTCTCAGATGACAAGCAGGAAAGGCTCAACCTGCTTGAGCTTTTCACATCACAGGATGTACTGTATATAGGAAACAAACCTTAATGACTATGGCCAGTGGGGTTTTTTTTATTCTCTCAATATTTACATGATTATTTCACTAAATTCTTTATTTACTCTTTAATGCTGATCAGGCAAGCTAACAGTCCTGTTCTCTACAGCAGAGCTCATTTAAGCCAGCAGTTTGACCCCTTCTGCATGCTTTTCATTTGAATTTTGCATTGCAAGGAGGAGCTGTCCCACTTCACTACCTGATCAAAAAAACCACACGGCATGGAGGAAAAGAGATGGCACACAACCTTACCTTTGAATGTTGTGACTGGTACATAGGTAACCAGTGTGTACAGCTTGTTTGGTGAATCTTCATCCTCATTGCGCTTTCTTGACAAACGCACACGGATACGATAAGGAACATTCCTAAAATGAAGACGACAAATTAATTTTTGATGAAATGTGTACTAAAACCTGTGAGCTGACAGAAAATAAAAATTCTTTGCTCCATGGTTACTACTCCCTCTCTGCAAATTCTTAAGCTTTCCTTATTTGTGCAAAGACATGATGAGCCAATTCTGTTTCTACCTCAGCATCATAAGAGCCTTAGAGATTTTACTGTTTGCCTTAGAAAAGCTTTTTTATTTTGCTTTTTGTTCAAATGAGCAGGTAAGAATTGAATGAGCCTTAAATAAGATGAATCCATAATCCAGTGGGAGCATAAAGTCAGAAGTGCACGATCAGTCCACTACTGAGCCAGGAAATATATTCCGAAGATGATTATGAAGCACAGCATGAACATGATGAGCAAGCAGCTGTTACTAACAAGCATTTCTTACTTGCATAGAAAATAGAGAGGGGGGTGGGGGAGAAATCTGTTCTGAAAGCCTGTCAAGAATCAGAAGTCCCGTGGAAATTCTAGCGAGCATTAAACCTGAACCAAGATCTTATTTATGGGCATACAGTTGATCAACATTTCTCCCTCACAAAGCCCATGGAACCACAACTAAATTGCTTAGATGACTTTGTTCTTAATGAGCAAGTCCCAGCTTAAGGTCCCCCTCTAATACTGCTCAAAATATGCTGGTGAGGGGAGGCACAAAAAATCATTTGTCCACACTGTTTTTAAAGTAACCTCCTCCCTCAAACTCAGGATTTTGGAAAACACCTGCTCAGAGTACTTTCCTCCACAGATTAGGAGAAGGGACTTCCTCCTTGCTGTACGTTCTCAGAGCAGACTTACTAACTAAATCAGATGGATACAGTAATTAAGACACAGGAACTTGCTTTGATTTACTCACTTCTTGAAGCAAACCAAAAGCATTTTTCACCACTTTCTTAGATTATTCACTGTCACACTAGCTGACACTGTGATTTTAGCCTCTCCCAATCGCGCCAGAGGAAGATACTACTTTGTATACATTATCTATTCTAACTAGTGAAAACTGCAGTTAAATTCATGCTACGAAAACAGATGTGATGACTCCCTGCTCCACAGAATGCACTTCTACAAGGAAGTCCTGGTTGGGAACCTCACTACTAAGCTCTGAAGGTACACTAACACCTGGCCCAATTGGTACGTCTTCATTTCCTATGAACTGGAACAGCTCAACAGGAAGGACAGAGAATCCCTGCCCAGAACACCTAGTAACTTAGTCCCATCTTCCCACTTTGATTTTGAAGGAAGGGTTGGTCTGAACACACAACTCCATATAAAGGATTGTAAACATATCACGGGCTATTTGGGAATCTAATTCCTAGAAGACTGGTTTAAAACAAGGGTTCATGCATATCCAGTGTTATCACTCACGGTATTAACCCCAACCAGTTAACTTTTTATTAAGGTTTATTAGGTCCCACTCCTCACAGGAGTCCCTTTGAACCATCCTCACACATGTCAAACGCCACATCAGCTGCCTCTGTAGCAGCAATTTAACAGAAGTTGTAATTGTTTGGCCCCTAAACTACTTGTACTTTCCAGACAAGGTTAATAGCCCTATTTAAAAAACACCCCATTATTTCTTTGTGTAGCATTTATCAATTCAGCATGCTTTGAAACCTAATCCTGTTCAGACACATTACACAAATGTGTCTGAACCAGTCCCAGGCACTTAGCCTATGACTCTAGGTAGCACTAATAAAGCCAAGTTTCTAAAAACTGACTGCTGCAGTATTACAATACACCAGTCCTCCCCCTGTCCCACCCACCCCAAGCCTGCATTCCTTCTTTCCTTTGCTTTATTGTTATCCTACATAGAATTAAATTTTTTCTATTCCAGAGTTTACCATAGCTTTGCTGCAACTACACTGAGGGAGCTGACCAGAACGCAGAGGTGACAGAAAGATTAGTCTTGGCACACACATTGTAAGAAAGGAAGCATTTGCAAAGAAAACGCAAACACTATAAAGTAGTATACCAATTTTTCTACCTCTTCAAGTCCTGCACTTCTACATACACAGTTACAAGGTTTTTCCTCACCCAGTAAGGAAAGTTGCAGAAACATACCTTATTCCTTTAGCCCAGACTGCTTTGTTCAATCTGGTGTCAATGCGAACATCAGGAGTACCCATTTCCTTCATCGCAAATTTACGGATTTCCTTGAGAGCACGCGGTGCTCGTTTCTTGAAGCCCCTACAATAAACACGAGAGCCATTTCTTCAACTTCAGGAAACTGTCAGCACAGGACACTTGTTGCAGCACTCAACTACTGACGTTCTCTAAACATACAATTGAAAGAACTACGTCCAACAGCAGTTCAATAGCTGCATTGTAGTGTGACCAGACCTTTACTTCGGCAGGTAGCAGCTAACCTTAAATGTCCATGGCTGCTAACCTTAAATGTCCATGGCTAACAGAAACCACATATGCTTATGTAGAATAATTTCATTACAATTTTGCAACTGCAAGATCTCCCACATCTTAAGTCTTACTTCTAGCATGTTGACATGAAAACTTCTTGCAATATGATTGAAGAGATGAGAGCTTTCAGATAAACTCTAAATGAAAGGCCTACGGTTAACACAAATTTGACAGAACTGTGTTCAGTACTGAAATACAGAAGAACAAAAGGGTGCTATTCTGAATAATAAGCTTCAGCTAAACAGCATTTGATGGTTATTTTCTTCATGTCATCATGACTGGACCACCATCAGAACTGGTTTTTTGCAAGTATAGCTTGTCTCATGCCTATTATGGACAGATTCTGCATAACTGGGCATTTACACTGAAAGTTACAGCTGCAAGTGCATTGCTGTAGCTACACTGCTGACACACGACTATAGTGTCAGTAGGATCCAGGATCCCACAGTGGGTTGTATTTAGTATTGTTTGCACACTACTGTTGATATTTAGTGCTAGAAATTGGGTGCGAGTGATTACCAGAGAAACAAGCATTAAACAAAAAATATTTCACCCCTAGCACTTCATGCCTACAGAGAGAGCGATAATCTTTCTTTTGGATAATCCCAAAAGAAAAGAGGCTTGCAGGATCATCATCTTTAATAGACTGAACTGCCATGAACAACCAACAGGCAAGGGCAGAATATCTTACTGCCATTTAAAGGTACCATCGCCTCCCATCCTCACTCATAGTTTTGTAATAGTTCACCACCTCATTTCTCTCCTATTTTAAGTTAACTGCAGCAATTTCACCAGTTGTTTTGATTCAGATATAATTTTCTGGCACCATGACTGTAGCCACACACACAGAGAGGAGCCAAGGGAGATGCAGTTTCTCCACCTCTCGAGAACATGGTTCAACATTTCATCAGGTAAAAAGTTACTCTCACACACAATAAATATTGATCAACTCAAAATCACACCCCAATTTACATCTCGCACAATTCAGTCATAAGCACAGAGCCAATCATTTGATTACGATACTCAATTTCTAAAACTTTCTATAGTGGGCTAAATTTTAAACTCCACTTGGGATAGAATGATGAACTGTGCACTAAGATAAATAGATCTACCTTCAAATTACATCCAGGAACACTCACAAAAAACCCCAAACTTGTTCCTGAAAGCCACCTACAAGTATAGGTCTTCACAGGTAGAGTTGCTTCCTCAGCACACAACTGTAACACAAGGCACTGAAAAATGGCACATTAGCATCGTTGCTGGTAACGACTGTTGTTCTCTGCCGCTTAAGACCTACTGCACCCACTTCCAAATGCCACCTTATGTAAGGCAAATTTCACTGATAAAAACAAGAACTTACACGCCATGGATCCGCTTGTGAATGTTGATGGTATATTCTCTAGTTACCACCTCATTGATGGCGGAGCGCCCCTTCTTCTTCTCACCACCTTTCTTTGCAGGAGCCATTTGAGCAACCCTGAAAAGCACCCGTGCATGCGTCAAATGCAGTCCCAGCTTCCCTCAGAGTTTTCCCATCACTTTCCCTCCTCCCAGCTCCTTACAAGCCACACAATTCCCACATTCAGAAACTTACTTAAGATTAATTCATCCCCAGAGCCACACCACTTACAGATTTTAAGCAGCAACTTCTCAGCATCACAAATGCTTCACTCTCATAGAGCCATAGAATAGTTTAGAATGGAAGGGACCTTATTATCACCTAGTTCCAACCCCCCTGCCATGGGCACGGACACCTCCCACCAGACCAGGTTGCTCAAAGTCCCATCCAGCCTGGCCTTGAACACCTCCAGGGATGGGGCATCCACAGCTTCTCTGGGCAACCTGTTCCACCTCCCCGACAGAATCCTGAAAACACATCTAAGACTCTTCGGCCGCTTCCCAAGAGGGCCGGGCGCCTGCCTTCAACCCTCAAAACCACCCCGTCCTGCTTCAATATGTCCCAAAGCCCCTTCCTTCTTCGAGACGACCCAGGAGAGGCGTTCGCCCCGTCCCGGAAAGGTGACGGTGCCAGAGGAGCTCCTTCCAGGGCCTGACGGCGGCCTACGGCTTCCTCCTCCCTCGCCACGGCACAGCACGGGCCGTAACCCCCGCCTCAAGCGCCCCGCAGGCCTCCCCGGGCCTGCGCCCTGCCCGCCTCAGCGCAGGCCTGAATGGCGGTAAGGGGCCGGTAGATGGGCCCCAGCCCCGCCGAACGCGGCCCCGCCGAGAGGAACCACCCGGTATCACCCGCGCCGGGCCGCCCCCCGCGCCGGCCCAGGCGGAGGACCCCCCCCGCCGCGGGGTCCGGCAGGCGGATGGAGGCGGATTCGGCGAGGAGACCACTCACCCTGCCCGGGCCCAGGCCGGAAAGGAGGGCGCAAGGGCCTGTGGGAGCGAGGAGCCCTTCCGGGATGCCGGCGGCGACCGACTGCGCCGGCGCAGGGAGGCGCTCGCTCAGGCGGCGGCGCGCGTGCGCGGGGAGGCGGGGGGGAGGGAAATCCTCGGCCTGTCCGTCTGTGCGTTGTCCGTCTGGCCGCCCGTACCGGCGGGCGGTGAGGGGTCTGTCGGCTGCTTCTCTTCGAAGGGGCCGCTGACCCTGGAGGGGAGCCGCTTACAGGCTCGTTCCGCCCCGGCCGCTGGGTGAGGCCGGCCGGGCCTCCCTCCGGCAGGAGCCGGCCTTGCCTCCGCGCTCCGACCGCTTCCAACCCCGCCTGGCTCCTGCTGGCTTTTTAGTTGCCGGGAAGGTTCCACGGCACCGTTACCTGGGAAGAAACAGACACCCTCCCCCCCGCCTCACGGCTGAGGAAACCGGCCCTGCCTCCTCGGGCTTGGCCCAGGTGGCTCTGAGTAGCCGCCTACCTGCTTGCCCCCCTGCTTAGGAACCCTGTCATGCCGTGCAACGTATGGGGAGCTCGGCTTGGGGGTGGTTGTGTTTCTCGCAGGCAGATTGCCCTGTTCAGACCTCCATTCAGACCTCCAACTGGGCGTTCCAGCATGGGGCAGTAGTTAGCAGTAACGGGCCTCTGTGGCTGCCTGCTCAGAAAAATCACCCGGTCAAAGGCGATTATGTCGGAAAAAGCCCGATCTTGGCTATAACGAACTGGAACAACAGCCCAGCTCTGTGAAGAGGGCTGGCGTTGTGTGTTTGTGCAACAGGGAACAAGTGCCGTAATCCAAACCACAAGAGTGCACGGGGAAGAAATGAGACAGGGCATGAAAAACTAGGTAATTGACGTAAATCTGTTCTTGCAAGGGCTCTGTATCCTTCCAAACGATATAATAAGCCAGTTTATTAGAAGGCAGCTCCACCCTGTCCACAGTTTCTCCTTGTGCTTACAGTAATGTGGGTTTTGGAAAAATAAATGTTTGCTCCAAGGCTGAGCTTGGATTGGACATACCCACTGGCAATCAGGAGAGATGTGGGTGTATTTTAACTAACCCTGAGACTAAACCAAGGTCTGAGAGACATTTTCTGTTCCTGTGACTTCCATCATAGTAGTTGACATCCCTCAAGTGCTGCTTCCACAAATATTTTCTCTGAGGTGCTCACAGTCCTTCATTACCTCTTTCCTGCACGAACTTTTTGGCCTAGAAGCAGACAAATTTCCTGTCCCCTTTCGCAGAATAAGCCCTTACAGGAGTGGGTGGCATTTATGGAGTCGACTGGCCTTTGCTGAGGTTTGTCTATAGTTAGTGGAAAGAGGTTCCTTCAGACATCGAGTGAAAGCACCTTATCGCTTAGCTCTTTAATCTTCATCTGGTGGGGTCACTCTTGCTTCACTGAATGCAAGAATTTAAAGAGATGAGCAGGCTAACTCAGACTGGTGCCTAACATTAGGGATAAAAACGCTTTTCTTAGGGATCAGATCTGGCCTCTAAACACTTTTTAGAAACTTGATTCCTTCATCTTCCTTCAGTGAAGTAAAACAGAGGGATTGTATGGACTGAAATACACACACGCCCATCAGTGCTACCAGCCAGTTTTGCGGTCAAAGCAGCAGGGTCATTTTGCCAGTGGGTTTTCTCCAGGAGGTTTTTAGCTTTTTCAGAACTCGGGGCAAATGAACCTTTTCCATTTCTCTGAAAGTTTGCTTTTACCATTTCCAGCTCCCAGCCCAATTATCTCCATTGTACGCCAGAGCTGAACGTGTGGGCTCTGGTGACGTGATCCTTGGTACTGAAGAGCGGGAAGGTCTGCATTTTCTTCAAGCTAATGCTGGCTCGGGCGGCTGCAAGCTGCCTCTGAGGGGCATCTCCCTTCAATCTCGCCACGGTGAATGAGAACATTACTGTGGTCAGTTATCCACCTCATTCTGTGTTGGACGTTGCTGCTCCTGCAGCAGAGTCAGCAAAGGGAAAGCAGAGCTGTACTTTGGCTGCTCCATCCTCTAGTCAATTTGCATTTAACGTGAAGAAGAGTCTGCACAAGGATGCCAAACTGGAAACCTACAGCGTGGGCACGTGTCATGGTTTGGGCTGGGCTGGCTACTAAAACGAATGACAGCAGTAACTCCAGCAGAGGTGTATCGCAAAATTTCGAACAGCGGTGTCTTAACACACCAAAGCTGGATGTGGGTCAAAGCCCTGCCATGTGCTGGGTCATTATTGAAATCATTATTTAAATCGTCTGTTTTGTTCTAATGTAAAACTGTTTGTTTGGAAGGTACGGAGCTGCCTGAGGTCTTCAAAGTTTTAAAGGCTCTGTCTTGGCTAGCAGCTAATATAACTTCCTGAGCTGTCATTCTTGTTGTCTATGCCATGAGAAAGGTCCCATAGGATAATACTTCTTTTTGCTAAGTGGGTGCCAAACGCTTTGCCAGGCTATGGCTAATATTAGCAATCTAAAGTGAATCACATAGTTGAACAGCCACAGGAAAATGTTTGCAAGTCCTGCAATAAAGCCTTTTGGCTATTTTATTTTATTCTACAAATAAAGACAACCGTCCATCATTAAATGGAAAAAAATAATAGTTTGAATTGTATATAGCATGAAACAGTAGTTCCCTTCACAAAAACATTTCTAATTCATTAGTTTATTACAAAATATCCACTCACAAAAAAGCACAAGCACAATCTTTATACTTGTGAAATGAGTTGATATTTCATATACAAAATAATTTCCACATAATTCCATATAATTTTATTTTATATAGAAATAGGTCATTATTACAACAGCTGTACAATACACTACTTTTTATTTAATAATTACATAAAATCTTTCTTAGAAACATATCAACAGAAAACATACAAAAAAAGCGAAAAGTGCATTTCTTTTTTCCCCCCAAAAGGAAAATTCAATCCTAAATGTTATAATGAAAGAGATATGTAATAGTCTGCAGCATCCCAAGTCAGTGGGCCAAAACACAGTGCATATTTCTCAGCGACTTGCAGTGGGCGAGTTATTTAGGTTGAAGAAGGATCCATGTTGCACTATTGGAGAGTTGTGTGATTGTGCTTACAGTTCCCCTTTGCAATCACAATTCATATAGAAAACAGTCCAGTGTGGGTTGTGGGTTCTGTTTGTTTGTTTTTTAGTAACAAAGAACAGTTAGGGTAAGCTGCATAATACTTCTCAGATTCTAAATTAAGGGTTATGAGCTATAGACCATGTTCACCAATGACTGGGCTTTCTCCTCCGTTGGATGTGCTAATTTGGCCACAAGAATAAGGAGACAAACTTCTCTTTACAGAAAGTGCCTAGGTTTTGTCCTCTGTGCAGTTGTGCAAAATAATAACAATAATCATAATAAAAATAATCTCTTGTTCTCTCCTCAATAGACCTTTGACGCAGTGCTTTTCATACACAAAAGAAGAACTGAAACAGTGAAGGCCAAGTACCTCATGAGTCTGTCAACAGTCTTTTGGAATTGCCAGATAGCTTCCAGAGTGAGGTGCCGAGATTGAACGCCTCCTCCCGTGCACCCATTGACGATGGAGGCTGCGCAGGATAGTGTTCCTTTTCGTTTTGCTCTGTCAGTACATCCTGTGCTCACGAGACAGCGCAAACTGAATCCAGCATGCCGTAAATGCGCTGTCTGTAGAAGTCTTGCACTCTGCGGTGTACTTCTGTCATAGAGCTTTGAAAGGAATGCTTGTGCAAAAGCCAAAACAGTTAAGTACAGAGTCATTCTCTTCTGCCCCATGTGCCCATTGGTTAAAGCTAATCGTGCATTGATTGTGCTGGTGGGACTCTATCGCAGTGGCTGTGGTAAATTTGATGATTCGGATAAGCTATTGCTTCTTCTTGATGTTAGTTGTTGCTGCTGCTGCTGCTGCTGTGTCTGATGATACCCCATGTTTCCTTGCTGTGGTGAGTAAGATGGCAGGAGCAAAGAATTGGGTTGCTCATTGTGCAAAGAGCTTGGTGTTGGCACCTACAGATAAAATAAAATTCATCGTGGCGTTCGATTCTTTCACATGTTAAAGCTCTTCATCCTCAATGTACACGGTGCTTAAAAATAGTACTAGTTTGCTGGCTTTTATTTCTGGGGCTGTTTGGCATGGGGTTAGCTTACCTAATGCTAGAAGAAATGGACATAAATTGCAATGAAGAACATTACAATTAGGCATTGAGAAAGGTTTTTCTAATAAGAATGCACCGCCTAGGATTTGCAGGTTATCCTGCAAAGCCTATTTAGGAACAGGGTGGGCAAATGTGTCAGAAATGACACAGGTGGATGACTGAAATGAAACAGAAATGAAACGGGGGATCCTAGTGGACCTCATGCTGTCCCTTCTAGCCCTTCCTTTTTCTGAGTTTACTAGAAGGTGTCACTTTGCAGTGGTGAGGTCGATGTGAATTTTGCAGATGCTTTTTATTGGGAACGGTATCTGCCATGTTTTTTTTTTCATTAATTCTCAGCTATGATAAGGATTTCATTTCAATAACAAGAGTTTAATAATTTGAGGTTGATGATACTCTTTCAACAATTCTGGTGGATCTGTGAGGTTCTATAGACTGAGTTCAGCTCCTTTTGATTTAATACAGAGACACCTCCTTCCCCCCCCATCCCTTTTACTTTATGTGTTGAATTAGGTCAAAAAATAAGTATTTTTACATCTTCAAATCACCTGGTTCTTCCAGGCAATGTGCTCCAGTTTATCTTCTTTGCCTTGTGGAGTTGAAGAAATATGTTAATTTACTGAAGGGATCCAGATATCTGATCCAGATCTCATTTTATGTCGATGCTGGTAATTAAAAATCATCTTTTGACTTGTAAACTAAGCAAATTTTATACTGAATAAAGAGTACAGAATAAATCCTAAAGCAGCAATTTTCTCCATCTGGAAATACACTTTAAATATATCCAGGATAATCTGATTATGTTTGCAATATACAGAATCAGTAATTTCCTTTGAAGTATTCTGACTGTTCTTGCTGCTCCTTTGCTCTACTGGAGGGGTACGTGGCACTGTATCAGTGTCTCATGCATTTCAGTATCTCCAAAAGGGTCATTTCTGCCCTGATGGGGTTCCCCCTGAAACCTGGGGCCCCGTTTGCACAGCCTGTTTGCCTTTTTACTCCGTGTGTACGTTGTATATATCATCCTCTTTGTCCTACCCTACCTGCAGGTAGCGTTGTTGCTGATGCTGTTGGTGCTGGAGTTGCATAGGTGGCAGAGAGGATGGCTGGGAAGGAGGTGTAGTGGCGAACCCTTGGTTTAACACTGCTTGTCCCATCAGTACGATTGGAGAGCCGCTGCTGGAAGTCTGCACTTCCAAACTTTGAAACATTTGTTGGGTTTGAGAGTACCTGTGGAAGAAAGAAAGAAAACAATCAATCAGGAACAAACTGTTAGAAGCAAAGGTCTTCTCTTAGGATAGGGATGGAAGTCCTTAGTCTTTGTAAGTAATTCCTAATAATGGATTCCAGTGCATGGGACCTGCTAATGTGAATGGTGGCACCGTTAACAGCACTGTTTTGCCTTACTCTGTGCATGAGCTGGACTTGGAGGGCAGCACACATCTCACCTCAACATCCAGACGTGGATGTTTTAGATTCATTAAAGGTCCTGGTTTATGCCTTGTCTTCTCTTCGGCCACAGTGTTCACATCTCAGGCTCATTAAACCACATGGCCTTTGATTCTGTGTTACTGTGCTGAGCTCCCAGCTGCAGCGGCGGCAAAGTAAATACACCTCCTTGTTCTGCTGCCTGCGCTCCCCTGTGACTGCCTGTGGGGGTGGTAATCTCTCTCCTACAGAAGGAAGGGTAGGGTTGATTACTTCTTAAGCTGCTCATCTACGTATTGCCAAGTACGGCCGGCAGTTTCCATAGCTGTGAGCCGCACCGTAGGAACAGAAGAAGAAGCCTCTAGAAGTCCTCTGGAGCAAGGGACGGGCCAGAAACAAAATACTCCGCTCCTCTTGCCAGTCCGCTTTTGCCTAGCAAAACTTCAATATGGGTTGTCCTGTGGAAGGCTGTGGGCAAAACCACAGCGGAGCTATTGCCAGCCCAGCCTAATTCTGTTTATCCTGTAATGGGGGATGAGATCATAGCGTGGCGTGTGTTCGCTCAACAGCTGCTCAACATTAGGGGTTAGGCAGAAATGCTCAGCTTTGGGTACTTATACTGGGATGTGAGCTCTGAAAGAAGGGTCCCATGAGTCAGGAAGTCTGCATGAACTGGGAGATGCATCTCTGCGTTATTTAGAGGCTTAAAAGCAGGTCTAAAATGCTATATATTTAAAGTTGAGAAGTTTAACTCTAGATAATCTTAAACAGCAATAGTGGTGTTTTAAAAAAGGGAGTACCGAATACCTACATTCCTGAGGTGACATAGGGAGTTACTTTTAAACTAATGATGTGCAAACAGCTGCCTTATTATTTTAGCAGTTCACAATTAAGTAGAGTGACAAAAAACAGGTAAGAAAAAAAAAACATTTTCTGGCTGGTGTTTTCTGCTTTCTTCATTCACGTTTGGAGGAGACAACTGAGATGGTTCGTTCAGCAGCTTTTCTGAGGATGCTCAGGGGCAGGGGCTTGTTGGTTCTGTCGGTTCAGTAGACCAGGCATAGCTCCACCAGCCTCTTACTGCCCAGAGAACAGGGACTTTCTTGGTGCCGGTCATTTCAACCAGGCCAGTGCTGACTTTCTCTCTCACATTTAGCTCGCTGGGTCAGAAGTTCCAGGGCTGAAGCAAGCATCATGTGAAGGAGAAAAATTCATCCCCCCTCATCTCCCCTTGGCTCGTTGAAACGCCGCTGGCACACTGCATTTCTCTTGTCACCCTTCCTGATGCGAGCAGGCAGGGTAAGGCTGACCCTGACACTGGAAGGCAGGCTCAGCACAGTAACACGTCCCCGATATTTATAACTCCTTCGTCATCCTACTAAAGAAGGCTTTTTCCCCTCAAAAAAAAAAAAAAAAGCAATTTTGCTGTTTTATCTTTGTCAACATGATTCAAGGATTGGAGCATCTCCCTTATGAAGAAAGGTTGAGAGAGCTGGGACTCTTTAGTCTGGAGAAGAGAAGGCTGAGGGGAGACCTTATCAATGCTATAAATACCTAAAGGGTAGGTTGAAGGAGGGGGGAGCCAGACTCTTTTCAGTGGTTCCCAGTGAGAGGACGAGGGGTAATGGGCATAAGCTGGAACGTAGGAGGTTCCACTCAAATATGAGGAAAAACTTCTTCACAGTGAGAGTGACTGAGCCCTAGAACAGGCTGCCCAGGGAGGTTGTGGAGTCTCCTTCTTTGGAGATTTTCAAGACCCACCTGGATGCAGTCCTGAGTAACATGCTCTGACAAGCTCTAGGCAATCCTGCTTCAGCAGGGGAGTTGGACTAGATGATCTCTGTGGTCCCTTTCAACTCTAAAAATTCAGTGAAATTCAGTGAAAGTCACATACTTAGCCTGGGATCCCGCCAAGCTGAGGTCTGAAGGGTGTCTTGCGTTACAGGAGCCAGGCATCATGGGCTGGATGGGCTGGCTGAGCAGCAGCCTGGCACGGGGGAAGAAAGGAGAAGTGACGTGGCTGGGACAGACGGACCCCACAAATCCCACATTTTGCAAACAGGGGCAGGACGCCTTCGTCGGCACGGCGTGACGCCGAGCGTTAGGAGGTACAACCTCAGCCCCCCGCCCCGGCCAGCGCATCCTGTGCGCGGTGGGGAGGAGGTTTGTGATTGTGTGATTCTGCCATTTGGGGCAGCCCGTGCCCTTTCGGGTAACGCGGGTGCCTCGCTGGGCGCTGGGATCTCCAGAGGGTGAAACCTCCTGAAATTCCTGCCGGTGGGAACGGCTTGTCTTCGAGCTCTCCCCGGTCTTTGTTTTGCTCGACGTGCCTTAGCTGGACGCCCCCCAACCCTCACCGCCCACCCAGGGCAGCCCGAGGCCGAGTAGGCCAAAGCGGAGCCGGCGCAGCGCCCCGGGGGCGGGCTGGGGACCGGGGCTCTTTTACCTGAGCTGCTGGTCGTGGCTGCAGCCGGCGGCGGGCGGGCCGGGGGTGCTGCCCCGAGGCAGGCCGGCAGGGGGCGCCGCGCTGCCGCCGCCGCCGGGGGATGCGGCGAAAGGAGGGGGCGCGCCGCGGGGGGGGCGGCCGCCGCCCCCCGACAGCTCCGCGCTCCGCGGCCCCAGCTCCGCGCTCCTCGGCCCCAGCTCCGCGCTCCTCGCCGCCTTCGGGCCCTGGAAGAGAGGGATGATGATGGGGGGGGGGTGGGGTGGGGTGGGGTGGGGAGGGAGAACGAAAGTCAAGCAGGGGGAAAGCGTGAAGGCACCGACGCCGACCGTGCGCCAGGGGGGCGGTCGCCGTTAACGCGGTAAGACATAACGCAAGAAAGGATGGCGTTCCGGTAAATCTGCCGCCGCTTCCGTGCCCACTGCTGCCCCTGGAACCGGAGCAAGGCACTGAAAAGCCAAGCTGCTCCCGTCCTCGCCATGAAGCCGTTGAGGAGAGAAAAAATACCACCCCGTGAAGACACAGTGTGTGTCTTAGCGCTGCTGTAAAAGCCCAGTGATGGGAATAAACCTTATTAAAGAAAAAAAAAAAAAAAAAAGGTGTTTTTTTTTTTCCTATTTCTAATGCGGATACACTTCTTATTTTAATAGAGTCATTATAATAGAGGTACGTAGGAGGTTAAAAGCTACAGCTGAGGGGTCTGAAGATAATGGTGCAGCTACGTTTGCTGCGCACTCAGGTAGCAGAAACAGGAGGTAAGTTTTCTCTGAAGGGAGGTACAACAGGTGGGTGGAAGAGCAAAACCTGGAAATGCCGAGAAACCAGCAATAAGAAAAAAAATAATAATCCTGTGGCAACCTATTAGCTTTCACAGGTCTCAGTTAACTTCAACTGAGGCTGAACTTTACTTCCCCGTGCGGGAATCTGTTACACTCACAGCCTGGGGGTCTCACACAAATCTCCCTGTATTCCCACCGTGTGCCACCGCAGCAGACAGCAGGCTTCGCTGTGTCAATGGCACCCGGCTGGATTCAGGGAGCGAGCGGGGGTAAAGCTTTCTTTGAGAGCTCACACTGCTGACACTGCTAATTGCTGGTTTCCAGTGTGGTTGGTCAGTTTTCTTTCATGATCAGCTAAAGAAAAATAAGTCATCCACACTTTTTGCATCCCCCCCCCCCGGCTCAGTTTTCAAGCTGAAACAGCTGCTCAAGCAGCCCTCCTGGCTGAGGTCTTAAAAAAGGGATTTAAGGTAGTGTAAATGCTGTAGAGAGACACTTTATATAGGGTGTCCTTAAATAGGAGAATAGGGAAGGGAAGGCAGAGGCACACTTAGAGAACTGATACATTTTTACTTGCTTGTTTAATAACAGCATTTTCTTACCCTATAAATTCTTCTCTATTCAAAGAAATGATTACCTGGCTCGATATCACGCTTGCTTCTCTCAGTGCTTGCTGGTTCGCCGTTTGCGAAGATGCAATTTGCCCTTGAAGTTGAGGACTGGGGACAAGCTGCTGCTGCGAAATGGCCCCTGACCTCTGCTGTAGCTGTTGTGGCTCGGGCTGCTGAGTATTGCTAAAGCTCAGGGACACCGTCGGCTGCTGTAGGAACATCTGGAAAAGAAGGAAGGGAGGGTTTATTTGCATAGCCCATCTTCTGTCTTGGATAATGAAGGTAACAGAATTAAATCCAAAGACATAGTCTAAAATAAAGTTACCACATTTATGGATTCACTACGCATTTACTGTTAGTTGGAAAGAGCCTCTCTTTCCTACATTAACAGTTCTGGTGTCTCTAGTTTCTTGATTTTGTGTTCTGTAAGCGCATTCATTATGTGTGAAGTGTGTCCTGCAGGTACAAGTCCTCTCTCAACAGGGCAGGCACAGCACTTGTAAGGGCAGTTCCCTGCACATTCACCGTGTTCTGGGGCATCCTGACCAGAGAGAAGAGAGTAACTCCATGTCTTTTGTTTCTCCTTTCAACAAAATCAGCCTGCCTGTCAGACAGGGCTGCTTTTGAATTTGTCTCTGGAAATTCAACACCTTACATACAGTTGGGCTGTTGAATGTTTTTAATGAGGCCACAGTCAGGCCAGAGCTGTCTGTTGAATGGCTGTGTCCTTATCATTGAGAAGATGTGTAAACAGACAGTCGCTGTCATTTATCTGGTTTCCCATCAGGTAACTGTCACCCGGTGTTCTTCTTAACCCTGCCTGCATTTGACTTGTGCGAAAGAGCTAGCAGCTCCTCTGTTAGATTTTCTGCAAATGATATATTCTTCATGCCTGCATTGCAAGATGAGGCTTTATTCTTTAAAAGTTGTAGGGCTTGGGGATTTTTTGCTTTTCTAGAGGCTATTTCCTTTATTATAGCTGTATAAAGGAAAAAGGCATCTTTTAAAACGACAAGCTATCTTTGCAGTATTTTGAAGCTATTTTGCCACAGGGGACTGTACAGAGGTACATGTCCCAGGTAGTTGAAGGCATTTTTGGATCTGATTCTGATTCCACACCACTGCTACGCATGTGGAACTCCATTAATTCAAGTGGAGCTACTTAGGGTCTAAATGAAATCAGAATCACAATTATTCTCTTCATTATTCATCCATCAGTTTCATGCCTAGCAGTATGTCTGAGGTACGCCCAGTAATTAGTACACCTTTCTGCAGCTTATTGCTATATTAACAATTCCCTAAACTATCATGTCCCCTCTAATTTCTCTTGGGAAAAACCCATACCTTTCTCCAAAGGACCGGCATAATGCATTGCTTTTCTTTGCTTAAGTATGGGTTGATCCACCGTATTTGTACTTATTTATCTAGCTTTGAAAACACAGTTTTTATTTAAATATGATAAATTTTTAATGAATTTCTGTGTGCCAAGATTTTTCTCAGAAAAAAGGTACAGACAAAGCTTATATTAATGAGCTGGGAGAGAGGGGCAATTAAGGAAAATGTTAATGGACCTAAAGTAAGGGTTTGTTTCAGGTGCTGTAGGCCAACCACATCTCAGAGATGTCTGATAGAAATAAATGGGTCAAGTAGCAGAGTTGGGGCTGCTCGCAGCAGGTCTGAAACTAGCTCCGAGTGTTTTCTTTTAAAAACACTGCTCACTGAGTTTGGAGCCATTACATATCAGAAAGACAGATGGTCTCGCAACTTCTGCCAAGTAAATAGGTCTTATTATGCATAAATCAAAGACAGAAATTATGAAAATTCATTTTCTTGTTTATTTTCTGCATATAGAAGCTAAGTTTTGGACATGCTAAGTAAATGAACTGACTTGATTAGTTCTAGCAATGAAACTGGTTGCCATTGATATAAAATTGGATAAAAAAACCCCATTTGATATGAAATTCGGAACAGGTAAATCAAGTGGTGTGTTTCAAAAATGGGATGGGGAACACGAGCCCACTGGTATAGGTCAGATCACTGCAAATTAAGACCTTTAGGAGGATTATCCTAAGTGTCCTCCCTGTACGTGGTGCACAGCGCTGGAGAAATACTAAGTTCATCTCACACAAAGTCAGCATCTATGGATGTGAATGTCAGGCAGGGTGTGAACGTGCAGCGAGTGACTCACTTTGCAGGGACCTGCCTGTGTGCATGCCTCACTTCCAGAGGAAAACCACGGAGCTTATCCTTGAAAGAAAGCAGAGTAACCTACTTTGCAATTACCCGAGTGTGCCACGGGGTAGGAACATGCACGGTTAATGGCTGGCAGCTAATACGCTATAAATTTACAACCAAGCTTATCCCAGTAAACCAATTTCATTTGTTCATGTGTTCGTACCCTGAGAGGGCTCGAGTGTTTCATACCTAGGGATCCTCTGTTGCATTATAATGGCCAAAGCAGCATTATTACTGTCTGAACACAAATGTCCTGGCAAAAACAAGCTCAGGGCAGGAAGCGATGGTGCTGTTTAACCCACGTCCCTGCAGAACTGGAAGACTCAAGATGCCTCATCAAAACACGAGTTAACCTGAGAGAGGATCGAAGCGTGGAATTTCTACCTGCTAGTTAAGCCTAAAAGCAAGAACATACTTCCCTTGTACAAAAGTTAACGCTGTTTTTTCACAATGTGCCTCTTTTGTGATAGTCCTGCCTGAATTCCCCTGAAACGCTGACATACGGCAGCTTTAAGTAACAACAGAAACCCCCTAATAAAGAATGAAATCTTTCCCAGTCTGAGCAAATCCAAGTAGATAAATTAGCATCCCCCTAACTGCACTGCTGCTAATGACGTGTCTCATGGCTGATTTTGCGGACTGCAAGGTCAGTGAAGCATATTACAAATATTTTTTAATTGGCTGGCTTGTTAACATACGCAGCAAAGCAGTGAGGGAGGGGAAGGACCCTCTGACACTGCTGCCCCCTCATTCCAAGATAGATGGTCCCTACAGCTAATGGATAAATCCAAATGGGAAGACATTGTGAGGAAAACGGCTCTGACTCCACCTGTTCTTTGGATAATCAGGGGATTATAGCTTTCAGGCTCATCATTACAGACATCAAGATTCTTTCTTTATGTAAAATAAGGAAAGATGAGAAGCACAGCACGAGGAAGCTGAGATTCACTGACTTCGAAGGGAGCCTGGTTCGCAAATGATGCGTGGCTGGGGATGGTCTCATTTGTAGCCTCTCTTGCAGGCTGGTCAGGCTTAGCCCTTCTGCCTTCCTTCCCGTCCGCAATTCATTAACTAGACTGTTCAAATCTGGAGCAGACACAGCAGCCTTCAGACTTCTGAGGTTACTCTTGCTGCTCCTGTCCTTCACACTTCAGTTTGTCAGGAAAAGCAGTAACAGGGATTTAATGGGGTTTTGCACAGTTTTGTTCAGGGCCCACAACCCTCCTGTTAGTTTCATCTTTCATCGCACAAGGCTCTTGGAAATAGTTTCTAACACAGACTGCCGTGCTCAACATCTGTCCGGTTGGGAAAGCGTTTCTTGGTGGACTGCCGTACTGCAGTTTTGAAGATCTCTGAAGGAAATGGAAATTGGGCTTAATTCTCTGCAGAGCTACCTGTACGCTTCTGCGTGGAAGGGAGTGAACCAGTGGGGAAGGCATGCTAATAAATCAGCTAACGAGGGAAAACCAGCGAACACTTCCCCCTTCTCAGACAGCCTACGGCACTCCCCCATGCTTACAGCTCATCTAGGCAGAATATTAAAGAGACCAGAAATGTGCTTGATTGTAAAGCTTGCCTGTTTGCTACTATGCTTTGTAGCTCTGATAATAGACACAGATCAATGTCTGCAGACAGCCAGCTCCCTGAGTGATGAAATCTGTGCAGCGAAGCACATGGTTGGATTTCTGATTGCACAGTTTACTCCTAGCTGCTTGTGAGTCACAAAAGTGCTGCACGCAAAAGTGTGAGGCTTTCTTTTAAGCTGCCCCTAGCCAAATAAGACAACGCTGGCCTCACTCTATCCCTGCAACAGCACAGTAATTTCTTTGTAGTCTTTTTTTTTCTTTTTCTTTAATCTAGAGAAAGTGGGAGAAGGAAAAAGCCTTGGCCATGAGTTAGTGTGACCCCTTGCATCTCATCGCCTTGTTTGATTGCTCTGAGGGGACCGAAAGGCACTCATACTACAGGGGATGACCCTTCCCGTCCAGCAATTGCCCCTTTAGGCAGATGCACCTGCATTTTTGAGCTGCCCTCCATTCCTCCTGCCTCTCAGTTCTGCATCTGCAGTAAGCTGGGAAATGGTCAGTACTGACACCAGAGAACTTGTACTGGTCTGAAAATATTTGGTTCAACCTGGTGCAGTCTTGGTGGGGGAGAGGATCATCCATATGGTATAACTCAGAGCTACAAGTTGGTATGAGGTGAGCAGTACAGAACCACCCATCATTTTCCCACTGGACCTCTGTCGCGGTTTAGGCCACATTGGCCTGTTATGGGCGACAGATGCTCTCCCCCCACTCCTCACTACCAGGAGAAGAGGAGGAGAGATAAAGAGATTTACGAGTTCAGAAGGAACTAAACTACTTTAATGAAATATTAATAATAAAATTAAAAGAAAATAATGAAAATAGATACTATATATACAAAACTGTATCAAGCTCCCAGGATGACGTCACCGGCAGGCACTGGGGAAGTCCCAGACTGGACTCAGCGACGGATGGGAACTGGATTTCAGCTCTGGAGTCAGGAACACACAGATCAAAATCAAAGGCAAATGAAGAGATAGGGTCCTCTTTGGAAATCAGCCATTGAAGAAAGAGAGCTGACCCTTTGATCCCTCAGGTTTTATACCAATCATGGGGCAGACGGGATGGAATACCCCTGTTGGTCAGTTTTGGGCCACCTGTCCTGTCCGCTCCTCCCCACCGGTGCAACCCCTCTATGCTTTCCCACTTCCAACCTTCCATGGGGCAAATAACAAAATTTGCTGACCTTGTCTGTTACAGCAATAGAGGCAGGAGCCTCTCTGAGTACCGTTCCTTGGCATGAAGTACAAACATTGGTCTTATCACTCTAAAAGCGATCAGTTTTCTCCACAGTATGCTGTTAATTTCAGAAAGTTAGAAGAGGCCTAGCTAAGAAGTAAAATTACTGAACAGAAAGTTGGTTCTTTTTTACCTCAAAGCGGGACAGCCTCCTCTTCTCTCTGCTTGAGCTCCCTATGAGTATATCTGAGAATCTGCCCCGTGGTCTTTGGGTTATTAAATGTACCCTTGCACATATGGGAGACAGCTATGTAAAAATAAAATCCGTTTCCTGCATATAAGAACGTGCTCTGATCTTCTATTTTTGCCTGAATTATGCAAAAAAAAAAAAAAAAGAAAAGATGAATGTATGTGACTATTGAAGACTTCACCAGGAGCGAGTAATGGTTTTCACCCAATTAAAATGAGAGGAAGTGAGACTATCACGTCTCTTGATATTCATAATAACAATAATAGCTTTCAGACATATGACATGATTCTGAACTGAAGGCCAGTTAATTGCAGAGAGACTTTCTCTTTCCATTAATCAAAGTCAGTGCAGAACCAATAGAAGAAATAGACTGAAGTTAAACCTTGTCTACTTATATGCTTATATGGCACCAGGAACAGGGGGTCCTAGTTTTGGGACCCACCATTCCTGTGCTGTCTTACAGCAGTACACATGCAGCAACTTAGGTGGCAAAGTTTCTAATTTGGCTTCGCTGTTTTCTTAATTGCCTAAACATACAATCCCAATTTGTTTTAATATGTGAAACTGTATTTCACAGATGCTGATGATGGGTGAGAGTCTATTTCTGTGGAAGCTGGGAGCAAAATCCCCGCTGGCTTCAGCAGGTCCCAGGTTTTCAGCCTGTGCTTAAAATATTCTTCGAGACATTCATTTCTGTGACAGAGCTTGTCTTCTAAAAAAAAGATGCTGGTACCATACTCAAAGCGGGTCCCCAATTCAACATTTCTAGCAAGGGTCATTTAACCTGGCATTTATAGTTAAATTATGAGGAACAGAGCAGTAATCACCCTGCATTCAAAAATTTTCCATAAAACTGGATATTTGTCCATTTGTCATCAAGTGAGACCTGCGACGTACTGAACTGTGCTTGCTATTATTTCTGAGGTGTGGTAGACATAAAGGGTAGTACAAAGCAGATACTGCACTTGGTGAATTAAAAGCAAATACTGTACTTAGTGAATTCTAGCTCTGTGTAGGAGGTATCAAAGGCAGAGGAGCAGCCTCAGTCAGCTTCGCCCTAAAGGCTTAAACTGGTCCAGAGAAGAACAAATTCAGACACCTCCCAGGTGTGAACAAATGAACATCAGCAGAGGTTTGGGGCTTTTTAACGTGACAAGGAAATTAATCTCTCATGCTCTGTGTCTGGGCTGGGGTAGGGTCAGGAAAACAGGGAGCGAATGAAAGAGATGAGCACTGCCTGAAGGAGAGCTGTTCACTGAGGAAGAGCTGGACAGACGACATACTGAGCACTAGTGATGCCAACACGAAGCAAGCAGTGTCTGGATGGAAGCTAATGAACTGGAGAGACATAATCGTTGCGGAGTCTGAACTTGAACACTTTTCCATTATAGCTGCTCACTCAGAAGACTCAGTAGATAAAGTATTAAAATGCTACTGTAAATGACCCAAATTCTTCTCCTCCTCCTAATGTTGAGATATTTCTTCCTTCTCTTCTTCCAGAAAGCTCTTAAATCTTTTTTGACGTAGGTTACTCAAGAGGCTTTTGGAGGGAAACATTCTCATTTAAATGATCTGGTTCCCACATGTCCAGGTTTTCTGGACCCTGCCGCTAATCTTAAATTGCCGACCCTATCAACGGCCACATGAGAGAGGATGCTTCGCTCTGCCCCTCCCAGCAGTAACGCACCTGTACGCTGGAGTCCTGGACCAGGCAGAGCTGCTCCTGTATCTTCTGAAGCTCCTCCTGCTGCCACCGGATATTGGCCTGCAGGATCCGGGTCCTCTGCTCTAGCTGGTCCTTGATGGTCTGGAACATGCTGAACTGTGCCGAGAACTGAAAAAAAAAAAAAGAGGGGAAAATCAGTCATTATAATACAAACAGGCCTCAATAGAACATTGTTCTGCAAGAAGTTATTGGTTTCTTGATTGTAAAGCACAGCCAAAGGAATAAAAGACATGTTTGTAATATACTAACATCTAGGCAGAGATAAATCTTGTCTATTTTCAATTTTACGCACATATATTAAATTGCCTCAGTTAGAGTGATCTGCTTAGAACTGACCCCATTCTGTTAGGGAATTATCAGAAGGACTGTTTTTGAGAGTATGTTGCTTTCAAATATCAAGAGCATCTTAATTGGATGGCAAATGAGTGCATTATTTTTATTAGCCTGTAGTTTGGAGCCCTTAGTGTGTCATAACTGTATATTCCAGATGTGTTTTACTAACACTTTCCTTTTTCCACACAGAAATAGCAATGCTGCAATGGTTTATTCTGCTGAAGACTTACTACAGCATCATGCACGCGACAGCTGACCACAATAAACATTTTCTAGGTTTCTACAGCCGAGTAGTAATTAAGCTACAAGAAATACTCATGAAGTTATTTTTGTGCCTGAAGTAAACTGAATAGCTCAGCTCAGTGGGAGAAAGGCCATTCTAAATAATATAAAATGGAGATCACTAATCAGGGTCAAGAAGAAAGCACAGGCTCCAGCAGCAGCCATGCTTGGCACAAAGTGGAATCATTCAATAAGTGTTGAGGGGGCTAACACGGCAATAAATCCCTGGTTTTATTTGGCATTTTGGGGTATGATTCAAAGTCCACCAAAGTTAATTATTACTTTAATAAGCTTTGGAATAGTTGCTTTGCCTGAGCTCAAATTCCAAAAATAAAAAGCAGTCTTTGAAAAACAACAAAAAAAAACCCACTTCAAAAAATCTGTAAGCATTTCTGTAATCAAGGCTTCCAAGACCCCTCTGAAAACATGTGGTGCTGGAGTGTCCAGGCAAAAGAAAAATAATTATTTTCCTGTGACTTGAAAACAGTGCCCTGTTCCTGTGGTTGTTCCAGCGGCTCTGTGCTAGTGGGTGAACTGATGCACGCTGCTGGAGCCTTCCTGCCCCATGGAGGTGCACTTGGCTTTTCAATAGGAAAACAAAAGTGGTAATGAGAAGGGAATTAAGGAGAGCTCTGGTGTTAGCAACACTGTACAGTTAAATGAAATTTCTGGCTACTTAGAGAAATCTAAATGTGACAGGTCAGATTTATATCAGCTAACTGCTTTGCCTTAAACCAGCTAAATACTTGAAATACCTTCATGTTCCCTCCAGCAAAGCTGAAATCTCCAAGTAAGTGGCCTTTAGGTGAGAAAGGATGAGAACTTCAGAGGGTTTATTTACCAGGGGGAGGGAGGCTTTCCCGCACAATCTGGGAGGTCACCGCTCCAAGAGCAGTGGCAAGGTGGAGGGGAGTCTCATGGCCAGCCCTACTTAGGGGGAAGGAGGGCTGCTAAGGTGGCCCATGCGGTTGCTGCTGGAAGAGGCCCTCAGAGCCCACTTTGGTGGCAGAGGTATCTGCAAGAGTTTGCAGCTTGCACCGCCTGCCCAAGAATGTAATGTAAGCACTTGGCCTCCAGCGCCGTGATCCACGGCCCTTTTGCCTTCAAACCACAACCTGGTCCTCCCCTCAGAGCAGAAGACGCTGTCAAACCTCCCAAAGGGAAGTTTGTGTTACTTCTAATTGGTGTGAAATGGGAAAAGTCAGAGCGAGGTGTCTCTCTTTTTCTATTCCATGTATGAAGTATTAACCCGAGGAACAGAGGAGTGGAAACATCTGATGTTTGGCAACAAGGACAAGTGACTCAAAGGGGCATCCAGTGCTGTTGGTCGTAGCCTGGCTCCATGTTTCTGAAGAGTCCCAGGTTTTATGGGACCCTCATTTTATGAATGAAACGATGCTGTGGCTTATTCAGATGAGATGCAGCCAAGCCCTGCTTCAACCTGGGTCTGCACAGGATTTTTTAAAAAGCCAAGTCTTGCAACCTAATTCTTTCTATAGGAACTCTGCTAGTGAGGACTTCTCAAGTCTTTAAAAGGGTCCTTATCAGAAAGGAATTAAAAACAATTTTAGTCAAAAGCTTCATTTTAGCTGCCTGGCTTGCTGATGGCAGACTTTTCATTAATGTGCGAACTCCTTGAAGACACTTTGGGAAAGGAACCCGATTTTCTTCAATTAAAAAATGTAAGGAATTTTATAACAGATAATTCTATAATCGTCTTATACTTCAAGAAGAAACAAAATCCAATTCCAGGCCTTAGTTTTGAATTTGAATTTGCTTTGTAAAGTTTAACGGAAAAAATATATTGCTGTTGATTTTAAATTACTATTCCTTAATTTTTTTTCAGCACCTTCTTATGTTTAGCATATTCATCTAGTATTGTCTTTTTGTTTTCTTTTTCATGTGCTTTTTGTATTAATACACTTAGCAGCAACAATTAGCTGCTCTACTAGAGTGGAAGCCATTACAGAAGAAGACAAGGAACTTTCTCTTCTGCTTTTTTCCCTTTCCCGTTGTCACCCCCAAATCTGTTGATAACTCCAGCAGTGACCCCTATGATTACAAAGCTTCTATTGTTTTTCTACAATGAGATACTAACAGAAATTGACCTGCACCAGAGAGTGTTTATCTCAAGATCATTAACTGCTCTACTAATTAAGGCAGAAATAATAAATTAAAAGAGTCCAACTCAAAATGTTCCACAGAAAACACTGCACAGCTATAACTCTGCCATTGGCATCAGATGAAGTTGCTCTCTATCATCTCACTTTTAGTTACTTGCAAATTTCTGTAGAATTCTCAGAAAAGTGCATGTTATACTTCTACCAGATTTCCAGGTACAGTCAAACATGGAAGACTAAACCTATGAAAGGATCACCAGTTTAATCAAGGTTTGTTAATGCAGACAAAAAAAAACACAACAAAACCACAGCAAAAGAGAAAAAAAGAGTGATGCTTTCGGGATCATGTTGGTGGGGATTTGGGTAGGGACAGGCTCAATGGTGCTGATGGTCCAGAGAGGCTGTACAGCCTGGGGAGAGGGACGAGTACTTCTGGGCTGTGACTCCCCACCACCAGCATGGACATCTGAAGGAGGCCATGCCTGAGGAGGGACTTTTCTCTCCACCGGGTGCCACCCCAGGGTGCCAGGGTTATTCCCTGTCTCTAGGTGCTGGGGGGCTGCAGCCACGGAAAGGGGACCTGTGGCCCCCGTGTCTGTCAGGATGGTCCTCAATTTCAGATGTGATGAACAAAAAGATGGACACCTCAAAGACATTCTCTTCCTACAAGTTTCATGGCAATAGGTAAGTGGATCAAGAAAAGAGACCCAATTCATTTTTTAGCTTGGTTTCCTTTGAACCTTTCATTTCTGCCTACCTTTCCACTTTCCGTCCTTCTGGCTGACACTAGAGACATGCAACAAGGTTGTGAGAGCCTCAAAAATACCAGGTTGCTGTACTTTCATGAAAGCTATAGCTGAGCAAAGGAGAGAGGGATCCACTCATCCCTTCCTCCTGCAGGAAAGGCTGGGTTGGCGCAGCCCCTGGGAAACCCGACTTTCATTAGTTTTGCAGCTCACCGAACAACTTGTTCCTTCTCTCTGTCTTCTGAATAACACCTGCGCAATCCCAAACGGATTATTAGTGCTAATTATTATTCAGTCATCAGCATCCGCTGTGTTGTAGGGGATTTTAATTTATTACAATGAGGAAGGCAAACAAACAAATATTCTAATAGGGAGCACTTGGTTTAAAGTAAGCCATTTACATTCCGGCGACATGTAGTGCTGTGCTGTCTGTTCATTCAGTCAAGCAAGGCAGAAGCTACAACCGCATTTCGGCGGAGACAAAACCATCACAGCCTCTGCTCGAAATAAAACTAGTCAAAGTTCAACCAGGTGGCGCCTGAGGTGGCAGCTGGCCGCTGGCTGCAGATGCGGTTGTGGCCGCTTAAAATGTCCTTCCCCCTCTGCTGCTGCCCCGTAGCTGGATGTTACCCACGAGGATGCCCATCAGAGCACCGGGGCCCTGCTGAACTGCTGGGAAACGGTCAGCTGGGAAACCAAGGGAATGGTGATGGTGGGAAGCAGGTGTACCTGGGTTTTGTCACTCGCTCGCTTAGTGCTGCAGGCACCCTGTCTTTTAAATAATGGATTATCTTGCTGACACGTTTATTATTTTAAGGTGGGAAGTACAGAATAGTTTCATAATTTTCATCATATTTTATGAAAATCACCCAAGTCTTTGGAGACTTGCTACTTTTCCCAGGAGTATCGCTACGGGGTGTGAGCCTTGGTAACCTGAGCTGCAATGCCTGGTGCTATTTCCCAGCTCCACATCGAGGGAAGCTCCACCTTGAGCTTCATCAGGAGCATTAGGGCATTGAAGCACTGGAACAGGTTGCCCAGGGAAGCTGTGGATGCCCCATCCCTGGAAGTGTTTAAGGCCAGGTTGGATGGGGCTTTGAGCAACCTGCTCTAGTGGGAGGTGTCCCTGCCCATGGCAGGGGGGTTGGAACTCGATGGTCTTTAAGGTCCCTTCCAACTCTAACCATTCTACGATTCTATGATTGCTGTGACTTTGCTGCCAGTCAAGAAAAGGGCTGTCTGATTTGACAGACTGGAGTCAGCCCTCTTCCTTTCACTGAGATGTAGCCAGCCCAAAAAGGCTGAACGGCACCCTGATTTGGTGAAGAAGAAATGGAGCTGGCGTGCAAGTAAGAGCGTTTTACTGGTAAGGGACAAGGCAGCGAGGTTCTTGGTAAGCAACTGGTAAAGCATCTCCTCACAAAACGCTTTGACAGAGAAGAAAGAGAGGTAGAAAAAAGTAATACAAAACATGTGTGGGTTTATAATAAATAAACTAATTGATGTTTGGAAGTGCATTAATGAATAACGGAGAGAAATATCTGTAAAGGAAAGTGAATGCTCAGAGCAGATAATTGATATGCTGTTTCTTCGCTGCATGCTGGTGTGGAGTCGTGAAAAGAATATTAAACAGAGAAGATAAATGAGAATTTGTTATTTTAAAGCGGGGTTCCTCAGGACTTTCTATGTTTTATATGCTACAGGAAGAAACTCTGGGATCTTGTGAACAAGTACAGGATACCAATGGTAGAAGCAGTGTAGGTCCAGGACTACTCTGTGATTTCTAAATTCAGAGGATGATGGGGTGTATCATCACAGCATGACCACAGGAGAGAAAGAGTGTGATGGGAACATGGTACTCAAATTTTCTCCTTCAAAATCCACTGCAAATGAAACCCCGAGGTGGCTTTTTGGCCCATCACCCACTTTTGGGATTTCCCTGGAGGAATTTGTGCTTAGTGGCATCCTCTCTGCTACTGGCACACTCACAAAATGGGTTTTGTTGAACTTGCATGTCCCTTTCTGCATCAGCACATCCAAACAGGTGTTTTTAGGAGGACTGGGGGTCTTTGTTAGTTTTTGGGTTTAATTCTCATTGTGACCTTGATTTTGATGGGACCTGATTCTGTAGAAGCAAAGGTGAAAATTCTTTTTCCATTTGTTTTTTGATCTTCTGTCAAATAGATGTGTGTGTGCACCTGAACCTACATGTACCTGGACCTCTGCTCTGAATGCCTGCATGCAGATAGATGTTTAAATGTGCAAGTGTAAAATTCAGATTACTTTCCCACAATATTTTAAGTGTTTGAAAGCTGGTACATTTGGGGATTTTAGCTACTAGAGAGGTAACCTATAAGCTCTAAAAGGAGAAAATGTCAGGAGATAGGCAAATGACCTATTCCACTTCCAAATTCCCAACTAACCTGTGCCAGAGGTGCAGGCTGATTTTGCAGGGTTGCTTGAGGCAGCACCTGCTGCGGGAGGAGCTCACATGAAGGCTGAGAAGGCAAAGAAACCTGGGTTAAAAGCAAAACAAAACAAAACAAAACAAAACAAAACTTTATGTATAAGTTTGGCTCCTTTAAATTTTAGGTTTCTTCTAATGCCATCGCTTCCGTGTAAGTGATTTCTAATTGCTAAGCTGCGTATGTGGCACATGCTTTATACTGTCTGCCTATTTTGATGACTCTGAAGTTACCTGTAGAGCGGTGGGTTGACTGAGTCTATGCACAGATAAATCCTGCTGCGCGCTTGGTGTCCTTGGCAAGGGTGTGTTAGACTCTGCAGTCAGCTTCGTTGGTGTAGCTGCAAGAAAAGTACTGTTGAGTTCTCGCACACTGGAAATCACCCCTGTTCGAAGTGGGAATTACAGCGAGACCTGGCTAGAAATGATTATGGCCTGGCTAAATTCCAGCAGGAGTCAAGGTTCTGGTTGACTTCAATGGAAGTAAAACTAAAATGATAAGGAGGGCTTGGGCAAAGATAAAAGTATATGAGAGAGATTATGATTCTGTGCTGCAATGAATGGAGCAGAAGGACCCAAGAGCTGTTCTAAAACAGCTGGAACTCCCTTCATATGAGGTGAATAGCTATAAATTTAGCTTAGCTCATTGACTTTTCTTCCAGAGCAGGGAGCAGAAGGAGTGTATAAGGTGTCCCCAAGTATTGGCTGGAGCATCCTGAATCTTGGCCAGAAAAGAATCACCCACAGGCTGCTATTACTCATGTAAGTCTAGAGGGGCCTTGTATTGCTCATACTGATGCCCTCAAATCTGAAGACAGAACTCCTCATTTTCATAACAGATTGAAACAGCAGGACTCATGGCTAGTCCCTCTACTCATTTTCCAGTGTTTGGACAATTGCACTAGAACCTTCCTTCTTGTATGTTACCATTTCAGATGATGCACTTGATCGTCAGTGACAAACACATATCATCAATACCTCATAAATAACTTTTAAATTAGAAGCTATGGTGTACAGACACACAATCTGTAACTTGGCTAAATTAAAAATAGTGCAGTAACCCAGGAATGCCACTCACATGCAGGATCTGACTTGGGTGTGTGGGAAGATTTTGGTGAGCTCCTGGATGATACTGAGGGTGTCCGACTAGCGCTAAGGATTGAGGCACCAATATCGAGTGCATTAAAGTGCTGTTCAGGATCCAAGCTGGTGCCACTGTCCTAAAACAAACCAAAAAAAAAGGGAATTGGTATTGTATCTGTCAGGAGGAAAACATTTTGAAATGCATCTAGTAATGGTTGCACACCCAGTTCTTTGGCTGGCCTAAAATGACTTGAGCAGAACTAATCCCAGGTAGGCCAGCAGAAGACCTGGGCACAGGTATCAATGTCCCTTCCAAATAGCATCTAACTAATGCATTTTACAAAGAGTTATCACTGAATTAATAAATAGCAAGCTACTGCCATAGTCATTTTGTGCCTTCAGATGTTTTTCTGAATCTTTCTTTTGCGTTCAGTTGGATGTGACAGTGACTGCAACCTCTGTGAGACGCACAGCTGTGCACCCAGGAGAATCTTTTCTTTCTTCCCTCAGCAGACACTGAGAAGAGGCCAAGAAGGCCGATTGCCAGAACATGTCCAAATGAATCTTTAAACTGTAGTACCTTGCCAAGGGAAGGTGTAGATACCTCACAATGCCCCTGCCCGTGTTCCGCATAATTTATGGCTGTTACTGATCTCCAGGTTTATCTTTTCATGAGCTTATCCCATTTAGTTTAAAATTATTCAAGTGAGGAATGAATTCTAAAGGTGAGGGAATCCACCCAGAAAGACAATGCTGGAGTCTTCAGTGATGTTAACATAGGAACAAGTTGTGATTGCTATATAGATTCATGAAGGCAACCTTCTCTCTTTGTACCTTTAGTGCTGAGGACACAACCTCTGAGGACACTTCTTCCAAGCCCATCTCCTGTCTCCTCTCCACCCGAACATCTGCATAACTGAATGCAAAATATAATTGTATGTATCAACATGGCATTGTTGTAGTCCATAAAATGTGCTTTAAGCAAATAGAGGAGCAAATTATTGTAACATTTTACAGGTTAAATGAACAGCTGAAAAATCACTTAAGTCAGATGCTACTGAATAACACTGGAGAGACTTTTAATTTTCAGCTTTTTCTTTGTTCCTGTCTTCTTGAAGCCAAGAGGTATATTAAAGAAGTATATATAAAGGTCACGTTCACAGCCTACAATCACTTTATAACTTCACTGGAAAGCTTCAACACATCTCTTTAAAAAACATTGTAAGGATTAGAGCTTAAGTAATTATTAGAATAGTGAAGGAATCTGTCTATTCCCTATATTTGCACAAAATGGAAAAATGCAACAGTTAATCTGCCCCTGAACTCCTGATTGGCAAATCAAGCTGAGAATAAAGTAAAGTTTAGCCTGATCATTTTTCTATAATGAACGTATATCCTTCAGAGAGGTCAGTCTTCTTTTTTTGTTACATAAAAGACACAATTTTTCTAGGAGAAAATTTTGGCAATCATGAGGATGGCCCTTATCTTACTGTCCTTTATGTCCCCGCCGGTTGATGGGATTTTCCATACCTTACCACCATGTGTGTGCACACAATGAACTCTGGCTTGGAGTTCCACTGGTGGTAAGTGATATAGTAATGGGTCTGGAGCCAGATCCACTGCTGTCCTTTGGTCAGAAACCGATAGCAGCACGACTTCCCCTTGCCAAACTGCATCACTGTCAGCAGAAAATACACACAGCTTGTAGCACAATTTATGATGTGAAAATGACATGAAATGTGAAATGTGTGACAAAAGTATCATTGATTCCCAAGGGAGACAGGAGTCTAAGCACCTTTCTAGTGAGTGGTCCTGTCACTCTTACAATAGAGCAAATATCATAAAGATCTTTTTCTGACACTTCAAATTGTACATTCTTACAAAGTACAGTTAACCTTAATTTTGGACATTAATGCATTAGTGTCTGCTACAACTTAAAACATAGATCTTACTCTGTTTTATGTGCTGATCACATACTGCTTAATTAGACATCTGGGATTAATTTCTAAGAGTGATCATCTTAAGTTCTATAGCAGAAAAGTACAGGACAAAAATGCTTGAAAAGAGGAGTATTGTGTGCAGATGGATTCAGAACAAATTGAGTATAGGAGATAACATCGTGCAAAGAAAAAAATCGTTTGTAACTGAAAGAAAATTCCCAGACTGACAAGAATTCAAACTGCAGTAAACTGGGGTGTATTAAAGGTTTTAAAGATTCACTGACAAAATTAATCTCTGCTTTTTTCCCCCAGTGATTTCACGGGGTTCCCAAACATGCACCTATTTAGCCTTTCTATATTTTAATGTCAACATATAAAAACTAATGTTGACAGGATATCTTCAGGCCACCCAGAGGTTGTAAGACGAGATGTACCAGCCAGTTCTGTAAGCAAATATTTGAAAAGGATTGCCTCATTTTATTTACTTAGTGAAAGAGTTTTTCAATTAAATCTTAATAGACTGTATTTAAATAACCACAGGTAATCCCACATACGTGGTGAACAACATTAGGGTAAATAATCCACCAGAATTTTACAAAATAGGATCTCCTCTGAGATTGCTTGAACTATTCCCATATATTCTTTAGTAATAGGATGGGGGTCTAATCTGCTGTATTTTACCCATCCAGTGAGTCTTGCTGACTGCTTCTGGGTAAGGTAAAATGGTATTTTTCAGATCTTGGTAAGTCTGGCCCAGACGCTGATCAGCTGCAGTGCCCCCAGTCTGCTATAATTCCGCTAAGAAATATAGGTGTGAGGCCAGGGTCAAACCTCCCCTTCTAAGTTTAAACCAATTTTAACCGAAACTACATTTCCCTGAGGAGGCGTGTCCCAGCGACTCCACAGGAACCTGGGCTATGCGATACTTACAGTGTTCGTGGCACCTTGCTAGCAGCTCTAGGTCATCTATATGGTAATAGTCGTAGCCAGAAGTACCCAGCACTTCAAAAGGCAAGTATCCTATGATCGGCGGTGCTCTGCGGTTGGGCACAATGTCAGTGAACTCATAAGCCATGAAAGAAACTGCAGTTCAACGCAGATAGGTAAAAAAGCCCAGATCCCATCCAGATGGGTGTCAGTTTTCCATCCCAGGGGACCAGATCCCAATTTTCCCCCACCTTGTGCCCAGGATGCCCAGCTGGACACGGCACCTTCCCCTCAGGACACAGCCATGACAACCCCATCTTTCTGGGGAAATGTGGTTGTGGAAAGTGACTCAGCTTCTTGGGGACCTTCACAAGAACCTGCTGTGGGGGGAGCTATTACAGAATCACAGAATCATACAATGACATGGGGTTGGAAGGGACCTCTGGAGATCACCTAGTCCAATTCCCCTGCCAAAGCAGGTCCACCTAGAGCAGGTTGCACAGGAACTTGTCCAGACAGGTCTTGAATATCTCCAGAGAAGGAGACTCCACCACCCCCCTGGGCAGCCTATTCTAGTGCTCTGCCGCCCTCAAAGTGAAGAAGTTCCTCCTCATGTTTAGATGGAACTTCTTATGTTGAAGTTTGTGCCCAGTTCCTCTTGCCCTGTCACTGGGCACCACTGAAAAAAGACCAGCCCCATCATCTTGACATCCACCCTTTAAGTATTTATAAGCATTGATCAGATCCCCCCTCAGTCTTCTCTTCTCTAGACTAAAAAGACCCAAGTCCCTCAGCCTCTCCTTGTAAGCGAGATGCTCCAGGCCCCTATTCCCTGGCTGTTCCTTGGTCAGGGACTCTGCTGTGGCTCACACAGTCCCTGCACAGGGAAAAAACGCATGGCAAGGTGGTAGGAAGCCATCGTCTGCCTGGGATTAGGGGTTAGGAGGGGAGATCATCTGTGCCTCTTCCCGGTGGGTGTCTGCAGGCCCCGTCCATGGCGTGCAGAGGCAGTTGCTTTGTACCTTTGTGAGCGCAGTTGCCCCAAGGCCAACGCAGACTTTCCCTCCGTAACTCGGTGGGAACTGCACACTCACAGTCAATGGCTGGATTTGGAAAGAATGATTTCTGCAGCTATGTAATAATGAGATGATTTTGCCACGTGACAGACGTCGGCCCATTGATATTTTTAAAGCAAGAACAAGCTGATCACAAATCCGGCCTGAGAGACAGTTTTGTTTTAAAACACTGATAAAAATAAATGCAGGCTAAAATAGTAAATATCATCTTTTGTAGGCATTTTAGTGGTTGTCTTCCTGTTTAGATGTGAAACGTAACACTATTTGAGAGAATTGCACTTATGAAAATGGCAGTAGACAAGCACTGAACACAACCAGGAGCGCTTTTCTTGTCACCAACCTGTGATCCAGGAATAAAAATTTCCACTCCAGACTGTGTCTTGAAGTGAATTCCTCTAGAGGTTCTTCCACGATGCACATCTCCTGTTTGGTGAAGAAAACCGACTTACTGAGAGTTACAGCTTCACCTCTCAGCTTCATCTAGCTTTTGTTAGCTATAAATACACAGGGTGTAAGAGGAGAAAACAAAGGATTCACACGTTTTCTGGCAATTCTGGAGAGCAATCTATCGTATTTATCAATGCCAACATTTCTGCAGGAGCGGGGGAGTAGAACTTGTGATGCACATGGACTTAAGAGCCGTAACTGTTCCTCGGAGTGCCAAAGTTTTTATGGCTTTGAGGCAGTGGCTGGGATGTGACAGCTGTGCTCCCCACGGCCCCGAGGAGCAATGCCCCTTCCCAACATCCAGCCTGTGCTTGGTCCCACCTGGGTTTGCCATGTCTTTCCTCATTCTCTTTGTGTTACTTAAGGTACCCACTGCCCTCGCCTGACTCTTTTGGATGTCTGCCCTCTGAGCCCTCTTCCGAAAGGGTGGCGCTTTTGCCTTGTGCTTCACTCCCACAGAGAAGAAGCTGACTCTTAAGACTCACAGCAGCCCCGGCTGCTCATAATAATAATAATAATTAATAAGTGAATTACAGGTGGTAGGGCACGGGGCTGGCTGTGAGCCAAGACATGCTTGGACCAGAGGAATGGGGATCAGAACGTAGTTGGCAGGGATCAGTTGGGTGGAGGTGGGAAGGGAAGGGAAGGGAAGGGAAGGGAAGGGAAGGGAAGGGA